>OZ005762.1:732023-1170585 GCA_963930825.1 Silvanus unidentatus
TGTTGCAAAACAACGGAATCTGCACACATTACAGTGGAGTGCACTTTATATTTCGATTGCATTATTATTAGACCGCGGGAGTCGGTTACTACACCACACACGCTTTTATATTTTATTATTTACTTGAAAAGAAAAAAAAAACTACAAATTTTTGCTCGATTAAAATAAACGCGTAAATTAAAATTTTAGTGTGAAACGTAAAAGAAAATAAATAAAATAATATAAGATCCGTATTACTCAACTAATTTATACACCACCTTTTCATTTTTAACGTTTCTACAAAATCGTGCTTTTTTTTTATTTTGTTTTATTATAAATCGTTGATTAATTTATTATTACGTTCTCGGTTATTGTTATATTATATTAATTCTTTTTTTTTAAACAAATGTGAAGTGTACAAGTTGATTTGATTTTTTTTAAGTGTTTTTTTTTTGTTTAATATTATTTTTTATGTGCGAGTGAATATCATAGTTTACTTCGATTTCCATCTACGACTTTGTTAAATTTTCCATCGTTTTATAATTTCGCATCTTTCTTTGTTTGGTTTTGTTTTTTGTCTTTTGCCAAAAAAAACGTACGAAAATTGAATATAATAATGTTCGTCGTTGAACTGTTTGTGTATCCGAATATTTAACAATTGTTGCTAAATTATTTGCACATCGGATTCCTGGATTAATAATAAATCGCATTCGATATTGGGTATGTAGATTTTGTTTTGTTTTTTTTTTTGTTTAAACGAAGTATTGCGAATATATGTACATATAATGAGAAAAAAAAAAAATGCGGAGAGGTGACCAGTAACGAGAAGAACCGGGTTTGAAAATTCCCGGCTGGCATTAAGGTGTGTTCACACTGGTGTGCGATTTTTAACGAATTTTTATATTTCCAATACAAATTTTTTATTTGTATTTTGTACTATTTTTTGTGCAACAAATTTGTCATTTGTAATAACATTAAAATAGTCTAATTTAATTTAAAAATCTATAAATATTTTTTTAGAATTTAAACAATTACTGATAATGTTAAAATTTGATAAACTAGAATAAAATTAGAATAGAATTGTGAGAAAATTTAAATACGATTGGAAAATTGCAAAAAATGCATTTAAATAAAAGGGTGTTTTAAGTGTGAACCGGCCTTAATATGGCTATTAATTGAATAGAATGCGCACACCGGTTTTGCTAGTTGGCTGCTATGGAGTAGAGAGAGAGAGAGCCCTTGCGCGTCGTCAAGTGAACCCCGAAACATGACGGTCACGTTTTGACGTTGTATAAAATGGTAAAATGTGTGTGTCTATGTATGTGTGATTATATGCATCATGTATGTGTGTTGTTGCCATTACAGTTTTGCAGCCGCCATTTTAAATTCAACAAATACATCTTTATTATTTTATATACATTAAAGCGGCGGCTGTGCATTTTAGATTTAAAACATTTGTTAGTTAAATTTTATTGTTATTGAGAAACGGATTTTTGATTTTGGTTGTGTAAATATATATATATGTAAGCTGAAAATTGCACGAAGAAGACGAGTTCTATTTTGATATATAACATATTAAATGTTGAGGTAAGTGCCGGGGCCGACATAAATCTTGCTCATTTGTTTCACCATAGTTACAGCTGGTGACATTTTTATTAAATAACATAGCCACAGTGATTTGAAAGGTGATAAGAGTTTTTGAATTGGCAAGTAAAAAGAAAAAAAAAGGGGGAGTGTGTGTTGATTGTCGTTTTGCCGGTTGGAAATCAACAAATATAAATTGACATCAAATTAGGCGGGAACATTTAATTATGTGTTTATCCACTGTATCCTATCACAGTAGGCATATGTCAAAAAAAATGCATGACATTCTTGAATGACTGTTCTAATGTTTTTGTTTGTTTGTTTGTAGCTATGGCAGAAGGTAATGGTGAGGTACCAGAAGAACCAATGAAGTTAGAAGAATTAGAAGATTTAGAACAAAAATCACCAACCACACAACAACAACAACGCACTGAAGATTATGAGAAATTACTTGAATATGGTCTAGATGAAAAGGTGGCGGCTAAATTAGATGATATATATAAGACTGGTAAATTAGCGCATGTTGATTTGGATGAGCGTGCATTAGATGCATTAAAGGAGTTCCCAGTGGATGGTGCATTAAATGTGTTGGGCCAATTTTTAGATTCAAATTTAGAACATGTCTCAAATAAATCGGCATATTTATGTGGTGTGATGAAAACGTATCGGCAAAAAAGTAGGGCTGGAGCATCTACACAGGGACCATCGACACCAGCCCCATTAATTGTTAAAGGTCCCGACGAGGAGAAGATCAAACAGATTTTAGATCGGACAGGCTACACACTTGACGTCACAACAGGTGAGTGAAACAAACGAAATATGTTTTGTGTGTATTGCTGGTTGCGTGCATTGAGTGTGAGAGAGGCAACTGTGATTTGTGGTTTTGAGACAGTTGGAATGTGTCAAATTTTTGAATTTTCGTAAAAAAAATAATAAGAAATATGTCTTCAATTGTAAATGTGAACAATTCGTTAAATTTAGGTCAAAGGAAGTATGGTGGACCGCCACCGAATTGGGATGGGCCACCGCCTGGTGCGGGCTGTGAAGTATTTTGTGGTAAAATACCAAAAGATATGTACGAAGATGAACTGATACCGTTATTTGAGGCGTGCGGCACAATATGGGATCTACGTTTGATGATGGATCCAATGACTGGAACAAATAGAGGGTATGCATTTGTAACATTTACAACACGGGATGCTGCCCAACTGGCCGTCCAAAAGGTAATTGTTCGCTATTTAATTTCCCTGTTTTATAATCAATTTTTTTTTTTTGAATTAGTATTTTTGTGGTAATTGTGGTAGTTTTAGAGTAATTTGTTTTTTTTTGGTTTGATTGAAGATGTGAATGTGAATATAGATGGTGTTGGACAAGAATGTTATGTGTTTTTTATAATGGTGCGATTGTTTCTCTGTTTGAATGTTTTATGTAAAATGGTAAAACATTATTTCTATGTTGTTATTCCTATCCGGTCCATTTTTATAATTTGTTCATTTCATTTTTGTTCTTTCACACACATATATATCTATTTCGAAAACCGTTAAATAATTTGTTTGTTTTTGTGAGCCCAATTTTATTGCAGGTCTCCTCTTTGCACAATTTTTTTGGGCAAAATTAATTGTGAATCCTGGGAAATGAGCGGAAAGCAAAATTCCATTTAGGTTAGAATGGTGTGTAGTGTATTTTTTGGGTGTAGAACGGTTTTATTGTTTTGTTAGTTTATTTTTTTTTTGGAGGAGTATCCAGATATGGGGACGGCAACACATCTTTGAAATTTTCAAGCTAAAAGAGGAATATTTATTGTTTTTCATATTGTGTTTGTTTAATTAATGTAATAAATATTTCTCTTTTTGTTTAATTGTGCAAAATTACTCTCAAAATTTTGTTCTGTTTTGTTATTTTATTTATTTATTTGTTCAGTTTTTGTGACAAAATTTTGTGAAAAATTTCAACAAATCAAATTGAAAAAAAACACACGATGAAACACGTGAGAAAAGAAATTA
This sequence comes from Silvanus unidentatus, assembly GCA_963930825.1. Lineage (NCBI taxonomy): Eukaryota > Metazoa > Arthropoda > Insecta > Coleoptera > Silvanidae > Silvanus > Silvanus unidentatus. The sequence goes on from OZ005762.1 coordinate 735,590, forward strand.
TTTTTGGCATTTTATTTTCTTTACTTCAGCTCGATAATCACGAAATCAAACCCGGCAAGACACTGAAAATAAACATTAGTGTACCAAATCTTCGGCTATTTGTTGGCAACATACCAAAGTCTAAAGGCAAAGAGGAGATTCTGGAAGAGTTTGGTAAATTAACAGGTAATGTTGACAAATTTTAGAAACAAGTTCATGTTTTTTTATTTTTAATTACTACTTTTATAATTTTTGTTGTTGATTTTTTTTTTAACTGTTGTTGTTTGAAGGCAAAATTTGTTACGTGCAATTTATAAATATTTAAAAACAATGTGCTAGTGTGCGGTGGCCGGCTGTCGGGCTCGAATTTTCACCACCAGATGGTGTTTAACAAAAAGTAATTGAAAACGTCACCCACCTGTTCTCTTGTTGACTGTCTTGTGGCCCTTTGTTCTTATTTTTAACAAACTTTTTTGAGCTTTCATTCTTTGTAGTCATTTCTATATTGTGTTTATAATAATTTTGATTGTCGCGGTTGATTTATTATTTTTTTTTTGTTTATTTTCTCGCCCTACTCCCAAACCCTTTGCCCATGGCACAAAAGGAAAAAAAAAAACGATAACCAAATGACGGTATTAAGAAATTTATGTGCGAAAGATAGTGAGTGATTTCTGTTGATTACAATTTTGTGTTTTGATTTATTTAAATTGGCTTGAATTAGACAATGAAATAAGACTTTTTGCAATTAATGACCATCCATTTGTTCCACCCTTGTTCACAATTTTTTCAATTCAACAAAAAGCACACAAATATTGTCCACTCCATTATCTTACAGCTGAATGATTATGAAATAAGGAAAGGGAAAAAGATTGGCGTTACCGTATCGTATAATAATCATCGTTTATTTGTTGGATATATACCAAAGAATCGAAATCGAGACGATCTTTTGGAAGAGTTTCTTAAACATGCACGTAAGTTGAGATTTTAAGAGAACAAAAAAAAAAAATTATCAAACAAAAACAACAAAATATCGAAGTGAAAATTTTAAATTAGTATTTTTGTTTTGACAAATGTCTTCCTTCCCCCATTAATTTTGTTTGGTTGGAATGCAAAAAAAAAAAAAAATTAAAGCCTGAGCATTGGGTAGGGCAGGGCCGCTAAAAGAATCCCTTTAGAATGAGAAAAAAAAAGAGAGAAACTTCCCCTGATTTTTGCTAATTTCCAAAATGGCTTTCACACTATTTGTTGATAAAACAGAAAACTGCTTTCAATTAAGCCCCCTTCGATATCCTTCGCCAATCCTAGCACCATGAAAAAAAAAAACAAATTAAATTCTCTTCTCATTTTTTTTTTATTTTTAAACGTTAGAAAATTGCCCATAAATTTTGTAAGGTAACTAATGTGTATTTTCGTAATTGTCAGCTGGCCTTATGGAAGTAATAATCTATAGTTCACCAGATGATAAAAAGAAGAATCGTGGCTTCTGTTTCTTAGAATATGAATCACATAAAGCGGCCTCATTGGCGAAACGTCGTTTAGGCACTGGCCGTATAAAAGTGTGGGGCTGTGACATAATTGTTGATTGGGCCGATCCACAAGAGGAACCAGACGAACAGACAATGAGCAAAGTGAAAGTATTATATGTACGAAATTTAACACAAGAAATCACCGAAGAGAAATTGAAAGAAGTATTTGAGCAATATGGCAAAGTGGAGCGTGTTAAGAAAATTAAAGATTACGCTTTTATACATTTTGAAGATAGAGAGAATGCAGTGAAGGTAACGAAAATTGTGGTTTTGTTGTACAGGAAACTGTAATGATGTGTTTGTTTTTTTTGGTTTCAGGCAATGGATGAGTTGGATGGCAAAGAAATGGGCGGCTCGAATATTGAAGTGTCATTAGCGAAACCGCCATCTGATAAAAAGAAGAAAGAGGAGATATTGCGTGCACGCGAAAGGCGAATGATGCAAATGATGCAAGTTAGGGGCGGGTACGTCGATAGATGGCCGATAGATGGCGATACATTGTACATTATTGATTTGAGGAGATGTTGCAGTGGTTTTACTAATTTGGTGTTTCTTTTTTTTTCGGTGGGGTTTTTAGGATGATGCCGGGTACAATGCCATTGCGAGGACCTCCAGGCCAAGGGGGGCCTAGATCAGCGAGTGGAATACGTGGTGGCGGACCAATGGGCCGTGGTGATTACGGTAAGTGTTGTTTTTTCAATTTCCGATTTGGTTTTCTGTTTTTATTTTCTATGTGGTTTTTATGCGCATGTAAATATGAGAAATTGATGACAAAGATAAAGGTCCCTCGTCTGCTTGTTAGTCAAGTAACCATTCCAACACACACAAAATATAAATATTGTTTAGTTTTTTTTTTTTCACAACAGTTTTTCGAAATTGCTCCTGTTCTTAGCTTGATTTTATTCTAAAGACTTGCATTTTATACTTTTATAATCGTGCTTTTTTATGATAATGTAAATAACAGTTTAACAACTTGAAAATCGGAATTTTACTGTTTTCTTTAAGATTATGTCACTAACAACAACTAAAGAATTAACTAGTTTTGCTTTTTCCACCAACAATCGTTGATTATTTTCTAAAAGTTGACTTCAAGTTGACAAGGACTCGACAATTTGTTGATATATCAATTTTTATTGATTATTTTTAATTGTAATAATGCCAGTTTTATTACAGGTCGAATATGTATTTTGTTGTTTTTTTTTTGTATATAAAATTTGTTATTATTTTTATAAGGAAAATCGTCGATTTTTCCTTTGGTTTTTTGTTTTTTAAGTAGGATTAACAAATTTTTTGTTTACTAGTAGTTGTTTGTTGTGGTGATAGATGGCATTTTTACACTTGACAAAATCCTTTGATGATGGATTTTGTTGGGTGGTTGAAAATGCCCATTAAAAATGCGTAAATGGTTGTGGGTGAACGAAATAAAAAAAAATAGACTGATTTTTTAGCACTTGTAATTGCAAAACGAACTCTGCAACGCTGGATTTAGAGGGGGGCAGTGCGAGCGCACTCTATTGAAAATTTGGATAACATTTAGGGCTAGTTTTCTTCTTTGCACGCGATTTCATATACATTTTTTTTGTGCATGTTTTTTTCTCTCTATTTAATAATTTAAATTAAAAATTTAAATGAGAAAGGTAAGTGGTTGTCAAACAGGCAGTGGTGTGTGTAAAGAATTTTTTTAATGGGACCTAAAAATCGTTGAATTTTTGATTTTTGGTAGTGAGAGAGAGCGAAAGAAGTGTTTTTTTTTGAAATTGTATAGAGAATTGTTACTTGACTCACTCATTTCCCGGCATGCCTTTTTTTTATATTTTTGAGTAGTTTAGAAAAATTGTTAATTGTATTTCCTCCCACAATTGAAAGAGAAGTGAATAAATCCATGAAAAAAAAAAAGAGAGAGGAATATTAGTTGGCTAAAAGAAAGAAATTAAAACCCCCGCTTAGGAAGGGAGAATAGAAATCATTTTATATTATTATGGGACTTGTCTCTCTTTTTATAGATTATGATTACGACTATTACGGTTACGGAGACTATAGAGGCGGCTACAGTGATCCATATTATGACGACTTTTACCGGTATGAAGATTACTATTATGATTACCAGCCGGCCCCAGCACAGGCTCGAGGACGGGGTCGGCAACCACAACCGGTGGGTGGACTAAAATAAATCCATTCTCAAATTTATTTATTTATTCTATATTTTTTTATATATTTTTATCTATACATATGTTATTGTTTAATTACTTTTTATATCGTTGAAATGTTTTTTTATATATATATAAAGAAAACGCGTTAATTTTGATTGTGGTAGCAGTGTTTTTTTTTGTAAATGAGAGAAAAACACACAATTAATCATTCAGTTTCTGAATCAACGCTTACTGTACTAACTCTACTAATATTTTTTGCACTAATTTATACTATCTTTTTTTTATTATAATCTTGTTTGCATGGTGCATTCGACGAACACTTGCCACAGTCAATTTTGACCATTTTTTTTTCGAAATTTCTGATCATATCTGAGCCAACTTGTCGAGCCGCGTAGAACATGTTTTTGGTTTTTTGTTGAATTAAAAGAGAGAGATTTGTGCCGCAAGAAAAATATTGTAAAGTGAGTCAGGTTTAATTGTGAAATGTTGTTGTCTTTGAATGATATTTCAAATGCAACCAGCCAATTTGCTGGTTCAGATATGATGTGCTCTTGATTTTCAGGGTTATCCAAATGTTTTTGGGATGTTTCAGTTTTTTTGTTTTTAATTTGTCTTATTTTGAAAACACGGAATAATTCGCCGCCATTTTGGACACAGTTTACACAAAAATATAAAAGTAAAGCACACCACCAACAAGAAAACGACCTTTTGATTTTGTTGTTTTGGCAACAGTTTTTTGTTTTGTTTTTGTTTAAAAGTGTACAGTTTTTATGATCTTTTTTGCTTTTGTTACTGCTTTTAAGATTAATTTAACGCTTTGATTTAGTGGGCTTTAAAAGCTTATTTTTTTTTTATTAACGCTTACTTTTTTTTTTGCTTTACGCTTTGTTTTTTGTTGTTTATTTATATATTTTGTTTTTTGTTTTTGGATAACCCTTTATTCTAGAGCTTGGCCGTATATACATACATAAAAAAAGTTTTCAAAAAGTAATTAAGGGGTAAATGAGTAAAAACTCCTTCGTCTAAGTGTTTATTAAAAAAAAAAACGAAAGTTTGATATATTAATTGATTGTCATAATGTTGACACTTAGGAATTGGATGAAGGGGCCCCTACCAGCGTGTACTACGACGTTGGCAGTGGTGGTGGAACACAGGTTTGTGTTGCAGCCTTTCTACCAAACATTAAAAAAAAAAGAGAATTAATAATCCCATGAAACAACCTTTTTCCCAATGATTTGGTGAGGTCTCCTATTTAATGTTTTTCTATTAGAATAGAATTTTTGGCTATTTTAACCACATATTAACAAGAATACTAATACTTTGCGCCATCAATTCTATTTTTCATTATCCCTACACTCCACATCCTTTCTTCCATTATTTAAATTTACATTTTGTTTCCCTTTGTTTTTATAAAAAAAAATAACGGTAGAAAGGAGTCAACTGTAAACAACTGTTTTTTTGTTTCATTTCTATCAGAATTAATAGAATCAGAAAAACTGTGTTCCTTATTTTACATTTTTTTTGTTTACTTTGGAGAATTTTTTGTTTTATTTTTAAGTTTGTTTACAATTTTTTCTTTTGTTGCAATGTTTAAGAACGAATGTTGATTTGGTGTTTTGTTTTTTTGTGATGTTTCTTATATCTAGGCTGGCCGTGGGCGTGGGGTGGTGGCACGTGGCCGGGCCGGTGGGCCCCCAGCCCGTGGGGGACCGGCAGCGGTCAACCGAGCGGCGGGCCGGGGCGGAGCAGCAGGGGCACGTGGGGGAGCACGCCAAACCGCTCGTGGAGTGGGCCGCGCCAAGGGAAGTTTACCAGGTGAGAAAATGACAGAAAAAAAAAGTCCATCTTTTACCCTTTTTATCCCGTTCTCCTCTTTTTCCAGAATTTTTGTTGGCTGTTTCGTAGATTGTTGAAAATCTCTTGTTTGTTTGTGTTTTTCATTTGTTTTGTTTGGATTTGTTTGTGAAAAAAAAAAAAGAAAAGTGGCCATCGTTTGGCCGTTTGTTTTGTATGTGTTAATTGATAGATGGCGCTCGAGTGGATTGGTAATTTTATGTGATGTGTGTTGTAGGTAAACGGAAATTTGACGGGGGTCACCAGAACCAGGGGGAGACAAAGCGCCGATACCAGAGCAATTGGGGTACACAGCCGTTGCCCCAGCAACCGTTGGGCACAACGACAGACGTGAACGGAGATCAACAGACATGGTACCAGGATTCGTATCCTTCCTGGAGCTAAGTGTGATTTTTAACAAAAGAAAATTAATAAAAAATGATATTTAATTAAAAAGAAAAAGCGGAAAAATCTAAAAGGAAAATGAATATTACAAATTTCCCCACAAATATATATTTTTTATATTACTATGTTTAAAAGAAAAAAAAAATGAAAAAAATCATGAAAACGACTATTATTATTAGGAAGGGATAAACATGTTCAAGAACTGTAAATTTAATTGGTAATTGCGTATTTAAACGTTTTTTTTTTGAATACTGTATGATGAAGCAAAACAAATTGATAATAAACAAATTGTGATGGGACTGAGTGTGAGAGTATGTGTGTATAATGTGAATAATTCATAACAAAAACTGTAAAATTGGATCACATGTTTCCTTTCTCTCTCACTCTCCTCTCGTTTTACAATGTACCGGATGTTGGAAAGCAACAAAAAAAAGCATACCCTCCCAACCAATTGGCTCTTGATAACAAAAACACACACATTTTTGGTCAAACACGTTAAATTTTTATTGTTAAACAAATTGAAACAATCTAGTTTTTGCTAAACATTGAAACTTTAAAAAAGATTGATGTTTATTATATATATAAATGATTTGTTACTAGTTTATTCTTGTTTATAGTTTTTCTTTTTTGTTTGTTTTTGCACAAGAAAAAATGTGTACAGTGAATTGATTGAATTTCATTCAAGTTTCTCGATTTTCAAAAAATTGATGTGCACATATATGTATTTTGGTCATAATTGAATCAATTTCTTGTACATATTGTTTGTTTTTTTTCTGAAAGAAAATCATTTTCTCTCTCTCTCCCCCTCAGAAGGAAAAGCACCCCGTCAAAATGAAAATGCTGTTTATGTAATTTTATTTGGAAATCCGTACACACACGAGTGAGAGAATTCATTAGTTTTTATTTTGTTTAGATATATTGTGTCTTTTTTTCTTTGTTTCCACTGTAATGTTCACAGAACATAGTAGTGCCCCCCTATATTTTTTATTTACTTGTCCCCCTACATGCGAGCGTCACGACTAAATAGCGTATTTTACTCTCCATTTTAAAAACAGAAGCAAAATTGAATTTTTTGTTGGAAAAGATCGTTTTTTTAACAAATTCAAGTTAAGTTTTTCTCTTTGTATAATATAATTATATATTTTATTAGTTATTAATTATTATTAAATGCATTTGTTTGCATTGTGATGTTTTTTAGCAGTAATTGTTCGCGTGTATGTTTTTATTTCTCTTTATATACTCTTAATATTCGTTTTTTTTTTCAATTCGAAAATTACAGTCGTACGCTATTAAATATTATACAACAAATTTATTACAGCTAAAATAACATTAATATTGCAATCTTTTTTTTATATACATGATTTTTGTTTGTTTTTTCGTTTTTTTTTTGTATAATTTTTGTGCGCTTTTTGCTTTTCCTCTTGAAAACAGTATAACAATACCGGCAACCACCAATCCACCCAATCACCAAGGAAATCCTTTTGTTTTGTTTATAATCCTGTCCCCCACACACTAACATGCCGTAGTTCACTTTGATTTATAATTTCTTCAAGTAAAATAGTTGTAGTTTGGAAGCAATCAGATTTAATAAAAAAATATAATTAAAGAGTTGAATAGTTGATAAAGAATATTAAAATTGAGAATGTTTGCAATTTGATTCAACAACTTTGTATTCTCTCTTCTCTTTGCCTTTGTTCTCCCATTTGTTTTTGTTTGTTTTTATTGTTTGTTAAGGAAAACAATATGAATGATGGTCTCTAAATGAAATAATGAAAGAAAATATGAGAGGACTGAAATAATGAATTTATATATGTCTCAATTTATAATAATTAAAGAATGCAGTTGTATGTGTATTACAATTTTATATTAAAAAGATGAAGTTCAATATTATTATATAGTATATATATTATTTTTTGAATTTGCAATTTTTAATGATATAAAGTATGTTTAAAAAAAAACAGCATCAAACAACAGTCGCCCCAGCGCCCCCATAAAATATAATTTTGTTCTTTGCCTCCTACACACAATTTTTTTCATAGTTTAAATACAAATATTGTAATAGTATTTTGATTTTTGCAGTAAAAATAAACAGGTACTAAAAATGAGTTTATTTCTCTTCTTTTTTTTTGTATTTCTTTTACAGAATTAATCAAATTCTATGCCCATCACAAATGTGAGCCATTTTTGGTGGCGTTTCGCGTGCTCCGTGGTGCTGTGATGTGTGGAAATGAACGTCTTCTCGTCTCGCACAAGCACTTGATACAATTTCGACTGTTGCACCCGATTCGGTTCGGATTTGAAGAGTTTCGGTTGCTTTTCACCACTAACACATTCGACCAAATCACTATTTAATATATTCACATTGGCATCGTTGTTCAATGTTAACATATCATTAAATTTACAAGGAAATGTCTCTAAATTGTGGTAAGTGTAAGCGTATTGGATGATTGAATGGAAGAGGCAACGTCGATAACACCACAATGTTTCGTGATTGATGAAAAATTCGGCCAGTTTCACAACCGTATTGAATAAATCGTACAACAACAAGGTAAGATAGTTGGGATTGTGATGTTTGTTTATGTTCTTTGCAGGTTTGCCGAGCAGAAAATGGAATAGATTCGTGTTGGGGATGTTGAAGTAGTCGATAAGGAAGTTGTAGTGCATGTTGAATGTGTCGTTGGGACATTTCTCTGTTCGGAATGCGTTGAGAATGTAGTGGCGATAGTGGAAGCCGCTGTATTCGGACACATGAGTAGAGATCCAATTGGAGGTGAGCTCGTACTCGTGACAGAGGATGTGCTGGTAGTTGGGCTGTTGGTGGGCGATGTTCTCCATGCACCAGATGCGATGCGTCCATGAATGGTAGTTGTTTGGGGCTTTCTCTGCCGTTTCCAGACTGACAATAAGCTCGTTCTCGAGCAGATTGGGGGGCAGTGTGAGGGCGTTGGTGGTGAATTTGTCGAGGAGTCGTTTGAGTAGCCAACGACGGTAGGTGAACGCCTCGTTCGATTTTGGTTTGTTGCTTAAGACGATCTTAACGAATTGCAGTTCCTTGTTGATGTTCAACAAGTCACAGTCGACTAGTTCTCGTTTCATGTTCCAGAATGTGACCATTTCAGGGTTGATGAGGAGGGCGCCGATTAGAAGACGATTTAGACTCTCCATTTTGTAGTAGGAGAGTTTCTTTTCGGCTAATTGTTTGCGGATTTCGAACAGGTCGCGACATACATGTCGATAGATGTGTTTTACACACCATGATTCTAAGCCTAGATTTAATTCCTCGTAGAGGACGGGTGATTTGTTTGTGGTGTTTGATTCGGTTGGGACTATTGTGAATTCTTTCCTGGAAATGGGGACACATTTTTAGGTTAGAATGCAAATGGTTATTGAATTCTTACAAATACTGGCGATTGTTGACAATGTCTTCAATTTGACGAAGGATACGGTCGGTCATGGAATTGTCGTGTTCCATTTTACAGGAGTTTCTGTGGTAGACGGGCAATTTGGGATTCCTTTTAGCGAAATTGGGGCACAGTCATACAAGTGAAGTTAGCTTCAATCAAAAGAAATTTGGTAGTTCAAATAGAAGCAAGTGGTATTTGAACTACCGTCAGTAGATCGAATCTACCGCTGCCAAGTTATTTGAGGTTATGTATGTTTGTAAAATTTTTCACGAAGAAAACGTATAAAAACAACTTGAACAGGGTTTATTTTGTGCGTACAACAAAATGGAAACTATATTAGAACAACAGCGTCGCTACCACGAAGAAAAAGAACGTTTAATAGACGCTATGGTCAAAGAGATGCTCCACAAGAAGACGACAGTAATCGTTTACATTTACCATGTAAGAAAAACAGCACTAATCTCATGTTTTATTGTAGTACCGTGAAGCTATCAATTCGGATCACCGTCAAAAGTACCTTCTCGATCGCTATATGACATCCACTGACCGTTTAATCGAACTGTACGAAGACAAAGACGGGCAACGTAAAGCCGAAGTGGCGTCCCTAACTGGACCCAATGAATTCCAAGAGTTTTACAATCGTTTGAAACAAATTAAGGACTTTTATCGCAAACACCCAAACGAAGTAACTCATTACACCACCGTTAAAGAAACTCGATATTAATATAAAATTGTTTTTAGATTAGCGTTCCGATGTCGGTGGAATTTGACGAGTTTGCAAAAGCCCGAGAGAATCCAACAGAAGAAATGTCAAGTAATCTATTAAACAAATGTGCTTAAACACATTTTAATCGATTGTTTTCAGACTTGGTCGAATTCACAGACGAAGAAGGTTACGGCAAATATTTGGATTTGCATGAATGTTACGAAAAGTACATAAATTTAAAAGGCATCGAAAAAGTCGATTACATTACATATTTGGGCATGTTCGATCAGTTGTACGACATACCGAAAGAACGTAAAACCGGCGAATATCGTAAATATCTCTTGAGTTTAATCGAGTACTTAACGTGGTTCGTTCAACGTATCAAACCGTTAATGGACTTGGAGAGTGAATTACAAGAACAGGCCGATCAAGTGTATGCACAATGGGAATTGGGAACAGTGCCTGGATGGCCGGTAAACAAAAAACCCTCACTAAAATCCCTTCAATCATTACATGAATTTATTTCAGAAAGAAACCGGTTCGGCCCTCACAAACGTCGGCGCCCATTTAGATCTGTCGGCGTTCTCCAGTTGGGAAGAGCTCGCTTCACTCGGTCTCGATCGTCTGAAATCCGCTTTAATGGCACTGGGACTGAAATGTGGCGGTACATTGGAAGAGCGTGCACAACGTTTATTCTCCACCAAAGGGAAAAACTCCCTGGATCCATCATTAATGACGAAAAACAACAAAGGCAAAGCGAGCAAAGAGAAGGAACATGTGCGGCATCGGGAATTGGCGGCACTCGAAGCGCAAATCTACCGTTTGGCTGAGATTGTGTCGCAGCAACGTGCTGCCACCAAAGAGAACGTGCAACGGAAACAGGCCCGAACCGATGGCGAACGGGACGACAGCGAGAATGAGGAAAGTGAAGAGGAGAGTCCCGACGAGGCGGACGACGATGTGCCGTACAATCCGAAGAATTTGCCGTTGGGTTGGGATGGTAAACCGATACCGTATTGGTTGTACAAATTGCACGGTTTGAATATCAGTTATAATTGTGAAATATGCGGCAATTATGTGTACAAAGGACCGAAAGCGTTTCAGCGGCATTTCGCTGAATGGCGACATGCGCATGGAATGCGATGTCTTGGTATACCGAATACGGCGCATTTTGCCAATGTGACGCAGATTGAGGACGCTTTGGCGTGTATGTAACGGTTGGATTTGAACAGTGTAACGGAAATACTGATATTATTTATGTGTTGCAGTGTGGGAGAAGCTGAAAGTGCAGAAAAACAGCGAACGTTGGCAACCGGAAACGGAAGAAGAGTACGAAGACTCGCAAGGGAATGTGGTGAATCGTAAAACATACGAGGATCTTAAACGTCAAGGGCTTTTGTAAAGAGAAAATACAATTTGTTCTGCTACAAACGAATGTTTTATTGATTGAATTGTGATGGTTTATGAACAGGTTCGAAATTATAACTGATTCCACACTTTTTTAATTTCTCTAAACGTTTATTCATTTTGCCAAGTCGTGTTTGGGTTCGTTTCATGTGATCTTTTTGGTCGATTTGTTTGTTACGGTGTAGGGTTTGTTTTTCTCGACGTATTTTTGTTGAGTATCGGTTTGGGGTGGAGTTTTTACGGCTGAACAAACCGATTGGTCGCTTTTCATGTGGCACGAAACTGGAAACTAAACGTTTTTTAAACATTAGGTAATTGTTCATTGTTTCAGCGGCGATTTTTGCCACGTCTGGATGGGCGAATTCAACGAAAGCGTATCCTTTACTGTTGCCTGTACGACTTGAACGGCATACTTGGACGTTGGTTACTTGGCCGAATTGTTGGAAGTAGGATTTCAGTTCGTTCTCGTAGAAACCGTGTGGTAGATGGCCGATATAGATGAGACCACGGCTTTCAGCGATTTTATTGTGTTTGTGTTGATATAATTTGTCGATTGTTATTTCGCCTCGCTGGAAGGTGGAATGAAAACATTAGTTTTGGAATGGAAATTGATTGAGGTAAAATACCTTGATTTTCTTCTTTAACTCTTTGTTTTCTTTGGATAACTTTTTTTGTTCTTCTTTCTTAAGAGCAATTACATCTCCACTCTTTATTTTAGGCATTTTTAATTGTTAATAAATGGAGTACACGTGCAACAACCAAATGCATTCAAAACAACCTAACCTGAAAAGCTACGTAGAAAATTGGAAATCTTTTATTTACAGTGTTCTGTAATTAGTTCATGACACGATGCCTAGATGACGCTACATGCTGAAAGGGATGTGGCCTGCGAGGATTAATGTCATTGCCGCTGTATATTTTTAATCCTAAAGGACGGCTTACACGTAACAATAAGTCGTTGTAATTTATTGCAACGATCGAGTTGTTACGATTTATCGTTGTGTGTAAACAGAAAATTGTAACGAATTGAAATTGGATGGCGCCTTCACCAACATTTTAACAGTTTCAGCGCATTCGCCATAATTTTAATAAACGCAGCGCATCCACCAAAATTGTAATAAGTTCAGCGCCTTCGCCAAAATTTTAATAAGTTCGGCGCCTTCGCCAAAATTTTAATAAGCACAGCGCCTTCACCATAATTTTAATAGTTTCAGCGCCTTCGCCAAAATTTTAATAGACTCAGCGCCTTCGCCAAAATTTTAATAAGCACAGCGCATCCACCAAAATTGTATTAAGTTCAGCGCCTTCGCCATAATTTTAATAAACGCAGCGCATCCACCAAAATTGTATTAAGTTCAGCGCCTTCGCCAAAATTTTAATAAACGCAGCGCATCCACCAAAATTGTAATAAGTTCAGCGCCTTCGCCAAAATTTTAATAAGTTCGGCGCCTTCGCCAAAATTTTAATAAGCGCAGCGCATCCACCAAAATTGTATTAAGTTCAGCGCCTTCGCCATAATTTTAATAAACGCAGCGCATCCACCAAAATTGTATTAAGTTCAGCGCCTTCGCCAAAATTTCAATAAGTTCGTCGCCTTCGCCAAAATTTTAATAAGCACAGCGCCTTCTCCAACATTTTAACAGTTTCAGCGCCTTCGCCAAAATTTTAATAAGTTCGGCGCCTTCGCCAAAATTTTAATAAGCGCAGCGCATCCACCAAAGTTGTAATAAGTTCAGCGCCTTCGCCAAAATTTTAATAAGCACAGCGCCTTCACCAACATTTTAACAGTCTCAGCGCATTCGCCAAAATTTTAATAAGCGCAGCGCATCCACCAAAATTTTAATAGGTTCGGCGCTTTCGCCAAAGACAATCAAAGAACTGATTTGTTATGTATAGTTGTTATATGTAGATTTTTGTACCTTGCAGTACCATAGGTACTCTAATTTGATATATGTGTGTATGTAGAATAGTCAATTCTTCTTTTAATGAAAATAATTTTGTTTTCTTTATTTATAAAATCATACAGAGTTATCTTTTATACATTTCAGATGAAGAGATCTGTGGAGGGTGGACTTCTAGACTGTCGGATGCTGCGGTTAATTGGAGACTACTTTGGAAGAGTGGATTCTTACATTTCCGTCGCAGGGAAAAAGGAAATATGTGGTATTGGTAAATTCATTAGTCTAATTTATTTTATTTATGTAAATTTATTTATTTATATGTATAATTGGTTATTTATAGTTGTACCTATATTTAAGTTATAATCTAGGTATGAATGTATTTGCGTATTTGTATGCATATACATATGTATGTGTAAGGTAATATTACATATTTTATTTTTTGTATTTTGTATCTTTGTTTTGTTAATAAATGTTTTTAAAACAGTTTATTTTATTTTTATTCATTAAGAACAAATTCTCCTTATTTGTTCACAATTAATCAAAATTTGAATATCTTATATTGCACAATAAAAATAACTATGACTCATTTTCTTTTCAAATTGCACAATGGAAAAACCCATGACTCATTCTCTTTTCCAATGAAAATTTCCATTATGCATTTTCTAATCACTTTGCTCAAATTAATTTACCTTGATCTATTTATTTTCAAATTTTTCAAGAAATGGCGTCGCGACGCCTTTTCTTTAGCAATTCATTCAAGAAAAGGCGTCGCGACGCCCTTTCTTTAGCAATTCATTCAAGAAAAGGCGTCGCGACGCCCTTTCTTTAGCAAATTTACTCAAGATAAGGCGTCGCGACGCCCTTTCTTTAGCAAATTTACTCAAGATAAGGCGTCGCGACGCCCTTTCTTTAGCAATTCATTCAAGAAAAGGCGTCGCGACGCCCTTTCTTTAGTAAATTTACTAAAGATAAGGCGTCGCGACGTCCGTTCTTTAGCAAATTTACTCAAGATAAGACGTCGCGACGCCCTTTCTTTAGCAATTCATTCAAGAAAAGGCGTCGCGACGCCCTTTCTTTAGCAAATTTACTCAAGAAATGGCGTCACGACGCTCTTTTCACCTTGATCTATTTATTTTCACTTTGCTCTAATTAATTCACCTTGATCAATTTATTTAATGGAAAAACCGTGACTCATTCTCTTTTCAAATTTCGATCGTTGCGATAAATTGCAACGACTTATGGTTACGTGTAAACCGGCCCTAAAGAACACTTCAATCTTTCGATTTATTGGAACGATAAGTTCGTCAATCGCATCGTTGCGATTTATTGTTATCTGCCTTAAAATACAGAGCGAACATTGAGAAAAACAAATTTTTCTTTGTCAAATTAACCCTGTTATGTTAACAATATTATGTATATGAACTTTCTAATCACGTTAGTAATAAACTAAACAAGTATTAAATTTGAATTTACCTCACTTTTCACTTCTGAAAAGTCCCTAAATGTAATACAAAAGTCTCTAGATCTCTTGAAAATTAAAAAGTGTTAAAAAACTTGATTTAAATTTATTAAAATCGTATAAAAAATGGAAAGAAACGATTCAGATTGTACAATTGTATCAGAAACCACTCAATTTAAATACTTAATAATGGAAATTGGTGAGCGGTTAGCTGAGCACAAGAACGGCACTAAAATGTTGGAGTATTTTAAGGCCATATCGTATTTGAACCAATTGAATTCTTTAAATCGTCCTAAAAATGTGGATGTAATACATTTAACAACAGAATTAAATGCTATCACAAATAGTGGAGATAAAGAACCGTTTTTAAGATCATCTCAGTGGGAACACAATTTCGATTTTACTGAAGACATGAAATTAGTTAACTACGCGAAAAACGAAACCCAAGAAGAACCTACCACTTCAGAAAGCATTCCATTGGATTTTATAACGAATGATAACTTTGAACTTGTTGACTCTAATTCAGAAGCAAATAAAAGTATTGTATTCGACGATGTCATCCCTGAAACGAACATAACTGATGATTCAGAAGCCACACTAGTTGAACAAATTTCCAATGATTTATTCGGGTCCACTGATACTGTAGTCAACAAACGTAAATTACCAACCGATACTCCATCTCCTTCGAAGAAAATCAGAGAATACGACAATCTGGTTTGTGATTTCGACAATATCAACGCTGAAGACCTAAAAGCGATGATCGCTTTTCAAAAGGAGAAAAGTTTGGAGCTTTTCAAACAGTTGGAGGACATTGACATGGAATTAAGCCGTCGCAAGACATCACATGATGCTGGACCGATGAAGACTTGCAGTCATTTTAGCGAAGATACTTCATTCATGGATGAACTGGTCCATGAAGTCACTAATGAACTCAACAAGTTGGAAGGAAGATTTTCAGAATAACTAAATTACTATTAATGTGTTTATTGTAAGGAAAAACTTGCGATATAAAATGTAGCTAATGTTCCAATAACTGAAAATATTAATTTCCTTCTAAAACTAAAAAAACCCGCAGCTGTTACACTCGGAATATGTTCCTGTATGTAAATTCCAAGAACATACAGTTCGAAAACTACGTTTGACTCTTCTACTAAATTTTATCAGCCATAAAAAGTAAAACAGCAAAGAACACCTGAAAAAATCCGGAAATGTTCTACTTTTCAGGGTATTTTTTACTTACTTACCATCGCATGTATTGAATACAAGAAGATTTGAACTTTATTGATAATTAAACAGCTTAAGGTCTCTAAAAACAGGATAAAAACTTGCAGCAAAAATGCAACACCGAATAAAGCATTGTAAGAGTCCAGAATCTGTGTACAAATCCTATACATTTTATGAACTCTTTTAATAGTCATCCTTTCAACCAAAGGAACATCCAATACTTTAATTGTGTTTACCAATTCCTCGTTTAGCAGTACAATAAGATCGAAAATCAGCACAGAAAACAAAATGTAAAAGGATTTTACCAAAGAAATACAAATGTAATAAAAAATCCAAGGAAAGGAAAAATTTTTAATAATTGAATACCCAAATAAGTTCCATTAATAACGAAAAAATGAACCAGTAACTTGCTGATTTCTTTTAATCCCTACTAAACGGCAATCCAATTGATGAAAACCACCAAAAATCGAAATCCAATACGAATTAAAACGTTTCACAAATAACTCAGTAATAAAAATCCCATAACTAACTAAAATCACAAGCTTCATACTTATTTCCAAGGAAATCTCATGATCTCTTATCAAAGCCTTTATAGGAAAATGTAAAATAAAGTAAATTCCACCCAACAAGAGCCCAGAATGGATTTTCCATACATTCTTCTCTGTCTCCAATTGATTTCCAAAACTGTAACACGCCGTTATTGCACATAACGTCGAAAATCGATAAATAACCCTGAAATAAATGTTCCTCGACAACATTTCACCCGCCAAATAAACTCCTAAACATGAAATAAGAGAAAATTACTGCATTTATTAATGGTTTATTGAATTTCGTTTTGTAAATATCATTATCATGTACAGTGGAAAAGTAAACGCTTTTTTGTCATTATATTGTATACAATTTGTTGAAAAACATTATTTTTTTTGTAAAGTCCCTAAGTAATAAATAAAATTGCCACATTAAAATCTATACAAATATTTCATTTTCTACAATCTACCAAGAATATTTTTTTTCAATAAACTGTTTTATTTTTTTTTCTCTACATTTTATCTCACTATAAAGAGGGTTGATTTTCAGTGTTTTCTCAAAACAAATTTTTTTAAACATATTATTTTTTGGCAGCTTTTACACCTCAAAACTTGTATAAAGAAATCAATGTGAAACAGTCACAGACACAAAAATGGGAAACCATCAAATAGATTTCACTTTCTTTTCCAAATTGAAAATGTTCAGACTTTGAAAAAGAAAAACATGCAGAAACGATGAAAAAATGCCGCCTTATTAACTGTTATTCCACATTAAATTTACGCTTATTATATAAATACATATATAAACTACCATCATAAAGGAGAGCTACAAGGAGAAATAAAGAAATTATGAAAAAAAAAAGATTAAAGGGATTATCAGTCTAAGCGTAACACTTTAGGCTGTTCCCAAGAGAAACCCTCCCGTCCAAAGTGTCCATATGTGCTCGTTTTCTGGTAGATTGGCTGTCTAAGTTGCAATTCCCTGCAATAACCAAACAAATCCACCCTTTAAACACTCTCCAAACATCACTAATCATTCAAAATCATTCAAAAATCACCTCAGACATAATTCACATCAGTTGCAACTCAGCAGTAGCAAATACATAAATCATCATTGCCTTTCAAACTAACAAACAAAAAAAACACTTTGCACTTACTTTACAATCTTCCCTGGCCGTAGATCGAAATTCCTTTTCACAATAGTCAAAAGCTCTTTCTGTGTCAATTTCGATGTACCATAATCAAATACTGCAATGGACAACGGTTCCGCCAAACCAATCGCATACGACACTTGCACTAAGCAACGTCTGCACAAACCAGCCTTCACCAACGACTTGGCCACCCATCTGGCCGCGTACGCTGCCGAACGATCGACTTTTGTGAAATCTTTACCGGAAAATGCACCGCCACCATGTGCACCCCAACCACCATAAGTGTCCACAATGATTTTACGGCCAGTTAAGCCAGCATCACTCTGAAACCAAACAACATCAATCAAGAAAAATGTGGAAAAACAGTGAAACAAAAGGATTTGAACAGTTTTAAACAGCCTCAGAGAAGTGTTTACATCATAACTTATCAAGAGTAGCAAATACTTTAAAAACATCATTGCTGTTTTCTTAAAAAAAAAACAAGCAATCAGCGCAAACCCTCTTTCTTTAGTTCTAAAATCTCACACCTTCGCGCTGATCACTTATTACAAAACCAACATTCTCAATGAAAAACTGACCTGTGGTCCACCAATAATAAACAATCCACACGGATTGATGTGTACAATTGTCTGTTCATCTAAATACCGATTCGGTATCACTTCTTTAATGACTTTATTTAATATTTCCGCACGTAATTCCTCTAAACTGATCTTCTCACTGTGTTGCAATGAAACAACAACAGTATGCACCCGTTGTGGTATGCAAGCGCCATGCTCGAACATGTATTCACATGTCACTTGTGTCTTGGAATCCGGCCGTGCCCACCAGAACTCCCCGTTGCGACGTAGTTTGGCGATTTGATGATTTAAACGGTGCGCCAGCACCACTGTCAACGGCATACATTCATCCGTTTCGTCTGTTGCATAACCAAACATCAAACCCTAAATGGAAATACACATAAAATTGAACAATTATTACAACATTACAAAAACAATTGCGTATATTGATCCTTTTATTGCCCCCCAAATCAAATAATAGCAAGCAAAAACTCGCAAAAATATGTTTTGTAACTTTATTTTTAAAAACTATCGTGTTTTTATTCAGATTAAATGAATAAACAGTCATATTATAAATTAGTAAAGAATTAATTTATTAGTTTGTGATGTGTTTAATCTTAAAATTCAAAGGTTAAATGAACGGGGAGAATGGTAAAAAAATGTGTTTTCAATGATTTCGCGACGATTATTTTTTTTTATGCAAACATGGCTGCAACATGAAATTCAAGGTATTATTAAAGTCCGCCACCAAAGACATACAACAGAATTATTAAAGTGGGCTTTATAATTAATTTGACGCATTACTACACTGTCTTTTGTTTTGTTTGTTTTCTAATCACCTGATCACCAGCGCCAACCTCCTCCTCATTGCGATTCTCGTGCACTCCAGCTGCAATGTTCGACGATTGCTGGTCCAGTGCTAACAATACATTACATGTCTTGTAATCGAAACCTGCATCAAAAATCAAATCACCGACCACTTTATCATCACAACATAAACAACAGTTTTTTTTTAATGTAAAATACAAAACAAAAACAAAGAGGAAATATTATACAAAGATGCAAATCTCTTGACGGCGGTGTGATTATTACAAAGTTTCTTTCGATGTACTTTTTTATTGTGCTAGCCTGTTGCATAATTCCACTTACAAGATTTATTAAGTATTTAAGCAATTTGATACAATCGTGCAGAAACGGAGAGTAAAGCAGGTCAACCTCTAAGTATGAAAATATTCTTACGATAATCTGTAATTTAATACTTAACAATAGAAATTCGCGCCACCTCGGCGGCCACTTATCGTAAAAATACGTTTCAGACAAAATAAAATTAAATGAAGGTGAAAATTCCAAAAGCGGCAAGAACAGTGTTTAGAAAAGCAACCAATAAATGGGAAGACATTCGTTAATGTTTTCAAATTTGAATGGTCGTTTGGCCCCCAAAAAAATCTGACTAGATTGTGTGTTTGTTAAGCTGAGATTTTTCCGGTTTTCATTTTTGTTGTTGGATTATAGTACCTGATCACCCGCCCCAATATCTCGGTCGTCTCGGTTCTCATGTACACCATTTGCAATATTTGGACTCTGTTGTTCAATCGCCACTAGAAGATTCAGTGTACGCCAGTCGAATCCTAACAATTTTGTAAACGTTCTTTTAGATATCGAAAGTACAGTAATTTGTTTGGTTGGAGACCAAATTTGCTTGTAGCATAAACATTAGTCATTACAAAGCAAAAAAAAGAGGAGAATTCTATCAAAATAGTGCAGAGTGTAGAGAATTAGAGAAAAAATTAAAAACAGAAACTTTGCTACCTTTCGACGAATCGTCGTATCCAATGTGTTTCACTGTCTCTCTGACCACTTTCTGGTAATCCACGACCGCTTTCGATGTTATCTCACCGCACAAAAGGATCATACCAGTTTTTGTCACCGTTTCTAAAACGAACATTTCGATTAGCCAAAAAGTGGGGTTATGTTGGATTTTTCGCTTACCGCATGCAACTTTTGCATTTGGATCCTGTTCCAAGTGTGCATCCAGGATAGCGTCACTGATCTGGTCGCACATTTTGTCTGGAAACAGAACAATTGCATGAATTTCATCGGAATTCGGTGCCGGAGATGCACGTGGTTCGGCATGTTGTGAAAAACGATGAAATTTAAGACGACTCTCACACTGACATCAAACACACATAGACAAACTATAAATAGTTGGTAAATGTGTCGTGTTTGGGCCGAAAATAAAGCGAATTCGTATTTAAAATAGAGCACGTTGCCGTTTTTGTATAACCCGGCGCCATATTACCGATTGATTGTGTGAGTTTTTCTCTCACTTACCAGGATGTCCTTCGCCAACAGATTCCGAAGTGAAGAGGAAATTGCTGCCGTCTTCCATGTCGTAGGGCATGTGGCCATTTGTGTAGCCGTTGGTCATTGATGTTTCTGGCATTTTGTTACAAGTGAATCTCTATGGGCACTGTTGCAACTGTAAGAGATGGTCTCGGTTAATTTTGCGACTGTTTTTGTTGGTGCGTTTTTTTGGGGTCGATTTAGAGGGACTTTCCGAAACACGCCGAAAAAAACGTGTAAACTATAACTAAAAACTAAACTGTGTGTCGGAATAGAGAAGAGAACCAGAGACTGGCTTGTTTGGTATTTTTATAAGGTCGGTATACTACACGTGACCAGCTGGTGGCTTCTTCATTCGTCGAGAACGGGAAACGTTCCAAATTTGCTCGCCTTTATCTACTGTACAACAATTGCACCAGTTTTACCTGCATTTTCAAATTGTTATTTGCCGGAATTTGGAAATCAAAACAAGTTACAAAACGTGTTTGCATGCAGAACTGCGTAAAATGACGAGCTTTCCTAAAAATCAATACTTGTATTTGGGGTCTGTTTATATGAAAGTGAGTGGGTGCTTTAATTTGCTCACTTAATCACGATTTTAGCTTAATTTATACACGATTTACGAATATTTTCTGTTTTTTCAGTTAATTCTGGTAGTTTTATTCAAAAATTCAAAGAAAAATCAAAAATTATAACCTCTAATCTCTTGGCAGTTGAGTTTTTATTACCGGAAGTACTGCCCTAATTTTTAACCATTTCCATTTACTAGTCAATGGAGTGACTGTTTTGAATTTGAAAAAAATGATGAAAAATTTTGAAATATTAGATAAACTCAACACTTACAATAATCAATGTACTAATTAACTGTTTATATGATAATTAATCACAAATGAGAGCCAAATTAACTAACTCGGTTGGATATTTGTATGAAACTAAATGATGCAAACATTTCACTACTAGTTTTTGTTAAGAAAAATCACTCACTGTACGTAATTCCCCCCTTTGAAACGATTCTATAATAGTTTCTTGAATGATACGACTTGTATTTTTCATATTATAAAATGCATGATGACATTCTGATGAAAATAAAACATATTTTATGTAATCGCGCTCTTGTTTTCAATTAGATATCCGTTTCTTTCTGTTTATCTATTTCAAAGTAAATTCAAAAATAAACCAAAAACGCACATTTACATAGACAACATTGTCCTTCGATTTCGGAAAACGATAAACCGTATTGGTTTTCCAAAGACAGCATTTCCATAAAAATCGACTCCTTAGTAAACAAAAATTTTAAACAATGCAATTGTTTTTTTTACTCTTTCAATACTGCACATATTATTCCACGTGTTTATAATTACAATAAATAATAAAGGATGTTCTGTAGAACAATAAAAAGTTCTTTATGCCAGATAAAGTATTGTGGCAGCGTGTCTTATTACATTCTCTTATCACATTGACGACAACAATAACTTCTTAATGATGATAGAAAAAAGGCAAAAGAAACAACGACACGTTTCTCACTTGTGGCAGACTTTTAATTGCGAAACATTTCGTTAAAATTGCGTAAAACTGTGCAAAAAGGATAATAAAATCAACGTCAAACTCTGCGGGTTCATGTTAAATATTTTTATTGTAAAACAACAGACTCTTTTTTTTATAAATAAACAAATACTTTTTGTAAGACATTTACTAGGGTGTATGTGAAAATTAACAACATTAATTAATAAAATATAACATTTCCATAATAATATCCTTAAATATTGTATATATAGAAGAGAAAAGGCACTGCTATATTCAAGTCTTATTCATTAATGAAATATAATGGGGTTCAAAAATGCTCAAGGAACAATTTTTCTCGTTTCAAAAAACGTTCACGGATATGTTATAATGAACAATAAAT
The DNA here is from genome assembly GCA_963930825.1 of Silvanus unidentatus. NCBI lineage: Eukaryota > Metazoa > Arthropoda > Insecta > Coleoptera > Silvanidae > Silvanus > Silvanus unidentatus. The sequence goes on from OZ005762.1 coordinate 758,065, forward strand.
GGAAGATCGATATTTTCTCTCTTAATTATCATAAATAACGCGCTTCTCTACAACGTGCACATATTTTGTTTAACTCTACAACATTGAAAACAACTATTTGGCTAGTGACTAGACTTTTAGTACTTAAAAACTAGAAGAAAAATTCTTGCAGGCGATACAAATTCAATAGGTTAGCGAATACATGATTCTTTTTTTGTCTGTGTATAATTTGGTGCGTATTGTTAGTTAAAATGTTGCCATTAAATCTTCTCCACATAATTTCCGGGGAACGTTCCGAACGCTCCACTTCTCTCACTCGATCCCACATACCATCCATCATCGCATTTCTCCAAAACAAACACAATGTCCCCTTCAAGAAGCTCCAATTCGTCTTCATTCTGCGGCTTGTACTTGTACAATGCTCGATAACTGAAAAAATCACATTCAACATGCAATCTTTCATCTGGACATCGTCCACTTACGGTACGGGTTCCGATTGCGTGTCAATATGCAACGTTTGATCCATTCCCGATCGATTCAATGTCGAATACGTGCCATTCCCTGTCACTTGGACGGGTTTCGCATGGTAACTTGTCGCAGTCATCTCCGTACTGGCCACATTCGGCGTATAAAGATGCGAACCCATCGATTCTTTGCCACTGGCAGTGCCATTATGCAATAACGAATGTGCAGCCGGTGCAGCAACTGGTTTCGAGCTCATTTGAAGCGGTTCTTGTGGATCAATCAACACTTCCACGTACGATATCGGGAATATCCCTTTACGACCACCGATTTTCCCTTCAAACCAATTATCGTCAACTTTCCGTGTAATCACCACCAGTTCCCCTTTGGCTAACGACAATTCCAGGTGTGTTTGGGCTATAAAATTGTACTTTGCTCTCGCCTGACCTTCATGGGACTTGCGTTGGGTCAATTGGGGTGTACTGCGAGATCCACTCTCGTGATGGACAATCTAAAACAGCCGACAAATATGATGTTAATGCAATTTGTGAATTCCTTCATGATTATATTTTATCAGTAATATTGAACTTTTTGACCCGTTTGTTAAAATTTTGTTTTCTATTTTATTTTGGCCGAATTTTAATTACATTTGGATTTCGAAAAGGACAATTATTGGGAAATACAGACATTTTGAATAATATTTGATAAACCTTGCACCCTAATAATGCAATTGGAAAAATATTATGTAATATTTCATATTGTTTTTCAATTTGAAAAAAGCTGCAGAATATTTTTATGTGCCATCTGTTGGTATTTAAGTGGAACCAAGTCGATAAATCCACTGTAAAACCGCTAAATAGATTCAAAAAACCGTTCTTATACTTTCTCTAAACAATTTCTCTATTCAAATAGATTACTTCAAGTGCATTGACCGACTTACCTCAACATAATTAACTGGAAACAATCCAACCATTGCATTCAATTCACCTTCGTACCAATTCTTGTCCACTTGTCTTCGCACATAAATTAAATCACCTTTACGGAACGTCAATTCGCGTGCCGTTTGTCCAATGAAATTGTACAATGCTCTTGCGACAAGCCGCGGTTCGGGGGTGGAGGGTGTCTTAATTGGCGGTGGTGCAATCACTTCGAAATCATCGTAACGATTCAATGGAATTGGGGACTTTTGTGATGGGATAAAGTTGTCAGTGTGACGGCGACTGTTCATGTCTTGCATTTCCTGCAAAATAGAAAAATCAGTAATCCACACACAACACTAAATCACCCTTCACACGACGATTTTAGTCCACTTCACAATCCAAAAACGCATATGTTAATCAAAGCCAATCACTCGGTTTTGTCACCTGCAATTAGAAACTTACTTCAAGTGATTTGCTAACCTGAAGATATTTTCTTCGTCGCTCGTCCTGATAGATTTTCTTCATCACTTCCGCTTGCCGATGTGCCAATTCGTCTTCGCTTAAACATTCTTTGATCTCGTGTCGTATTGGTGTTTTGTAATGGATTGTCACTTGGTTTTCCACGTACTTTCTTGGAGATTCTTTAAAGAAGAAAAGAGATGACCAAATTAAAACTGTCTTATTACTAAACTAAATTCGGAATGGGTAGAAAATTACCAAGCATGCTTTAAATTCAATGTAGTTCAGCACGTTAACTGGCACACGAACCGTTGTAAACAGATGTAGAAATAGAAATAATCGATTTTTTTATATAAAATAACAACCCGTTACAAAAAAACTGTAAATTCAATGTGTCGTCTTGGATTACAATTAGAGACGTTCAATAATAAAACGAAACGCACCAGCACACCTTCTCTTGCATTATGCGAAGAAATTTTGATTTATTCCATCTATTAGATTGGTTTACTTAGCATAGAAAAAGTGAAAATCCATAGAGAGGGTCAGATAGTGCCCTAAAGGTAGAAAACAACTTTTACTTAATAATCTAATGAGTCGAAAATTGTTATTGAAAAGATAAATATGTGAAATTTCTATAAAAGAGCCCATTAACTGATTAAAAACCGCGCATTTTACATAATTAAATGAATTACAAAACGTGTTTGAATACTAACTGTACGGTATCGGTCCATAAATCATAGGAAAATTTTCAATGGTTCGTCGAGTGTGTTCCATATTGCACAAAACCAACAACTTTTCATCTCATTCACTGATAAATCTCGTTTTGTTTTCTATTCACACAGCATTACACAATAAAAACTGTTTTTAAAATAGCGCTCTTTAATTTTTTAGCACCTTTCCAAGGTCTACCAAACAACAAACTGTCTTCAACATTAAAACGAAAACAATGCCATCATTAATAGAATTTTCTCATTAATATTCATATAGTAATGAAAACCCGTTTATCTTTATTTGGGAAATCGAATTTATCAATCATATCGCAGACAGTTCCATCTTTTTACAACATTAACAACGATAAAATAGCGATTAAATTGGATATTCGTATAATTCTACATCTAAATTTAGACTTTAAATGGTTATTGGTTAGATTACCTTAAATATTGATGGAAAAATCAATAAAATCAGTTAGTTTTCGATTAGAATTTGTACAATATAAAGTCTCACAATACCTGTTTGGAGGTTTCTTAGAGTGTGTTGACTTTTTGGGGGTGGTACTGGCGGTTCTGGGTCTATACACACCAAAAATAATAATTCCTACATTTTCACATATATAATCAAAACAGAAAACGTTCCAGTCGAATGTATATTACATAAAATGACAAGAAAAATATACATTCGACTTAAAAACTACAAATTTTAACTAAGTGCCCCACTAAATCTACTCAAATACTGGTGGTTTTCCATCAATTCTCTCTTTTATACAACACCTTTAAAAGAAACAGACGGTCTGGACCACGTTCTGTACCTGACTGCTTCATCTTCCCTCTTCATTGTTTTATTCACACAATTCTTCTCTTGTTTATGCTTAAGAATTGTTCTTGTCGGTGAACTTGACTTTGTTCTTCTCACCAATTCCGTGTCTCTCGCACCCACCGATTTTTCCGGCGACGACAACGATCGCGTATTGTCCTCCAACTTTGGATACCGATGTGCGGTCCAAGCGCCCGTCAAATACGGCGCTATATCCCGAATCTCTTTAATATTCGGCGACGACGTGTACATTTGTCCAATTAACGAAATGCTCTCACCATTCTCAAATTTTTCAATCAACTTCTCCACCTCCCCCACCGGACAATCAAAAATCCTCGCTAAATCTCTTGCATTCCGTCTCTTCTTATCGTCATCGACATTTTTCCTATTATACAGCTGTGCTATTTTACTAATGATATTGATATGCGGCATAAAACGGTCTTCAGCACGTAGAAAAATCGGTGAAACAACGCCCCCACGTCGCGTTCGACTTCTACCCCGGCCCGCCAATGCTGGATACTCGTATCTCCGCCTCAAATCATCCACATACCCGTAATGATCCATCAGAAAGCATTTATTCAAATCAGACTCACTTCTCGACCGTCGCACACGTTCACATTCGAATTTATTGCGAAGACGGTGCACTTCGCCGCTCTTGAAATCATCGAAATATGGTGAAATACTGCGACTTCTACAAAGGCTATCATAACTGGTAGCTTCGGAAATCGATGCCGTTTTTATAGGGCTTAATGCACGCAATTGGGGCCGCATGGGGTACGAGCATTGTTCACGTTTCGTTGCTGACAATGGTATTGTAGCGAACTTGTGTAACTCACTCTCACCAAAGAATTCCTTCAGATTCTGACAAGATTCCGAACGGATTAACGTGTTATCCTCTGCCGCTTTGTAAACTGTCGGTATATACGGTTCCATTTCGGACGCTTTCTCGAAATATTCGACTTTCTTCTTGATTTCATCTTTTGGAACGTAGATGACAGTTTTGGTCGATTCGTCGGTGCTTCCGCTTTCAGTTTCGCTTTGCGATTTGTTCGGACTGCAGGCGTTGGTTTTCAACAACGGTTTCTCCACTAACTCGTCGAGTTGCTTGGTGATTTTCGCATCGGCTGCCGCTTTAGCGCCTCTCACCTCCTTTGCCACCACAATATTCCTCTGTTTACCCACCTTCTCTAACACTTCTTTACTTAGTGACTTGAATATCGATTTCTTATCACTTTCAGTCATTCGTACACCGTCCGAATTCCTTCTTATTGTCAAATTACCATTTGTTCGCTTTGTTGTCCCATCCGGCACATGAATTTCACAATCATTCTTACTATAAATCTCCGTTAATTGTTCTTTAAGTAAATTCACTTGTTCCATTGACAAACTGCTCCAAATTCTTCGACGAGCGGCCTCTTTCGGTCGATTCTCCGATTGTGATCGACGTTCGGTTAAGATTTGGGCCAAATTCACCACGGAATTACCACGCCATAATGGCTTGTACGTATCCCGATAACAAATACTCGCACTGCGTTTCTTCTCATTCCAATCGTACTCTTTCAACTTCTCAAACTCCCCTTTAATATTCTCCACTGACTTTTCTTTTATTCTCAACCCTCGATCCAAATCCCTACGCCATCTTTGCCGATTCACGTCAATTGGCGAATACAAAAAACCTTTCTCTTTCTCATTGTACTTCAATTGTGTGTATAAATTATTTAATTCCTGTTCGGCACGTTCACGTTGACGCACTTCTTGCCAACGATCATAATCGACAATTTCATTCTCGCACCGTTTACGTGGTTTCACATTGAAACGGCGCTCTAATTGGCCCACTTTCTCAATGTCCGTGTAGAAATCGTTTAAGTCTTTGAATTTGGTGCTTCTGCTGCTTGGACACAGCAGATCTTTGATGTACGTTTGATATTCGTGGTTTTCAAACGATTCCAGAGAGCTGGTGCTGTGATTTAAAGTCGGACATGTGTAAATGCTCAATTGTCTTGGTAGTTTTGGTGTCGGGGGTGTTGAGGAACGATGGTGAACGACTGGCGAAATTGGTCGACTTGTTTGTGAGAAAATCAACTTTGCCGGCAAACTGGAGCTCCTTTTTGAGTTTGTTTTCGGTTCTTGTTTATATGTTGACCAAGTGACTGATTTTGGGCTTGCAGAACGCGATCTGGCCAAATCCAAACTGCGGAATTTCGACTCACTTACTGGCCGTGTGTGCTTTAAATACACTTTCATGGCTCCGATGCTTGGTTCCTGAATGGAAGAGCGTCGAGTGTCGTTTAATTGTTGAGTTCTTTCGGTTATCCAAGAAGTACGACTAAAATTTGATGGAACTGGTGAGGAATCACGGAGAAAAAGACTTTGAAAGAAGTGATTTGTATCCAGTAGTTGTTTCTGTCTTTGAATGGTCTCCAGAGTTGGATTTTTCACCACTTGTTGAGGGCTGCACGAACGTTCTTTCTTAGTCTTTCGAATTTCGTCGTTAATCTTGTCTTTTCGCGGTTTCTGCAACTTTTTTTGCTCGATTAAAGACTCTCTCGATGGAAATTTTGCAGGAGACGTTCTTCTGCTATTCGAAACTGTTGGTTTTATAATCGATTGTGCTTTATTACTGATTCCAACTTTAATTGGCAATTTAGTCCCGATTTTCGGTAATAAAGCGTTCGATTCTTTGTAAATAACCTCCTGAGGCGATTTACTCTTGAAAGTCTTCTTCACTTCCATTGGTGAGACTAAATCCGGCGCTTTGGACAACTTGGAATGCTGCCCCGGAACCGGAGAACGAGTTAACGTTAATTCACTTTTGTTTTTCTCACTACCAAAAGTGCGTAGTGGTGAATTGACTCCCGATGGTGTTTTAACAGTCGGTTTTTTCACATTCGATTTTGAACGCAACGGACTGGAAGATTTAATCAATGTTTTACTCTGCAATTTTCTGCACGCAGGATTCGATTCTTTTGTTGTACTCGTCAAAGTGGATGTAATTTTCGATTTTAAATTCGGAGATGCAGTAACGGTCTTAAAAACTCTTATCTTCGGTCGGTCAGTTCTCTTTTTCGTGTTTAACTTACACGTCAATTTGTCCCTTAAATAATTCACTTTCGTTCGATCCACATTCGAAGTGGTGGTAAAGCATGTTTCATGTCTTTTACATAACGGTGACTTTTCACCGCTGGTTTTTACTTTCATGGTGGAAATTAGTCTTAAAGTGGAATTATTACGGGAGGATTTACGTTTTGGAGGGGACGGTACACTTTCCTTGGTCACATTTAACGTTGATGGGGCCGTTTGTTTAAAATCTCGAAACTTATTGTAATGCACCGTCACTGGATAGCAAATGATTTCACGTTGCGGTTGAATTTCCACATTTTTATGTACTCGAATTCGCGTTAATGTCGGTGATATCGGAAAATACTCGATATGTTCATCTGTAAACAATTCCTTGAATTAATTCACATTTTCCTTTAATGCTAAAAACGTGCGCCAGTGTGCTGAAAGGGATTTTGAAATTAAGGGTGTTTTTAGTGGTTGCACCTAGATAAAATTCTCTATGTAAATATGACAAACCTTTTTTAGTTAAATGAAGATCCCACACCGCTTTTTAGAGTAAATAAAAACACATGCATGTTACCTCGAATATTTTGATGTTAAGACCACAACCAACAAAGTTTACATCGCTTACCTTTTGGACGTTCTGGTGCCGGTTTCCTTAAACCATGCAATGGCACATCGCCCCCTTTCTGTATCGCTTTGTACACTTCCTTCTGTTCAGTTGGACTTAATTGCAATGCGGCCTCCTCCTTCCTTCTAAATATCAATGTTGAATCGCTCTCGTATCCTGACTCCTTCAAAGCCCTGAAAATCCCAATTGAATTAATTAAGTAAAAAAAGACACATATTTCAAACGCATTTCCTTACTGGTTAATGAAGCTTTTTGTTTGCGGCACCCGCTTCTGTTGCTCCATTTGCTAAAAGACAAAGAAAAGGAACAGTTAATTAACGGATTTGGGGATTTATTTTGATTTTTCATGCTGGAAAACACACTGTGTGTTACATGCTCTCGACTTTCTACAGGGTAACTATACGAAAAGAATTTTTTAGGAAAATTCCTTACAGATTTTGCCAGTGCCTTGGCAAACAAGTAGTCGTAACTTGGTAATGGTGAATTGTCGTCCAGCCACTTTTTTTAATTCAATTGCAAAACAAATAAACAATGTGTTAGTTAATTGAGAAAAAACCCCAAAGACACCTTAAAGTTAATTAAACTCTATTCTATTAATGGGAAATAGTTAAAAAAATACTACCCCGTCGAAAATATCCATCACTTCGTCCCACCACTAAAAAAATGAGAAAAAATTTTATTTACCCACTAAACAAAAATAAATTATTTACGTTTCATGCAGCAATTTTACTCTCACATCCAACATCCACTCTTACCTCTTTTGCTTCCTTGTCCGAAATGGACGAACGTCCAGGCATGTAATTCTCTATTCTACCCGGCTGATTCCTGTAACTCGATTGGATATTCCTCACAATATCCGTCGACGATGACGATCTAAACGCCCAAAAATGTGCCGTTTAAAACCCTCTTTAAATTCAATTAGAAATTCACTCACTTATTAGGCATATTTCGGGGCATTGTAGACGAGGCAGCGGCGGCATTAGCTAAATATTCATTAGAACGTTCAGTTAATGGTTGACGTCGTCGATCTAATGTTGCATATTTATAATCGCCGTAATCGCTATCATATGCGCCCGGTTCAGGTTCGGAAAGGTAGCCAGATGTGTAAGGATACATTGCTGAAATAATTTCACGATTTTAATTCCACTTTACTTCAAGAATCACGCACATGTTATACACAAACGAATAAAATCGGGGTTTAAGGTTACATATTTATCTTATCAAATTGATAATAATTTAAAGAAATCCATTTTTAAACGGCCGTTGAACGAAAAAAACTATTTACATAAAAAATATCAACTCTTTTAAAATCGTTATCTCCATTAGAAATTTCAATATTGCATATTTTTTTTTGAGTTTAACAATTAATTTTCTAACACACTCACCTCTACGATTTTTGTAGTGCACAGTAACATATTCATCTTCTGTAACAAATGTAACAATTAACTAAAAATAGCCGCAGATTTCCCACTAGTTTTACTCACTTTTTAACTTTGGTTTATGTATTGTATCGTACATTCTTTTGTACCATTTCGATTGGTTCCCATCCTTCACTTCCTGCAACGAAAATTACCGTAAAAAATGGAAAACAAATAGAAACATTTAACGTACTGATCGCAAAGTTAATGGCATGCCATTTTTGGTCGTTGGTCCGATCCCATCGTACTTTCTACCCGCCAAATCTGTCATCTTCCTCGGCCGTTCGGTGTCCGATTCACTTGTGTACTCGTTCTTAATCTTGTACACTACTTAAAAATAAAACCTTGTACTTATTTTTATACATTCTTTTCGAATGTTCTTACAAACGTCTCCAGGACTCGCTAATGCAGGCCGTTCATTCTGCAATCTCCGCTCGAATTGATGCTGTTGATCTAAATAATGGGCCCCCTTGGGCAGTTGTCCCTCTAGAGTGGAAAACATTTAAAAAAACACCGAACAAAACAATTCCAACATTTTACCTCGGGCCTTTTGCAGTAATGTAATTGTCGGATTTTGTGCTTTCGGAAGACGTGGAGACAATGAAATCTCACTAAAACCCGACGCCGGCGACGATTGACTGGATGTTAAACGTTTCTCCAATGCGGCTCCTAAAATATTACTTGAATCGTCGAACTTCCACGGCGGTTCAATCGAATCACCGTTACTTTTCGTTTGATTTTTCCTCTCCAATTTCGGTGATTGAAAATTCACCGGACGAAATTCTTTCCGTTCAACAATTGGACTGGAATTGGCACTTTTTGGCGTCCATACTGGCGCTGGTGAGTCAGACTCCTCTTGTGTTTTCGTTTCTAACACTTCCGGTCTTTTGATCGGCTCCGATTTTTGGCCAGGCGACCAAACACCTAATAGGAAAACTTAATTTTAGCTATACATCATAAATTCATAGATTTATCTGAATCGGAAACAATTTGGCCACGGAAAGTGACTCACTGTTAATTTAATGGCAGGTAAAAAGTTAAAAATATCTTTAATTTGGCATTAGTAACAACGTGAAACACAATGAAACAACAAGTTAGATACATTTTATGTAATCGAAAATGCTTTATAAATCAATTGAGAAAAACCTCATTCAATTTATCAAAAAATTTTCCTTAATTAAGCGATCGTTTTGGCACAGTGTGATTATGTTTTTCCGTTCTGATATTTTTAGTTTTTCCATTTCGAAACATGAAACAAGACAAAATCACAATTTAGAGCGACTTTGGTAACATTCGCTACCATCCCATTAAACTGAATTTTTTTGATTAATATTTTTTTTCGGAGGGCTGGAAGCAATAAAAATGAATTGTAATTATAAACATACTGGGCGCAGGAGCAGTTGCTTTAAATGACGGTGCCGGAGTGATCATATTTCTTGTATTCTTTTTCCTGTTACACTATAAACACATTATGGCAGCGGTGGCGGTTTTCTGAGCCAGGGGGATGCACGGACACACACAGAAGGAAATGTACAAAAAGCACGTGACAATCACACGAACGTGATGTGAGAAACTGAGAGGGACGACAACGACGTCGTCACACACAACCACCGGCAGAGTGTGGAAAACAGAAGGAGAATACGGGCGTCGGGACGCCCAATATATGCGGTACAGATTTAGATACTGTTATTAGCCAACATGAAAACTAAAACATCACAGTGTTGCTCTCCTATTTATATAGAAAGCACTTTATTATGTACTCGGCCTGTCTAAATTTGACTGTTTTTCAACAACACTGAAAATTAGTAGGAAAATTGACGTATTGGGATTTTAAATTTAGAGGCGCGCATCTTTCGCTGTGTTAACACTGCCCAGATGGGTATTCAAAATCGATGTATGACTGATGAATCAGGAAAAGCGCATCATTAAACAGAGATAAATTAAATAACATTCAGTCAAAAATTGTGTAAACATTCAACTCCATTAACATAGACAGTATGATGAATATAATTTTTCTTTTTGGCACGATTACAGGAAAGATTTTATGAATGTATGGGAATATTATTTGAGACAACCACAAACCTCGACTACCAAAGAGAAACCCTCTAGCCAACACTAAACTGGAGTCAATTTCATGCAGTAAGCTGCGTTGAGTGCGATTTTTGCTCAAAGCCCTGCTAATACGACGTGCTTCTTTGCAACATTTCCGTTGACAAGTGCATTTTCCCACACCTAAAATAGATTCAATCTCTCTACGGGTTTTTTCAGAGGAAAATTCGTATAAAAGCGCATTCGGGATATGCACGTACAAATCCGCCATTAACCTAATTTCAATTCGTTTAATTTTCGATTTCGAACGGATGTATAACCGAATCTCGTATTAGTCGAATTTTTAAGCGTTCACAGCACAATTATTAGTGAAAAACTCACACACTTCTTAAACTCACCATCATAATCATCATCATTCTCTCTATTATTGGTCATTTCAACAAACTCTTGCAAATGTTTCGGTAGTTGTTCAGTTTTAATCGTATTCCCATCAATCACTAACACACAATTAACTTCATCTTCATTACAATTTACATTCTTCGTCTCTTTCTCCACTGATCGGCCTTTTAATTTCCCTTGTTCCTGTTTCTCTTTCACTTTACGCATAAATTCATCTCCCACATCACCCTGATTATTATGGCTCTCAATCGCATTGTTACTTCCACTTAATTTCGACAATTTGATAACTTTCTGCTGTCTCCGCTCCTCCCGTTCCACCACCTCTTTCATATACTCTTCGTACATTTGCTGTCTGAAGAATTCCGTGGGCATCGAAACTGGTCGCCTCTTGTGGATGGCATAATCACCGCGCCGTGAAATTACATAATCTTCAGCCTGAAACTGTTTCCTATTTCCCGCCATCTCACCAAACAACTCCAACTTCTCCACTTCCAAAAGTTCCAATTCACGTTCGATTTCACGTTCCTTTGCCTCCAACTGTCTCATCTCGTCTTCGTATGCTTCTTGCGGCAATGACGCCCGCCTCTTGCTCATCCTAGCCAGTTGCAGCCATTCACTCAAATCTTTCGCCCTCAAACGTGCACTTGTACCATCGCCCGCCACTGTATCGTCTTGTTTTCGCACCAAATCACTGTACACCGTCTCATTCTGGATGATTGCCAACAATTTGTCGCACCCACTCTCATTATTGCCCACTTTACATCCAGACTCATCTACAAGACGAACGTTCGTTGCATTACTGTTAGTGAAAGGCGGCAATGATGGCGCGATTTTTGGTAGTATTCGACTAGGCAAATGGTTCGTTAATGAGTCAATGCTTAATGAGACATTGGCCAATTCTTCAAGCACTTCAACGCCGAATGGCAAGGTTAGTAGATAGTTTATGCACAATTCACGCAATGTTAATGGTTGATGATGTGCTTTAATGTCTTTTGCTAGTTCCACATCTCGGCAAATGGACCGAATGTCGGCTATTGAGCAATTTGGATTATATTTGGCGGTGCTTAGTGAGTGACTTGAACTTCCATCACTTGATGGCGAACGGGACGGTGGTGCTGTTGGTGAAACAACATTCGAATAAACTGTATTCAGATCGTTTTTTATCTCCAAATCAGGAGTTGGAGGTGGTGTTAGTTCGTTGAACGCTATAATCGATTTAATTTCCACATTTTCCTCAGAATCTGAAGAACAACTGGAATTGTCTAAATAAACAACTTCGACACCTTGTGCACTGTCCACCACGGACGAACTGCAAACCTCTTCATAGAACGAGTTGGAAACTGATTTCGGTGGTTTTTCCAACTCCGGAGTGCCTTGTTTTAAATGTCTCGTCAAACTGGGCATTTCTTTATCACTCAAATCACTAGTTTCCTCACTAATCACATCCAAATATCGTGGATTCTGCATCATCGGCATGAAATACTGTTCTAAGGCTAAACGTTTCTTGGCACGTTGCACTCTAATTGATTCTGGAGTGCTCTTTTCATATTTCTCAACAGCTGCCATCTCAGGCGAATTCACCAAGTTCAGTCCTTCAAGGAAATTCCTCAAAGTGAGCTCCTCTTCAGGGGAAATCAGTGATACATGGACGGTTGGCTGCTCCTCTAAAGGCAACGACATCGTACTTAAATTCGCCTCTCCGTCATCGGACAGTTCCTGAATTCTGATCATTTCATCATCATCCAAACTGCGACTTTTCACAATTGTTGTCATGGTTTTATGTTTTGGTGGTTCAGGTGAATCGACACGGTAATCCACAATACGTTCATCTTCTTTATTATACGCTTTTATATCAGTTGCCGTTGTTATTTCTGTAATAGAGGTTGCGATGTTTTGTTCAAATGGCTGATTCGATTGTAATTTCCTGGCTTTTCTTCGTGCTCGTCTTTTTTGGGAACGTGTTATTGTTGTACTGCTATCAGCCATTGTTGTTAATCTATTCGATCCATTCGGTCCTAAGTAAATGCCTTTTGCGGTGACATTTTTCGCATTTTATTTGTGGGAATATATAAGGGTTTTAAAAAACACTGTATTAGATTTTGTAAAGTTTTTTAATGCAACACTCTCGCAATTCTAGTCAAATGCAAACACTAAAACATGTTAATATTTATCTTTTTTAATATACAATAAATAAAATACTGTAGTAACCTTGGGTTCATTTTTATCAAATTTATTACTTTTACGAAAACATAGCACTGTATATACACACACACAACTGTAAAGTGCGCAACAATCAAACCAAAAGCTAAATTTGTTTTCAATTATTGGAAAACAATTAAAATGATTTTTTTAAATGCACGATTGTAACACGTTTTCAATAGCGCAAATGTTGTATATATTAAAATATTGTTTTAGTGGCGGATATACGTGCGCTAAACAACAAAAAACGGTAATTGTTAGTACAGAGGCGTCGTTTGCAATTAGTTTTTATAAGGAGAAAAAAAACACGGTCGGAAAAATTGCTGTATTACTTACCCAGTTCGGTGTTTATGGAAGACGTTGATATTGGAACTGTTATGTGTGGTTGTGACCTTTCGAAATGATTTGTCGTGTGCGATGAACTTTTAAAATTACCTTTTAGAAAAAAGAATGGGCCATATAAAAATATTATGGTTTAATTAAAAAGTCGAGTGGAAATATCAATGTACCTGCCGGCAGGTCGGTTGTTGGGGTCGAAGCCGGTGACGAACAGTCTGAAGAGAGTGTAGACTGTTGGGACAACGTGGGCTGTTGTTTCAAATTACCTGTAATAATAAAAAATATTAGAGATTAATTTTATCATTTTATCGTAACATGATGATATTGGCCCCTTTTCTCACGAGACACACATGGGTTTCTGTTTCAAGTACCTTAATTACATCATATTCTCCAAACGTAATCAGTTAATTATGTTATGAAGGTTTATTTTATTGAAATAAACATTCAAAACAAACCTTATACTGTTTACATATGGGTGAAAATCGTATCGTGCATGATGGGAAGGACAAAAGTGAATTTATCGACATTCCTCACATATTACTTGCAATTTGCAATTTATTATCGACGGTTTTGTAATCATGAACGATGTGTTTTCCGTTTCATTTTTATACATATACATTTTTAATGATATTCTGTTGATTGAATTTGTTTTCAAGTTGACCACGTGGTCGTAAATTTTAGTCATCCTTTTAATGACGGTTGACATTTCAGAGAGAGCCAACGTTATAAAAAAAAAAACGAAAATTTGGGAAACAATTTACACAACTAATGCTAAAAAGCTAATTTTAGAATATAGAAATACTTTTCTTGTTGTATTTTACCGGAAAATTAATTATGCATTTACAATTCTTTATTAAATTCCTATAAATTTTCTCTGGTACAATAAAGTATACGGATTTAGAGTGCTCCATTTCTAGGGATTTTGTGAAGAGCGCACAATTTAAAATGAAATTTCATGTATATTTTCTAAATAGAAAAATACCTTTACAATCCAGATTCCAAATACCAATCCAATCAATTTTTTTTAATTATTACGCTGTTTTAATTATTCTTCTTCAAAAAAAATATTATTAGTTTAAAAAAACTCACCCGTTTATTACATAAATAAAAAAAAAACGTGTTGAAAGACTCCCAAAAAGTGCACAAACACAAATTACTTACATTAATCTGTACGACCAACAAACAAACCGCGACTTTTTTTCACCGTCCAAAAAGTGTAAGTGATGACTGATTTGAATACCGATCAAAACAGATCATTTGGGGCCACACACACTATCCCATTCAATACACAGTCATCCTCCTCATCAACATTTACACATTATTGTCCTAGTGAACTTCCGGACAATCTCTGTGGCGAGGAGGGAGTGTACTCTCCGGACCATGACGTATTTAAAATCTCTATACGGTCACTCCTTAATGTATTTTTTCAATAAAAACCGTACAATACTCGCTGTTGCGGTAATTTGCATTGCATATGCTAAACAATATATGTAAACAAATTGATTGTGGATTATGTAATGGAGTGCGTAGGATGAAAAGGATCGGCTATCATTCTAATTGTGTTAATTCCCCCCAATGTACAATTCTACTACTCCACAAATTAGACAAAAAAAAAAGAATCGCTTGTTCACCAATTCTACAAAAGGTCAACACATATAATGCACTGTATCAAATTGTTATTGTTTACCACCAAGTTGACAGCAATTTCCTACATTTAACCTTATTTCCAGTGTTATTTAATTAAATTACTGATCAAAATATCGAACCGTTCTCGTTGCGGTTGCAGAATCTCCGCAGCCTTTTCCGCAAAAACTTGCCAAAGTTGTTCTTTGTCGATGGCACTGCACAATTTCTTGGTAAAGTTCCGTGTTGTTCCGGTTTCAGACAACTCAATAATTCCGGTATTTTCATTACGATTATTGAAACAATACGAGCGAGAGATTCGATTACAACTGGCGGAGTCTTGAAAGTTTTCTACTTCCTTTTTTTGAAATCTAAACAGCCGGAACCGCAATACACACCCCACAACAGTATACATCTCATCGTTTAATTAACTGTAACAAATTACTTACTTTTCTCGTCGTTTGTTGTTATTGTCGTTGTGTCCATAGACTGAACATCTTCACTGGTTTTGGACGATTTTACTGAATATGTTGTCACTGTTGAATCTAAAAGTAGACCACAAAATTGAAGACTCTTAACAGTTTTTTCTGTTGGTTTTTGAATTCTTACGTTTTATTGTCTCTGAATGGGTTTCTTGGTGAACGGTTCGATATTGACGACGTTTAGGCGATCCACTAATATCCCTGTGTGACCGGAAAAAAATCGTATAGGTAATTGAAATGGGGCCCCATGTAGCGACATTCTAGTGAGTTTCCGTGTCGTAGGATTTCTGGTTGAAGGCTTTTCGGTCATACTAGACAGGGTCGTGACAATGTTGAATTGAGGAAAACGGATTAGGGTGGGATATGTTGGGGAAAATCGGTGTTGGTCATAAATAATTTTCAATTTTATGAAAATTGAAGAAACCTCGTGTGTTTTGAAAAGATCTCGAAAAGTTTTTTTGGAAAAAGAATGAACAGCTCTTGGAATGAAAAGTAAATTGTTTCGACATCCAAAAAGAGTTGGAAAATAAAAATTTACTGACTGATTGTAAATAAACAATTTTATTATCACAAATGAAGCGCAAAGGGATTACTGTTGATCGTATTTGCATAAAGCAGGATTTTATGTTGCTTACAAGCGTTATGTTTATAAAAAGCTTGTTTTCCTTCAACTTTCAGCATTTTCATAATTTAAAACAATAAAATGTATAAATATTTAAAAAAACTGAGGAAAATGTACATTTCCATAATTCTCAAATCCAATGAAAATCTGATTTTCTAACAAAACCGAGGAAAACTCTCGTTCACTTACTCGTTTAATCCCAATTTCAAAAGATCCCCAGCATTTCTGAGTAAACTGTGCGCCTCTGCATTCGAAATATCTCTGGTTGATTGTCCATTAATCGATGTGATTAGGTCCCCTTCACGTACCCCCCGAATTGCGGCTTTACTTCCGGGATTCACCTGTAATTTCACTTAGTACAATTGGTTGCATAATATTAGAACAGTTTTTCAAAAACGCACCGAATATTGCCGCCGTTTCGCGTACGGTGAGCAAAATTTTAACATTTTTCAAACGACCAAACAACAAAAACTCTCATAAAGGACTGACTTCGTCCGAGGAATAAAGAAAGCCAATTCATATTCAAAAAACGTATGGTAAACAATGGTTAAAAAATGTGTAAACGTTAGACGATAGCTTAAACGCCCCTTTAAACAATTAATATCACGTTTCACTTATCCGGCTTATGAAGAAAAAACACACACCAAGTGTTGGAAGTTTTTTAATAGTTGAACATATTTGATAGTTAATTGAATCAACTCTTTAATTAAGGGGGAGACTGAATTGATGTTGTTAGTACCACTTAACTGATAAAAGAGCGCCAATAATTTTCTATAATATTTCCGTCTCTAATGAGCATGAATGCATTTAGATGGGATATCTTCGAAGCACACACGAATAGAAAATTTTACGCAATTGTTGTCATGTCCATTAAGTAATACAAAAGGCTATTCAACTTGAGAGAAATGTGTTTTCATAATAAACATCATAAAAACGTTGGATAATAACGTTAAAGTTATAAACACTTAAATTAGTTGTACATTTTAATAGCATTTCGGAATTGATTAATTAAAATAGTGCAATATATGTGTGGGTGTGGAGATTATTATTTCAATGGTTTCACTCATAGAACAGAATTCTTTTTAATAAATAACTCGTGTGCAATGCCGGTTAACGATTGAAAATATACAAACTTGAATTAAAATTAGTAACATACGCACGCACAAAACTATTCAAGTGTTTCAATGTGTGCTTTTACATAACAATTCTCTCTTGTCTGTATGTATATGTTTTTTGATTAGGAATTTCTTACTCTTGAAATGCGAAGCGGCTGGTTAACATCGACACCCCCATGCATACGAAAGCCCCACGGTGATCCACCGTCTAAACAAACTTCACGACTTGTCATTACTTTTTAAATGTGAAGTGAGTGGTCGAAGAAAGTGTCCGGGCCAACGGGTGATTTGGGCCTATGCCAATACACAACTACATCTAGACACTTATTTCCATGCCCTCGTTGTTGGTTAATGTAGTTGATGTTGTTCAACATAATACAATCATCATCGATCAAAATAGACGCACATTTTGACCGGTTTCAATTGTTCGACTTCCTTTCGGTACAGTTGCGATGAGGCTGTTTCAAAAAAACATATTCTAGTTAGTTACGAGTGGAATTCGGTGCAGCGTATGTAGATGATTGGTTTAATTAACGAAATGCGATGATTAGTAGCGAAATGGATTTTTTCAAATCGACCCCTTGTTACCCCATCTCTGTTCAATATTCGGTATTAGTCAAGGATGGCATGACTTGTTAATGAAAAAAGCAACCCCTTTTTGTCATAAACGCCATCTATATCAAATCATACCATTTTTTTCCCAGCGTTGACTTGATGGCTGAACGTTCACAGACACTTAACTTAAACGACAAACATAAACAATATGTTTATTAAATGATAAAAAACGACTTTAATGCGGAGAGGAAAACGCAACGGAGTGAGGAGCGTGTGTTTGAGATGCGCGTCCCAACTGATTCACAAATCGTTTCTATTGAGATGAAAAGATGCACATCTAAGAGAGCACACGTTTGTACGTACGAATCTTTTTCTGACATTAGAAGAATTGATTATGTTTAGAGAATTTCTAAAATTGTATGGTCGCCGGTTTTGATTTGTGTAATAAAATTTATGCTCTTAAGTTCAAGGCGTACAAAACTCCTCTCACTTTTTTACTTGATGGGTTTTAAGAAAAATCTTTTAATTGGAAAGTGATTGAAAAAAAATAAATGCGGTTTGTATCCTCGAGCTAGAAAATAGCGATAGCTGTGTAGACCTAGTGTTATTGTGTCATTGTCAACTATGATCTAAGAGGCTAAATTAAAACTTACCGACTCTTTTTTTATATATTCTAGTCAGCTGTGACAACAATAACAAATTTTATTACGGCCAACTTGGGTATAAAAATTTAATATTAAAAAGTGTCTGCTTGTTTTCGTTTTTGGTTTTTCGTTGTGGCAATTTTCGCGTTTACGGGCACGATTTTTTTCAAATATCAAACTATTCACATTTTATGATTATTTTTGGTTTTACTTGGATTTTATGGAAAGATTTAGTATACATTGTTTTTTAGTTAATAGTTAACTGCAATGTGGGGGAGTTGTGGACGCCATGTCGGATGGTACTTGCGCCCTGATGCAATCAATATTTCTCCCTTAGGAAATAAAAAAAATAGTAATTTTTATTGTTTTTAATTTTTTTTTACGACAGTTTTAATTTGGCATTTTAGTTTTATTTTTTCCGCTAGAAAAAAGGGAGGTGAGTTGGGGATTTGGCGACTGTGGGGTTCGAACCACCGGTAAACGAAAATAAAAAGTTTGGAAGTATAATAGCACGAAGCAATTTTATTGTTATTTATGTACAAATTATTTACATTATTTACATACTTAAAAACAAAAAAATACTAGGTAATTAAAAAACAATAACAAAGTAGAAAGAAGATAATTGGACTGTTAATAGTTTTATTACAAAATTGTACTTAGTTCAAGTGTACTGTCCCCTGCTAATACAAAAATAAGTAAATAAAAAAAAATAATGAACATAAAATACTATTATTAAGTATGTGTAAGTATTTTAGTTGTAAAAATCGATTTGTTTATTTGGAATTTTATTTTCCTTGAAAAAGGAGGATAAAAGTTGGTTGCTTTCATTCTCCTTTCTACGTCCAAATAAATAAATCGAATATTCTTACATAACATTATAAACATCTATGAACTAAATGCAAAAGCTAATTATCTCGAAAACGCACACAGTTTTTTTGAACACACTTTAAACCTAACACTAATCCCTAATCTAACTTGATTCTTATAAGTTTCTCTAGTCTAAAAAGTATTAAAATTCACCGGTTTTATCTAGTACAAATGCTTGTTATAATAATTAGCAAAAAAAAATCGAAATTAATGCTTAAATGAAAATAATTAAAAAAGTTGTAAACAAACTAAAGGCACCCTCAAATTAAAAAATAATTTCAAATAATTAAAAACTGTCTAAAAGGAAATAAACAAAATGTGAATACATAAATTGGAGGGCTCTATTTTTTTTTGTATTTTTTTTATGTTGGGTTCTTTTCGAAAAAAACGAAAACAAAAAAATGAAAAACCAAAAAAGAAAAAAAAACGTAAAACAAAAACTAAAAATCAACGTAATGAACAAAAAATCGTGGCAGTAGCTGTAAATAATTTCGGTATAATTGATTTGTCGAAACTGTTTTGGAGTGAAGAAACAAGAGGGTTTGTGTTATATCATTTTTGTTCATTATTTTCAACAAAGAAAAAAGAAAACGTAAATAAAAAACGGAATGAGAACAATAAACTTAACTTGGAACAATTTTCGGTGTTTAACAGAAACGCTTTTACCTGATTAAAAAAAAAAATAGAAAACAGTAAACTTAACAAAAACTTAAAGGCACGTCGGACTAACAAATAGACTTTATGGTAAAACAGAAAACTTGAACAAAATTTCGAACGGACAACAAATAACAAACGGACAAAATTGACGGTGGGTTGGTTTTGTGTGGTTTTGATGAATTTGTTGGTTTGCAGGTATGTGTTATAAAATATATAAAAAAATAAAAACTTAACACTGGGAAAAACAAATAGGCTCGTCCAATTTCTTCATTGTTTTTAGGTCTTCCTGTAAATAAAAGTGCCATATTAGAATGTGTGTAGGGTAGAAACAAATAAATTATTATTGTTTTATTTTGTGTTTTTGTCTACCCCGAGACTACTAGACATATATATGGTTAAAATCCTCTTTATCCTGAATCTAACAGGACATCCGCCTAGCTTTTATATATAAAGCTCGACTTGATCTCTTCTCAAAAAGCAGAAAATAAAATAAACAACAAACGTGTACAATTTTACTTACGATTTTTCTGTTTGAAGACTTTTTGGGATGGACATCGTCGTTTGTATGTGGTTTAGTACGTTTAAAACAATATTTTTAACAACAAACTTAACAAAAAATCAACAATAACAATAAGTTTAATGTGTTGGGCCCTTTGGGCCCAAACACCAAGTTAGACAGCAGATTTTTCGATGTTACTGATAGTACTACTCGTTGTAGAATGGCTTTTTGGCACTTCGTACTGTCGGTTTTATACTTTTTCGACCCCCTCTACGAATTAAACTAGTTCTGATAATGCGGACTCGATTAACAATAGAATCGGCCCAGTAATAAGGGTACAAAGGAACCCCTCTAACAAATATCACTTTCCCTTTTTCTTAACAACAAAAGTCTTTTTTCTTATTAATAAATCTGTCTAGTTTCACACACTTTTTAAGAGAACAGGTAAGGGCGGTTTTGCAACTGTCTATCCAAAGGTGTGTGGGGCGCGCTTTCCCGCCTTCTACTTGTATTTCTGCCCATTGGTGGTGGGAAAACGGGGTTTTTTACATTTTTAATGACCATGTTGTTTTACACAGACATTCTCGTCTAACACACCCTTTACTAACGTGGAAATTTTGGTGCAATTTTACCTTTTTGTCCCATTTTTTAAGTGGATCTTAATAAGTATAATGCTCTAATTAAAATTGATTCAAGTGCCCATTAACGGACACCTGAGAAGCAAAAATTATTTTTGCATAATAACATTTTCCTTTTTTTTCGTCTTCGTCACGTTTCTTTAAGATTTTTTTTCAAAATTTCTTAAACTAAGCTTAATAAGTAGAGTAAGTCCTGTAATTAGAATAAGTGCTCATTCTGGAGCCACCTGAGAAGAGAGAGAAATGAAATTATTTGCGTAATAATGAATGTGTCCCCCTTTTTGCGTCCAAAATCGATCGTGCAATTTTCTCACGCTTCATACGAAACACCTTTGATTTTAAAAAGGGAAAACACCCCTTAATACTTGATCCCATTTCTTGACTAGTGTTACGTCACGCTGGTTCCCACAGTTGGAAATAAGAGAAAGAGAAATACTAGAAGAAGAACAAATCTAGTTGATACCATTTTCAATTTCAGTGTGTTGATTTAGGACTTGTATCTCGTTTAATTTCCGTTTTTACAGTTAAAATCCGATTTAGCTGAAAACAAAGTTTCGGTTCTTGAAAAAATGGGAATTTATCTTTTTCTTTCTAAGCACGTGCCCTTGAATTGCTCCAGCTGTGTTATTTTTCTTTTAGAAAGACTCGCCCGGTATATCATGTTTGAAGACATTGGAAATTGAATGGAAAAGAAGGGAGTCTTTTACTTGTGTGTGTGCTCGTCTTTGAATTGATATCGCGCCGACCATATAACCGATTTCGAATGGTGACGACATCATCTTTCTATGTAAAAGAAGGAATAATAGACGAAATGTGATGTGTGTGCGATGCCAAACAGCTGCACACCTTTTTTTCTTCTTATGAATGGATCCATTCTTATGTAAGGAGCGGAGAGGGTCCCTTCTTTTCTCATCTACTCAACTGTGTGGACTTGTGTGGGGTTAGACTAGAATTTCTGTTTATTGTGCAATAAAATAACGAACTGGAGTCTTTTACCAGTAAAGGGAATTTTTTTAGGGAAAAGTGCGTTTTGAAAGGACGACTCTAAAGTGTTTTTGATGAGAGTTAATGGTTTTGGAGCGTGCCACCCGTATGGATTAATCAAAAATCACCAGCATCTCTCACGGATTCAATAACCGCCCTCATCTGGTTAATTTCTTCTTATTGATGTAATTGCAATTTTTTACCCGCATCAACAATATTTTTATCATGGATATACTTGAGTTTGACTGTTTTGGTTCAATTAGCATCAGCAGGAAACATCTAGAAATTTCTGGAGGATTCAGGACTCTTTCAAAAAATTTTTTATATTCGGTTTTGCTGTTTTGGTTAAGTCGTCAAATGCACTAAAAATCATGTTTTGTATTTGGCAAAGTGTCCAGAAAATGTGACTTTCATAAGGAAATTGGTTGGGTTTTGTGTGTTGCCTTTAACATGGATTTGTACAATTTCAAACCCTTATCAAATTGTACAACACATTAATCTAGACATGTTAGTTTAATTTTCTACAAAATCTGCTGCTATAGAAGACAAAAAGTCGAAAGGAAAATGCAGTATGTTTGTATATTTCGGTTTTTGCTTCAATTAAATGTTTCTCTCTCACTTTATTAATTCACGCTTTGGAAAATGAAAAAAAGGAAAACGTGGGGTTGGGGTGTGTTTGAATATACTTTGAATAAATCGTGCTTTTTCGACATTTATTAAAAGAATTCGTATTCATTTTCGTTTGAAATAAATAAAATACGTCTCATTGAATGTGTCACAGTTTTGGTGGTGTGTTGGAGTTATAATCTCACAAAGCGTCGCCCGACCACCGATGCAAAGATATATGAATATTTTCATAAAAGTGAACACACAAACGAATTTTTGTAAAATTTAAAGGCGACTTTCATCGTCCCCGTTCGTCTCGTTTTCTCATTTCTTTTTCTTTATGCTGGAATAAAACTAATTTGTCAAAGTTTATCTCCTCAATTTCGGGTAATAAATGTGTGCTAAGGGAATGACAGTGTGCAAATTGGCAGATTGGGGGTAGTATATAGTAGTTGATTATAGTTTGAAGGGGGTAGAATGTCGTACAGTGCTAGTAATCTATATGCAACATATATTTTGTAAGCTCGTTTGCCAAGAACAGGTCTTCCTCCTCCTTCTTCTTCCCCATCGATGTAAGACAAGCAATTCGTTATCATCCGAGTGCCACTTTTGTCTCTTGTTACAACCAAATATTGAATTGAAGACATTTTTTCCAGTTAAAGTGTGTTACCGGCTTTAGCATATTAATTACACCGTTTTTAATAAGTTTCAGAGTATAACACTAATTTTATTTACTAAATACCTATATATCCCCATCTAGCGTTTAATAATTAAAGCAAAGTTTAAGGTAATTTGATTAGAAAGTTGCGAAAATTGGATTTATTGTTGATGATTGCGTTTATAATAACTGGGAATGAGAGTGCTCTCATTTTCCTATTCGTAAATGGGAATTTAATTAGTAAATATGTCCATTTCGTTGAAATGTGCAAGTCTGATGGTCCTTTTAAAATTAATTAAATTGTTGGCCATTGGGACCTTAACGGATTTTCGGCTAACGAATTTAATGAGTAAAAAAGCGAATGTCTAGTATTTTGGCGGACTTAAATGTGTGTATCCAAGTAATTCCCCATTAAAAATTCTTGTTTTCAACACACACACTTTTTCGGTACGAGATTTTTTCCTCTTCCAACTCCCTGGAGGGAACCGTGAAAAACTTTTGTCATAATTTAAGTTGATATTTGTTTGCAGAAAAATGTTTTTGCCTACAACCGTTCCCTTTTTTTTCTCTTTACATTAATTTTAATTATATTTCGTTAATTTCGGAAGTAGGATAGAAAAAAGAACGACTGAAATAATTTTTTTTCACTGTTCTCTTCTCTTGTTGGTTCATCTCTTAACTTTAAGTTCTTAATTAATCTCTAAGTAGACGGAATTTGGGGTGGCGATTATACTTGTTGACTTTATGATTTTAATTAAATATTTAGAAGAGTGGAAATGATGCCCTGATACGATGGACGGGCGAATTGTTTTTCCGCTTTTTCAATTTGTAATTCCAATAGTTTCCCAGTTTAATTCAGAAGAAAGCATTTATTCTCTTAAATAAAATTGTATTGGACTTGGCAAAACATTATTCCCGCCGTTTCTTAAGGCTAAAGGTGAGTAAATAAATTTATTCCTAAACCACAAATGGTGGCCCCCTTCCATGCTTTTATCCTAAACTTGAAATGAATCGAAAATTACTTGAGGAATAAAAAAAACGGAATATGATAATACGTTTTCACATCGTAGCGATTTATGTCTGTACAGCTGGCGTTGTTGTGTGCTTAGTTTTTCGAGTTTATAAAGAAAGTTTTTGAAACATATAACGTTAGTCTTTCTACAACTTGCTAGAGAGTGTATGGGAAACTTTTGCGCCATTGCTATTATGTTTTAAGAGGGGTAGTGTTTAATTTTAGTTAGTAAAACAAAGTGACAATTTACTAAGCACTTTCGAAATTGTATATCTCTCGTGTTTTACAAAGATTAGATGCAATTTGTTTTTAGTGTACTGTTTCAAATGAAAATATTCCGTCTGAATCTATTATAGAGGGTGACAATTTATAGGGAATAACATGGGCGATGAAAAATGCACAATTTAAATAAATATGAAAATGTGTGTCAACAAT
Source organism: Silvanus unidentatus (assembly GCA_963930825.1). Taxonomy (NCBI): domain Eukaryota; kingdom Metazoa; phylum Arthropoda; class Insecta; order Coleoptera; family Silvanidae; genus Silvanus; species Silvanus unidentatus. The sequence goes on from OZ005762.1 coordinate 782,907, forward strand.
TCTGCAGTGAAATGCATTTATTTTATTATTAAATGTAATAAATATGCTAGATTGGATTGTGACTCCATTTTTCGGCTGTTCCAAACATTTAAAATAATTTGAAATGTCAGTTGCAATTTTGTACAAATCAAAAGCATATTTTTGTATTTTGTTATACTTGTCATATTTAGAGAGAAATTGAGTAAAAAACTTTTCAGAAAACTTGGTTGTTGTTGAAAAAAGTCTTGGTGGTAGAATAGATTTTCCTTTTTATTTAAACAAGTCTTGATTCTTGATTAATTGTGCAAACTTGTCAACATAACCTCATAAATCTTGAAATATTTTTTATGATAAAGGCGTGATTCCAATAACTAAATTGCAACATTTTCCTTTCCCAGACTCTCCCCTGTGAACCTTATAAAGAAAATAGTAAAATTTATTGCAGCTGTAGAACTAAATCGGCTCAGTGGACTTTACAATTTATAAGTGACGATTTATTGTTTGCGATAAAGCAAATAAATAGAAGGATATTTAATAAGTAATAAATTTCAACCCCAAAGTAAATATATTTTTCGTGTATTTTTATTTTATTAAACAAGTTTAAAAAACATCTCGTACTTTCCTAAGTCTACAAATTTAAATTGGTTAATTTTTTTCTTCACTTAATTAAAAAATAAAAACTCCAAACTGTTTTCCAACAGTTTTTATACCCAAGTTAATAAACAATAAAAAAATAAATTATACAAATTTCACTCATCAAATACAAAATTGCACGAAAGTGGAAAAAAATGCTCAATTACTTTATAGTTTCGTTATTTAATTACTAGTTATTTATCCTGACGAACTGTCCTGTTGTTGCTGCTGCGGCTGTTGTGTAATTCCGCCCCCGACATTATTATTATCATTGTCGGAATTTAGTGGTGTTTGAATGGTGGTTGTTGATGGACGACCATAAAGATAACTGGTGCCACGATAGCCATCATAGGGATCCCTTGTCCTATATCCACCGCCGTATCCACTGCTCCCATAACCGCCGCCTCCATATCTAATTAAAAACAACAAAAATCCACAGCCCATTAGTAGGTACCTGTTTTGGCGACACATAAAGCACACCGGTACACATACCGGGTGTAAGGGGGCTTTTATTGGTGATATACGGGCTGTTTTGGGGGCTTATTTATAATTTACACGAACCGCAACGTTGTTTTAACGCTTTCAAATTCGTGAAACATAAAATATACTTGAATTACGATACGGGGGACACCGTATGTGGTTTTATCTTGCATTAAAAGGTCAAGGCAAATGCAGTTATTGGGGGAAATTACGCAATGTCCCCCCGAAAAAAAAAACAATGACCGGAAATACAGATTTTTTCTCTCTATGTAGACAACCACTTGTTGAAAGATGTAAGTATATGTATTTTTTGTATCCCTACATGTAATTAGTATGCATGCATGCTTGCCTATCAGTACGTGAACTCACTTCCGTCTGCAAAAATAAAACAAACACGAAAAAAATACATGTTTTTAGGTAGGGGAATTTTTCATTTGTATGTAAAATTGGAAAAGTGGTTAATTTCACTTTCAAAACCGCGGTGCGTTGCTCCAAATTACACCTAATAATAATAAATATAATGATGATGCTACAAAGAACACGTTCGTCAATTTTATGCAGCATGCGGTGGAGGAGTGTGAAAAATCGATATTTTGTGGGTCAAAAGTTCGTTTCTTCGTATATAGGATGCAATTTTACGCTTTATTAAAACGATTTACCAATGATAAGCGCAATTAAAATTACGAAAAAAATTTATATGTAAATAACCGGACAAATTTTACGGTCAGTGATCTTTAATAAAGAATGAATTTCACTGTGATTTTTTTTCGGTTTTATTGTTGTTTCTTACCCTCTGTCTCTATTGTAATCATCTCGATAATTCCAATTACTTGCATAACCGCCTCCGTAGTAATCCGGACGACTTCCACCGCCTCCATAGTAGTCCGGACGGCTTCCACCACCGCTGCCGCCACCGTAGTAGTATCCTCTGCCCGTAGAATCGAATCCAGACGTGCCTCGATACGTTTCGTCCCAGGGTCGGTAACCGCCGTCGCGATCATAACGATCGTATCGGTCGTATCGATCCCTGTAGTCGTACCCTCTGTTATCATATCCCGTTCCTCGATCATTGTACCTATCCCCACGACTGTAATAAGGATCGTAGCGCTCATAGCGATAAGGGTCGTAGGTGCTACGATCGTCGGCATAATTACGATCGCGATCGTAATATCGATCACGGTCGTAGTATCGGTCACGGTCGTTATATCGATCGTAATCGTCGTAGCGATTGTATCGATCGTAGCCGCGATCGTATCGATCGTAGTCCCGATATTGTCGTCGACCGTCGTAGCGATTGTCGTAAGGGTAGCGAGATGAACCTGAATAGCCAGTCTCGCAACGGATACATCGCTTTTCCAATGGTGTATTTGCGTTTTGACTACTTTCATGTGCATCTAATGAATCTTCTGGCTTTAGAGAGGATGTACGACTGAGGTTCTCGCTGCCACTGCCATAACGGCCTATTAAATACGATTTATTGTCACGTGGTACACGTAAATGTGCTTGCTGCGATGTAAAGATATCCTTAATTGTGGTGCCATTTATGGTGGTGGCGAGAAGGATGAGAAGCCAGCACTGTGTATTTTTTTAAATTAATTAATTAAAAATTTTTGGAAATTTTGAAGTTGTTTACCTTTGCGGCCATTTTTCCACTGTGTTTTTGAGATCAATTCACTTAAGCACTAACCACTACCGAAATATGAAAAAAATTTAAAGGGATTACTTAGTTGATGGAGAGTTGGAGGAGCATTGAAGAGGCGACTACCGTTGGTCGGTCACAAAATAAAGTGAATCTGGTCAATGGTATTGTGTGTGATTTATACACCGTATCACCGGCATGTACAACTTGCTTCCACACACAATATTTTGATGATGATGATGTTTCGAGTTTGTAATCATGAAAAACGATGAGTGATTGTTCTCATCAATGTGTGACCAGAAACGAATTCGAATTGAATTCATGTGCGTTTTGTTGGCGAAATTTGGGAGCGTGTGAAATATAGAAGAGATAAAAGGTTTGGACCATGTGGCCATGGGTTGGAAACAATTACTAGCCTTACTTTGTGTGCTAATATCGACATGTAGGATCCAGAACTAAGGAAGATGTTAATCTGCATAGCAAAAAACAACAAGACTTCCTTAAATCATAAACTTAATCTTTTGTATTACTTAAATTTGATTAGCGGAGGTGTTTCTTAGGTAATCAGTCATTCTTTTAAGGAAAATTATATAAATTTTAGTGTATGATTGATGTACTCTCTTGTTTTCGAAGCACAAATGAAAATTTCTTCCCCTCAGTCAAAATGTCGAGGTGGTTGTTGGCGGTGGTTTTTCCACTGGTTTTCACACATCTCATTCAAAAACCATCTGAAAATCGCCAATTACACGAATGCATCAAACACACTATAAAAAATTCTTTCACCACTAATGGAATAATTGTAATTAACCTTGAACAGTACGACGATTTAACATTTTTACAACATATTAAAACACCTTTAATTATTTACAACAAACTCTATAATTTAAACAATTATAAAAACATTTTAATATATGGGAACAATAAAAATGTTATGGAATATAGCGAGCTATTACAGCAATTTGCTAAAAAGAAAAATATTTTAATTATAAACGATGGCAATGTTCAAGACGATAACGTAAAGAGTTTGTTGGCTTCTAATTGGAAATTACAATTAAATAAAGTCGGCTTTATTTCGCATGAAAATGGCAAGGAAACCCATCTCACATTTCTTGTATAGGAATCTGTAATTAAAGTTAAAAAATCGCTTGTTTTCCAGGCCGCATTCGATTTACGTCCACATTTAATGTGAACCCCATTGATTTGTGTAGAACGGGCTACTTGATGCTGGAACACCGGCCGAATTATTGTAGAACGGAGGAAATCTTTCAAGAGCCACTTCTAACTTCAAATGAGATGGAAGAAATGTGCCGAATTAAAATTGCTTGGCTTGAATATGAGCCATTTGTGGAAAATATCGATGCTGTCCAAAATCCAGGCTTAATGGTGTCGATGTTAAGGCTGTTTTCTGAAAAAAATCAAGTGGACTTGGTTTTTCAAGAAAATAACACTCGCTTTCAATCGGAGTTGGCGACGAACGGCTCTTTCCATCAACTAATCAAGTCGCTGCTGAATGAAGAGCACGATGTGGCCATAGGCCACTTGTTAATGAACGATACAAACACAGTACCATTGAATTATGGTCCATTAGTTTGTAATGACACCGTTTTTCTTGCTGTCCGTAAACCGAAACGGTCACAATCCTATCGGAAATTGCTCGTAATCTTCGATACTGACATGTGGCTGAAATTCCTCTATGCTTTTCTAACAGTTTCCATTATTTATTTCGTTTTTGCATTCATTTTAGGCACGAGAAACGACGGTTTTGCTGATAGTTTTATGAAAGCGTTCAGTTTAACGATTTCTTTGAGTTTGCCAGCGCTTCCAAAACGTTCGACATTACGGATTTTGGTGGTGTTTTATTCATTTTTCTGTATTTGCATTGATTCAGTTTATTTGGGGAAACTAAGCAGTATTTTCAGTCAGGCTTCGTATGATGTGCCTGTTAATAATGTTCTGGCGATTTTGAATTTCAATATTTCGTTTTTTTACAGTTGGTACTTGGAACGGTTGCTTCTGGTGCGCTATGTGGCTGCGAAGCAGAAATTTAAGGAAAAATATACGGGGTATGTGAGTAAAATTGGAAACGACTCGGGTTTGCAATACTTTAAGAGGTTGGCGGTGGAACAATCGTTCGGAACGTTCATTTTCCGATCGCAAGCGCAAACTTTGCCCATTCAATTAAGTCTTATTGATGTCTCCAGTAATCTTAACATTTACATGAATTTATATGTGACTTATTATATTCGACCGGGTGTCCCTGTTGAGGAATCGTTAAGTTTTTGGTCAAAAGAAATGATTGAAAAGGGGTTTTTTATTAAATGGTGGAGGGATATAATTGAGGCACACAAGAATCGTACTTTAATACCCCCTGAAGAGAAAAAACAAATTATTTTAACAATTGCACATTTCGAGGAGATTTTTCAGGTTTTGTTTTTCGGTTACGCATTCAGTGCTTGTTTATTACTTTTGGAAATTGTTTACCACTGGATTGATGGGAAATTGTGGATTACAAATAATTTATTGTATTTAATCGGTTTGCTAAAGCCCCCTAAGGTTAAACGTATGGTTAAGTTACATTGAAGGCTACAATAGTAAATGTGTTGGAAACCTTGAAAAAATTTCGATATGTTTTTTTTTCCAAGTGTCTACAGCCGAAAAATTTTGTACAACAAATAACACCGGATACGTCACGGTTTTGCAAATCCGTACATCCGTTCTTCATCTCTATATACCAATGGGTACACATTGACCTTTAAATAAAAATATGAAATATTGTTTGACATAATAACAATTAGTCATTAGAGTGGTTGCACTAAGCTTCCTGTCTTATTATCGCATTTTCCTTGAAAAAAGATGTAATGTGTGTGTAGTTGGCACACATGGAGTGCCACCGCTGGCTCTCCTCCCACATTTCACATGTAATTGTCATTTAATGAAACATTATGGAAAAAATCCAATTTGAATTGAATTTTTGATAAATAAATGGTAATTTTATTGTGCCTTAATTCCCTTTTGTGAAAATCAATTGGTGAAAACGTTTTGAGAGGCTAAATAGAAAATTAATCAGCTTTAAATAAAGCTTCTAGTGCTGCTGCTTTGATGTATACGTCTCCGAGTGTGGCTTTTGCATTCTGATTAAATTTAATACAGATAACAATAATAGCTAAACTTAAATTGGTTCGAATTTTCCTTAATTAAAGTTTTGGTATTACGGATTACGAAATATTTATGATTCTCTCTATTCAATTTTGTTGATAAAATGGATAATATAAAATATATTGTAATAAAACTGTTTATAACGGTGTTAGTTTTGACGGAAATACTGATTTTAGGTCAATACACTTAATCTTTATTTAATTAGAGGAAAAAAATCGGTATATGCCAACGGATTATTAGTAACAACAATAAAAAAAGATACTTACTAGTCATCTATATAATTAGCTGTTTAACGAACTCTCTTGGCCAGACTTTAAGACATATGATTATGTGAGAAACGAATTAATAAATGTGCACAGTTTTGTTTTTGTCAGTAGATAGAAATTAATTATTTAATTACAAGAAATGTAACTAATTTGATTAAGGCGCCTCTTTCTGTGTGACAGATTCATTAATAAAACATACGGAATATAAAGCTAATTAAGTGTAATTAGCATTCATGTAATATGAATTTAGTATTTGCCAATAATATAAGCACAAAATTCCGGAGTGTCATTAGTGCAGCATAGTCTATTGAGAACCTCCCTTTAATAAGTGTTAAGGGAAATCTCTATAGGGGTAGGTATTGTTAGGTCTCTGTAACTATCTTCTGCATAACTAACATGTGTTTCCCCGGAAACTTACACAAGAAGTTTGTTTTATAATGTTATCGACGGAAAATACAATATAAAATAAGCAATTTATGGAGGAGAGAGTTGTGCGCTTGCCAAAAGGCGATCCACTTAAAAACCTACCGTTGATACGTGTTCGGAGTTAATAAAAACAATTTTTTTTCGGAAAAATCCCTGCTTGTGGGACAGAATGCGAAAGTAGGAGGGCGAAAATCACAGTACAATTATTGATTCCTTTCTGGGAGGTACAGGAAAAAAACGATAAAACTTGCCGTGTTTTACATATTGAAAAAAAGTTTGCCATCCCTTAATCCAGTTTTTATTAAGTTCAGTCTTTTGATTATTTCCTGTCGCACAGGAAAATATTCACTAAGTATATATAACTTTCCACTAGAGTAAACATAGATAGGAAGTTTATAAATGTTCAATTTTTTCCATAATTTCGAAACAGTTTCCTTTGACTTTCAATCAGATGTGTGTGCACAGAGACGATAAAGAGATATAGAAGAGGGAATCTAATATAGTTTTTTTTCTGGTATTTTATGTACTCTTTCTTTCGTATGTTTGTTTTTAATTATAAACGTTGTTTTATTGATGCCGGATACAGTAAATTTGCGTTAAACATCTTGTATAATATTCGGGACACCTTCTGTAACTCAATGTAAATGGTTGGCTGTCTTTATTGCACAAAGGGGTCTGCTTCAAGTTTCCAATATTGGTAACGTTATGGATACGTTGTAAAGTATATAACAGTTGCAAAAACAAGTTTGCCAACTTGGGGTTTTCGGGGGATTAATAGTTAAAGATAGTTTTGCAAACATCAGTTTTCGTAACTTCTCTCTGTTGGTTAACAAATAAAACACGTTCGAAATGTTCAAATAAAACGTTTATTTAAAAAGATTTACAGATTTTTCATTAATGATATCAGGACGTTTTCCAGTAATTTAAAGCTTCTACATTATTTAGCTACCATTTTTCTACGTTATTTATTTTTTTGATTCTCTAAAGGGGTTGAATTTCTCTTTTTTTGTTTTCTACAATATTTGTAAAAAATTTCGATGTGGCCATTTAACAGTCTTATTAAATTCACTAACAAATCTTTAACGATAACAAAAACTTTAACTAGTTTTTTTATAAATGTTGGAATGAAAAGAATGGAGACAAACGGTTCCATTAAATTAGCACCCACCACTTTCTTAGTTTACCTACCCGAAAAAACAGTAAATGAAATGTAAGAATATAAATCAAGAGATAAGCACTGGGATTGTCTCTGTGTTTTAACGATAATGATTTTACAACTAAAAGAGCATCGTATCTCTTGTATTATTTCGTTGATGATGTCTTGTTTTTTTTCGGTTTATTGTTGTTGTTTGTTGATGGCAGCGGCAATTTAACTGGACTCGTGTTTGCCGCAATATCGTCTTTGAATGCTAGAAAACCGAGTTGTGCATGTGATGCTTCATTAAGTGCTCTCGATCGTATACAAGCACGATATTGTTCGGCTGAGAGTTTTTGCCCTCCGGGACCACCACTACAAACCTATACATAAGATACACAAATAATATTGCAAATTGATAACTATTAATATTTGATATTAAACCAAATATACATTTATGTAGATACGTAATTAGTTTGTTAGGAGGGAGATATTAAAATCAATTATACCTTCGGATGCCAAATGTGGAATATGCCTGGATCAGTTGCACGGATCACTTTCATGCCACTTCTTACGTACTTTCTATAGAGCATGACGTCTTCGCCACCCCAACCAACGATGTCCTCGTCGAAGCCGCGAATTTTTAGGAAGTCAGAACTGGAAGATCGACAGAAGAGTGTAAATGGTAAGAAAGAATTCAGTATTTAAATATTAATATGGCAAAACAAATAATGTATCGTATATTTGTAAAAAGTACGAAACGTTGATTATAAAAACTAAAGATAAAAGAGAATGATAACAAATAAAGGGAGTATCGATATAGCAATAATTGGAATTTATGATAAAAAAATATATAAAGTAAGTGGTATGGTAATGAATAAAAAACAGAACAAGGTGAGTAATTTAGTAACATCAATAGAATACATGTATGCATATGTGGTTAAAAATCGAGAAAATAGGTAAGACAAGAGATAAATAAATATGGTAATTTGTAGAGTAAAAGATCAAGATTGTTGATTAAATAACTCTTTCTAAGATCGAAAGACATACTCGTATCGCAACCATATGAAGCGCCGTTTGTGCCAAAATTATTAAATAACGAATATAAATAAAATATAACAATATACATATAAATAATAATTGAATATTTCATTTAAATTCGTTATTTAATAATTTTGGCACAAACAGCGCCTCATACAACCAGTCCGCTGTATAATAAGGTATGGTAATTAAATTTAAAACTAATGTTACTATTTATATGTTTAACTCGTAGGTATTATGTTTGTCAACTCACCGATATTGGCAGGTCATTCCATAGCCGAAATCCCTCCAGAATCCAGTATCCCTCGAGATAACCAATTGATCATTCTCTGTGGGCACTTCGCGCCCTTGCAATGTATAAACTACATGCGGATTGTACAAACTAAAAACGACCGGATAATAAACCTTCTTTCCAGACTTTGTGTTCCATCGGCAACGGTCCAAAAATCGTGCACTAAACACAACATCCACATCACACATAAATAACAAGACATCTTTATCAGTGTCCAATACACGTTCGGCACCCACTCGTAATCCTTTACTACGTGAAAATGTCTCATTTAGTGCTAATAAACGTAAACTGTTCGCGTAACCGCTATTCTTCGTTTGCACCACACGCGACATAATGGCACGTGCCTCATTCAAGCCCTCTTCACCGAAATAAACAACAGTTAAATGAACACGGCGATCATTTTTCAAGCCGATCTTCACAAATTTATCCATGAAACTTTGAAATGTTGTTGTACGACCACTTAATGGTAATATAATTTGTATTAATTCCTTTTCACGTGGTCCACTAAGTGATTCCGTTTGTATTGTTTGTAATGGAGCAAATGGGCGCATTAGTATCACTTTTGTGTAGCCCAAATTATGTACACTTTTATTATTAAACACTTTAGTCCGAAAATACAATTCATATTGGGTGCCTGTTGTCGGTTCAATGCGATACAAACCCTCCAAGAAGTCATCTAACGTGTACTTGTTCACCTTATCAGTGATATTTTTATTCAACGAGTCTAAACCTTTCATTAAAGCCTCCAGCAAGTCTTTACGTTTAAAACCGATCGGCTTTTCAACCACCCTCTTCCCCAATCCCAAATCAATAGGATATACGCGACTATAAGTGAAATGGTTGAACGGTATTAGTTCATATTCGTTGTTTAATGGTGTCCCATGAAGTATTTCAGCGGACATCACTTGACGTCGCAAAAAATTCGAACATTCCGAATTGGTGAGCGGCGAATTTGAGGTTATGGACGATGATAGCGACGTGTTTGCTGCTGGATGAGGTACGTGATGACTTGCTGACGATTGACCTTTAAAAATACAACGCTATAATGGACGGTCTGATGGTTGACTGTTGAAGGAAAAAGTCGTAAAGAAGAATTGTAAATATATGAAAAGTGAGCTCTCTATTTGGCAACAGTATTGCGTGTTCTTCGCACATAAATTGCTTGCGAAGAATATAAAAATAAATTCGATATATTCTCAAACATATACAACAGAAATAGGAAAGCTATTAGTTATCGGAAAATGCCATCTTTAACAACATTATATACGCAGTATTGTGCCGTCGCGACGTTCATATTTCCACGTAAATTTGTAACCATTTTTCGGATAAGGGAAAATATTCGACATATACAATAACGAAAGAAAAAAGGAAAGAAAATACATAGAGAGGGGAAGGTTGACTTATACGGAATAAATCATAAGGAAAAGTGGCTTGATTTTAAGGAGAACATGATGATGATATTGCGGTTTTGTTTAAGGTGGTGCGCTGTGGTCGGTAGACGATGACATTTTGCGCCCACTATGATTTAATGTGTTCCATGGAATTTGTCTGAGACTATTTATTAAATAGTGTGTTTCAGTATAGAAAGAGGGGAAGAGAAAAACAATATAACTATTTCGAAACGTTGGCAAACTATTTTAATTAATGACTCATAGTGTTTTGGGGGAAAAAATGATAGTTGTTCGACACGTAAAATGGCAATTAGGTGTAACGTGTAATGGCGTTTCATTTAATAATTGATAAAGCAAATTACATACATAAATTCTATTCCACTTACCACTCGTATATTGTAACAATTGTAATTTGAGGGCCCTTATTTCGGCTGTTAGACGTTCCACTTCAAGACGCGTCTCTTCTTCACGTTGCTGCAATAATTGCTGATACGAATTACTTGGATCTTGATGACTTATGCTATTGTCTTGATGCAATCCTCCTAATTGATAGGCGCCTGTTATTGTTGAGCCTGCAAGTAATACGTATATGTGTCTCACTTTGGTTTCCTATTTCAAAGGGGAGGTGAAAGGAAGATAGAAGAACGGTTTCCGCGTATTAACCCTGATAGTGATAACTAATTGAATATGATAAGTGAAGTATGTAATTTTATAAATTGTTTCGGTTTATCACTTGAAATTATATTTTATTGTCACCTAATTAGTTATTACTTCTATATTTATTGTATATATATAAGGTAAGTATTTTTAAAATTTTGTCATTGTCTTATTGAATCAACTTCAACAATGTTCAAAGTTTGTGTATTCCTTGGTGCTTTGCTATGTTTTGCTCAGGTACAAGTTTATTTTTGTTTATTTTTTTATTATTCATGTTTTTTATAGTGCACCTCTGCAACTAGAATAGCACTATCTGCTCTAGGTCGTTTGGGCGACCTTTTGAACCCTGACACCGGTCTAGGAGATATTCAAAATTTTTTGAACCAAACTGATAATGTCATCTCAGATGTGTTGGATAGATTGACGAAAATTGTTCAAGTTCCAGGCGAAGTTTTGACCGCTATTGGAACTTACATTGTTTTGGTTAAACAGAATTTCATTGCTCAAATATTTAGACTAACTGGAATAGACAGAACTCGCATTTATAAAACTATTGTGGGATTTTTGGGCAAAGTGGAAGGATGTTTCTTATTGTCCCTAAAAAATATACCAGGAGATATGTTGGAAACATTAAAAGAGGGTCTGAAAACTTTGATAAAGGCTATAATTAACGTTCTTATTGTAAAATTGCAAATTCTAAGATCGCTGATTCAATATGCATTTGGTGTTTTAAGAGATCCAACAGGAATAGAGACTGTTAAGAACATTTTCAATGCAGTGGGTCGTGCCGTCAGAGATCTTGCTAGCGTTCTGGTTAATGATGTTGTACTCCTTGGTAACGCAGAGAAAGATTTCATCTTAGCACTTGTGGGGGTGCCAGTACGTATTATAGAAGCAATCGCTCTTATTCCTGCATCAAAACTATTGCAAATGGTTGGAGATTTTAACAATTGTGTAACCGCGTAAATTAATAAATAAAATGGGGAGCAATAATAAACTGGTTTATTAAAAGTTTTTCCTGTTTTATTTGGTGGCGCCATCCTGTACGCATTGAGCGAATTGATTAAATACACCAACTCCATCTATTTTCAGCTGCTCAATTTGATTGTTAACACATTCCGATACTTCCGAAGGAAATTCTTTTACGATCAAAGCAATCGAAACGGTTTGATCATGAATGCGATCAGTGAAATCACTGATTTCATTAACAACTTCATGGATTTCATGCATCCAACAAGTTAATTTATCGAATGCTGTTTCTTCGGAGCAATTTGTTATGAATGCCGGTATGAAACTCTGAACTACATAATAACTTTCATTCAAATCACTTGCAATATTTCGTGTACGTGTAAGAATGCCATATATTTGACCTAAAACGCACCCTGTGATATTATTTAATGTGATTACAGGTAGTTGCGCTATTTCCGGCTCGTATTGTGTGGCACAGTCGATCACGTCGATACCAGCTTCGGTTGCATTCTCTTTGATACGTTGAAATAATTCTGTAAATCCATCTCCAACTGTCTTTACTTCAATGTTCATGTTCGCTATAAATTCTTGTTGAATATTTTCCATGTCCATTAAAATGGAGTCGATGTACGTTTGGAAAAACGTTAATCCTACATCCATTAGGGAACTCTTATCAGTGGCAACCTGTTAAATGGAATTGTTACGCTTTTTCTGTATATGTGGGGGTGAATTGATTTTAGCTACCTGGCTGGCTAGTATTAGCACAATGCCCGAGAGAAGTTGTAACTTCATATTATTTTTTCGTGCACAGTGGACAAAGTGGTCACTTTTAATGCACGGTCGTGTACTAAGCTTTGATTTTTTACGATTTAAATATATAATGGAAAAAAACAATAATAAAAACGTTTGTTATCGTTTTTATTGAATGGAGTGTACAATCAGAAATTGGACTAGTTGCGAGAGTATGGAGGGAGCGAGAGAAACGACTCGGTTGTAAAGTAATGCAGAGAGGATGAGGTCAACAGGAGGTAGTGTAGCTGAAATTATTGATTTTTTGTAAGGAAACGTGTCAAGAATAGGAAATTAACTTGCTTTCTATGTAGATTACATGATCAATTTGGAAAATCAATATGTTTATGCAGTATTCACAAATCTATACTGCATTCATACTGTACTAGTGACCATAAATCAGAGAATACAAAAATCAGCAATGGACTTTTTCTTTTGTAATCATTTTAGAACAGATTGTTCTAGCGGTTTTCCATTGATCTCTGGATGGCTGACAAAAGGAAAGGATTTTATTTCGCTCTAGTGTGTCCGAAATCCTCCGAGGATATTCGTCCTGAAATCACCAACACTAAGAATTGTTACTTTATAACCCGCTCTTCTAGGAAATTGAATATAACATTGTTAATGTTTCACATATTTTTTACAGATTAGATAGGTCTATTTGTACAGTAAATAATTAAAATTTTCATAGTAAACCATAAAACAAGCCGGTTTATAGGTGCCCAGTAATTAAACTTGCTCATAATTTACGTAGGAGTACTTAAAACACTATTTACATACTGCTATAACGACTTCTCATAAATAATACTAATAATTCTGTCTTATAGGCAAAAAAAACATGTTTTGTTCCATAGTTAAGTAAATACGTGTCTTATCTAATCCGGGATTAGTGCAATTCTCGGTGCAATTAGCGATTAATTAGAATGAGATTTAATCCACTGCTAGATGAACATATCGCATTTATATTAAGATAATTTGAGCGGAAAGTTCATTAAAGCGTTGTAGATAATGTTGAAAAACGTGATTTTTTTCATCATTTGCATGTTCCTACAGGTAAGCACAATTTCTATTAAGACAACCACAAATCTAAGGTTGGAATATTGAGATAGGCACATGGCGATGATCGGATTGTTGGTGAAATTGCTGCCAACATAACAAAAGCCATTAACGAGTCAGCGAAGGCTTCCGTTTCAGTGGTTGCTGAAAATATCGCCTTGTACGAAGCATACACAACCAATTACACGCACCAAGTTGTATCGACAAGCGTGAAAGAGATCTCTACTCGAATGTCATCCTTCAAATTGGAACTTCAAAGCATGTTTGACAATAATATTGTGCTGAATTGTCTGAAGGAAGAAGGTCGTTTCGAGTATCTCGTCCAAGAAATAACAAACGAAGTGACAAATTGCGCACGAATCGCCGCAATGGAAGCGACAAATGTCATTAGTGACAGTTTGAATGAGGCACAAGTATTTATGACCATACCAGAAGTCTTGTACAATGATTTACAACAATGTGGACTGTCGGCAATTTGTTTAGAAAAAATCGCATTTGATGCAATCCAGCAAAGTATCCTAGTGCCTTCTAAAGTGATGGTCTTAGCTGGCAGGATACAAGAAATTGTTATTAGAACAATGACTTCGGTGGACGGGTGCACTTTGAGGGCAATGCATGGGATTACAAAACAAGCGATTGGGATCTTCGAAGATGTTCTGTTCTGTATTAATGATGAATTGTAGATTTGCTTAGTAATTTTTCCTAAATAAACATGTTAGGGTGGTAGAATTGACTGAATTTGACATCAAACATTATGTCGTCTGTCAATAATTTGAATTTTTTTAACAAATTGTTTTGTTATGTAAACAATTAACTAAAATATGTAATTTAGATACATTATCATCGAGGTTTGAAAAATGGCAATCCATTTGTCGAAATTACATCCTTCTTTATTATTCATGCTTTATGGTCAGTTTGTGGCAACAGGGAAAAATGAAATACATACCAACATTTTGTTTTTATTCAAGAAAAACGCACACATCCCTCGAGCGAATGTTCGAAAGGAAGGAGATGTCTGCTGCTGTGTAAGTAGTTCTAGTGTGTTTTTGCTCTTGTACCTGTTTTGGGGCGTGAACAGTGGATACACAAGGGTGGTATTTTGCATAACCGGCTAGCAAGAGAGAGCGTACAATTTTCAGTTTTCACAACTGAAATAAGGGAATGGTGTTTGATGGTAAAGAAAAGCGGCCCCCGACGAGAGAAGGGTTAGAATTGTGTTAATTGTATAAAGTTGTGTGCGTAATATGTGTGTCTGTATATGAACGCGAATTGCGAATTATGTTCGTAGAACTGGGGATGAGATTAAAGGATTTTACAAAAAGATAATGGAATTTTCCAAACACATATACAGAAAACATTATTTAAATTGTAACAATGTGTTTTCTTTTTGGCGAATTATCGGTAGAAATAAAATTGATGCGAAAATGAAAATTTCCCTTTAAATCGTGCATTCACATTCATTTTATAGTATTATACTCGTATACATTTATATACACACCCTTGTAACTTTGTCTATAATCCCTTAACACTAAAAACAACAAACAGGCATTATGTATAGCTAGTTGGTTGAGTTTAGTAAATCATCTAGACCATAATAGTGGCAATAAATCGAAAGTTGCAATTACAGTCGGGATTAATTTGAATTAAGCGCTAAACAATACAAAAGAATGTATAGACCCCCCCGTTTTACTTCTTTTTATATTTACGTTTCTGATTACACTGTGCCAAAACGGCACTGAATATAAATAATTTATGAACTACATACACACAATTTTCGGGCATTGTTTATGTAAATTGTTTGCCTGTAAATAGGTTGTTAACAGTTGAATGAACAAAGCCAATATATGTTAGTGTTAATGAAGTTGTGTTGTCTGTTTCGAGTCTAGGACTGTAGCAAATACCGATTGCACTTTGAATTATTTAATTAAAAAGAAGCGTGTTACGATTACATACTTTCCCGATCCAGTAATTTATTAAAAATGGACTTGGAATGAGGAAATGGAAGCGCGTCTCTTCTTGTTGGGAGAGAAAAAAGCTCAATAATATTCCAGTCACATAAAGAAGAATGCGAAAATATCGCTGCTGTGTGAGAAGTGAAAGTTGAATCATCAAAAGATTGCTGAAACGGAAGTTTTCGCATAATTCTTGCTAGTAAAATTGTATAAGAAAGGGCGGCGACGGGGGGTGAGTTTACCCGCCACTGACGCATATAAATTAAGAAATATTCATTCATTTTTCATGAACACTGACAAATTAGCAAATTCATTAACGAATTGACTTCGGTGCCAGGGCTGAATAAAATTTTCCCATTTCTTTTTTGCTAATAAAATGGTTTGAGATTAGAGCAATATTTACTTACTCTAGTTACGGGGAAAGGATGAGAGTACTTGAATGTGGACAAATTACATGTATATGTATAAAGCGTAAGGTTTGACTGCACAAATATACACAGGATAAAGACTGAAGAGAGCAAAATGTATACACTAGTCTACCCCATTTGCCTCAACAGTCCGCCTACTATGTAAATAGTAGCAATTTTATTATCTATTTTGAATTTAATTAAAACACTATTAGAAATTCAAATTATATTTGTATGCCGTGTACCTTTAAAAGAGCACAGCAGCATATACGTTTTTTAATTATTTTAATTGAAATAAATATAAAGTCGCACTCTTTTCTATATATGCATCCTCTATATAATCAGGAGAATATTTCAATTTTTATCCATTCACCCGTAAATCTGCTAAAAAATCTATGCTGTCGAAAAATTTACATATAAATGTATATAAGTCCCTTGACAGGGTGCGCTACCATCGAACAAGGTTTAAAAGAGCGCCCCAACACCATTCCCCCCGCCACCAATATTAGGATGTTGGTTTTCCTTTCTGCTTTCCCAAGTAGAGTGAAGAATTTTTATGAAAATGTGGGAATTATTATAATTCCCGACAGACTGACAAGTTGGCTATTATTATTTTTTAATATGTATGTGATGTTACAGCACGCATTTGCTGCGCGAAATAATAATTACTGCACTATAGTCATGAAGTTGCGCTATTATTCGTTGTATGTTAGACCATCAATCATATGCGAACGAACTTCTTTGACTCTCTTTTAAAGTTGAAAAAGATTATGCCCCCTCTGCCGGCACTTAACCGAAAATTACGCTTCTCATTTGTCTATATTTTTGACAAGTTGCTGAAAACACTTAAAATGACTAATGAATTTGCCCACAGTTGGGGTGATTTTTTAATGTTTTCCGCTGTTAATTTCATAAATTGTGTACCATTTAGTGCACGTGCTGCATCATAAAAATATAGAAAAAAAGATAAATGGAAAAACTTACCAGATAAAAATGGCTGGCCAACACCGCCGCCCCCACTGGGGGGCACCTGTTCGTCCCCATTCTCCGAACCGTTCGCCGAGTTTTCTAAGCCGTTCAAGCCGCAACGACTTAAAAATAGAAGACTTAACAAACTTAGTGAACAAACTAACAGCAGTAGACGGGTGAAGATTCGTGTACCCAAGAAACGTATCATGGCGGTACGAGTTCTACGTTTCCTGTGGGGAAAGAAAACCAAATTTCATTAAATGTGTAATATGAGGAAATGTATGCAATTCCATATATAAAAGACAGGTAATTATGATGGGGATGGAAAAAAACTGTTTCGCTTGTTGGGAAAATTCATTTAATTCATCATGAAAATTGGCAATTTTCAAGAGCAGGGAAAATTCAGTGTATACTCGGTTGTCATGGTGATTTGGTAGTTTTACAAAAAAAAAGGATCCCATTGTCACTATATTTTAGTTTTGTCTTTTCTAGGATAAATTCCACAATCGTCGATCGGGAAAGAAGATAGAAAGAGCGTGGAGAAAAGGAAAGATAAAGGGCCACTTTGGGGATGATATAGCCATAAGCGATATCGTAATAAAGTAATCTCTTACAAACTAACAATTTGTATCCAAAACGGTTTCCCCAATAAAGTATTATATACATATGTATAGAGCGACTGGGGATAGTACAAAAGGACGACATCACATATAGACACAAAAGGAATATAAGTAAGAAAAAAATAATAGTATATTATGTTGTAAGAGGTATATGGAGTGCTTGTTTTCCCCTCACTCCCAAAATTGATATTTTCTTCCACTTGAATCCTCAAGGGAAATAATATATGATTGCTCTTTGTATTTATTTTGGTACCTTGTCGAATCGAATATAAATACAATGCCGCGTTGATATTAATGTTTTCTCCAATATGTATGTAAGGATATATCACATACGAAACGGGGATCAAGTTTAGTCGACCATCTTCGTGTGTCCTCGTTGACAAGTAAACAACACATCATCGTCGTCTTTGATTTATGTGTTTTGCTAAATGAAAAATGCTCCTTTTTCAAAATCAATTCTCTCATAAATACTCACCTACTTGGCGTGTCAATAAGTTCATTGGTCATATGGCCTGTAGTACTGGGAAGAGTTCGCCTGTAACAAGCAAAAAAAAAAAACGGGAAAAATGGTGTGCAAGTATGGGAAGAAGAAATAATTTACGAAAGAGATAAATTTCCCACTTGCTAGAATAAGATTTTTGTCTTCTTGTCTGTCACGCATTTATTAAATCGCCATGACTTGGGGGTGTAACGTGACAAGGGTGAAAAGTCCATTCGTTTAACCTTCCCACCGCCTCACGCCGCTCCTCTGTCTTTGTGCCAGTGCAAAATCCTTTTTAAAAATAGAGAAAAATCATCCGCATACAATTTGGCAGTGGTGGTATATGGTCTAGTCTGTAATAAAATGTAGTTTGCACCGGCACTCGAGTAGTTTACGAACATTTCTGTCATATTTGACATTCCGGAGAACGTTAATATTCCTCTCTGTCAGAATACATTTATAATAGTGGTATAGTGGAAGTTTAGTGGAAATGAAATTATTCCCACTGTATAGTATTTGTGGGGTGAAACCCAGAATACCAAAATTCATTCATAATTAAGCAATAATTTAACCTACATTTACAGTAATTCAATGCATTTGCTTAATGAATAATTCATCGCATTTTACGACGAAAAACGGCACAAGTCTATTATCTCTACCATACAGAGTCTTGATTTATCTTGGATTACATTTTTTCCAATGGGTTTTTTCAGCATTAGATGGCACCACATAAACTGTGTTTTAATGAAACCGTATTAAAACTTTTACGAATTTTAATATGCTGTTGTACAGTAAAAGTTAACACAAACCATAATACCAAACACTAGAGTTTTAAGTTTCACAAAGCGCAAAAACCTCAAAATTTCAATAAGTTTGGTAAAACTTTTTAGTCCCAAACGTTAATTTAAGCATCGCTTGTTGGAAAATTAAATGTAACTAATTTAAATTCTAGTTTTGCAAAAATATTAATCATAAAACTTTGGCAATTTGGCAATGTTTTGTCCCACTGTGTGCTGTGTCTGAATAGTTTCAACCATTTGTTAATTAAAAAAAAACTACAAATGGTAACAAAGTGGAGGCAGACTTTTCGCTTACCTGAACAATGTGGAAGCCAGAATTTTGATTGATTTCCTTGATTAACAGATGGCGCTAGTCATTATGTGCTCAGTTGGCCCTCCATTGTCTGTTGGAAACAAAAATGGCAAAGTTGTTCAGATTGTAGAAAAGGAACTTCATTATTTACGGGTAATATTTACAACATTTTAAACGGGGGAATGTAATAAAGAGTGAATAAAAGCACTGGAGTTCAATATAATAGTCTTGGATTTCACGGGGTATTGTAGTAGAAAAGTTTTCCCTTTTTTCTGTCTACCTTCCAGGAAAACTTTTCACTTTTTTGTATAAGAGTGGAAAAAGTTTCGACATGTATATGTGTTTCGATTTAGATTGCAAATTAATTGGGAATTAAAAAAACAATGAGGAAAAAGTTGAAGAGGGATGAAAGAGGGATTGTAGAGGTCGCTCTTCTTATTTAATTGCACAGTTAGGTGTATTTTTTGTGTCGGTATGTCTAAGTGTGTATTGGAAAGAAGTATAAAATAACTTAAAGGAAAAATGTTCAAAGAAAAACTCTCCACTCTTATCAATTATCGAAGCGTAGCAAAATACGTGAGATGGGAACGAAAGTGTTACTCCAATTTACACTAAAAAAGTCTATATATGTATAGTTGGGGAAAAGTAAATCTGCTGTCGTGTTATAGATTTTCATGTTAAGTTAATGGTTCAAAATATTTCCGAATGCCGCACAGGAAATCGATTCCAATTCATATGACAATGCACAATAGATGGCAGTAGTGGTTTTTAATTACTGCCATCTGTTGAGAAACAAAAACCATTCGGTAATTTCCTGTGCCATTTGGGAAATTGATAAACGGGACATGCCTTATTGCAATTTCACTGCTTTAATACATCATCAAATCGTATATTGATAGTTATATACATAAATTATCTAGATGGAATTGCAATTATATTATTCATATTGATTTATGTGTATGTTTGCACATCGGAAATATGTATAAATGCTAATATTGGTTCTAAATACTATTCGAATGGAGCCCAAAATATTTAGTCCATTTCTAGACTCCACTCCATCAATATTCCATTAATTGTAATAACAAAATAATAATTATTTGTTTGTGTGTAATTAAGACGGAAATTTGAAACAAACATAAGTCAATCATGAATTAATTAAATTTTCATTGTTTACCTAAAAGCGTGTAAGTATTTACTTAAATATTCTACAGGAATATTTGCTCGTGTTCAAGATTCTCATTAGAAATTACGAAATAATGTTATATTAATAGAAACAATAAGCAGTCATTTTGTAAAATTTTAATAAACCTAGTCAAGTCCTTGAATTACTTTCCTACTTTAAACAATTATTTAAAACTACCTAATTAAAATGACACTCTTCATTATCGTGCTACACTTTCTTCCATCTACAATTGCGTTAATAATTAGTTTTGATATTTAAAATTGAGACTTGCATAATATTGAACAAGGGTACTATTAATAATTAGATTATATACTTTAATGTATTCCACTTTCTGAGTGTATTCTAAGTGTTAATCCGAACACAAACCGAATAATTATTGTCTCAGCGAGTGCTAGATATTTTATGTAGTGGTAAGCCAAACACACACAGAGAGCCACAGTATTGTATGAATTTTTCATTTGCGCTTGTTATGTTTATGGTTTGTTTAAGTTTTGAGTTGATTAGTATAGGAATATGGAAGAGACGCTTTTACATATGAAGTACGCGTTATATAAACTAGTTTTGGTAACGATAATGATGATGACGTTATTAATACGTAAGTTTACAATACAAACAACTAGATGGGGTAAAGGGGTGCGCCCCCGAACGGCACACACCCATACAAGCACATACAAGATATCTCAAAGGAAAATAGAACGTCTTTTAGGATTATTCTATCATGTTTAAACATACATATGTAGTTTATTTAAAATACACAACTAGTTTTGGTAGAGAACAGCGAAGGAATTAAACTTATCGTTAACGATTAGTGTTTACTTGACTGGTTTTGAATCAGAGTTCATCTCACTTAAGTGAGCCTGTTTAATATCATCTAGTTTTCTTGGAAAAAAAGGAAATCAAATGTGGCTAGTGGGCCAGTGAATGTTTAAAATTGGAAATATAATTTGTTTGAAAACGATAAATCAATCAGATGTTACAATATACTTTTAGTGTTTCCCAGTTTATACTCGAAAGATTTCTCATCATTTTCTTTTATTGATAGTTAATCAGTGATTTTTGACAAATGTCATTCTTCAATTGTCATTTCTGACAGCTGTCTCTGTCTTTCCCCCGATATGTATTGCAGGGTTTAACTGTTAAAACTTTCCATTCGATTTGCATTTTTCCATTTTCCGTTCATTCATAAACGCGAAAATATGGGGTAGAAGAAAAAAGTTTCTCAGTCGATTATCTCCCTTTTTACAGGTTTCTTTATAACGAGTTTAAAAGTCTTAAGGTAGAATTATGCAGCATACAACAAAGTTCATTTTCCCTCCCCCCAATACACATAGAATTTTTCCCTTTTTTCATCCCCTTCTGTTTTAATAAGAAAGACACTTATCTGTACAACCAAGTCATCATCTTAATCAAATACCGGATATTTGTTGTAGTTCAATTTCTTGAATGTTTACATTTGACTGGGTTTAAGATTGTGTGTGTATGGGACGTACTCCGTCAAATATTTACCAAATCGATTCGGATCCCAATATTTCATTAAATTCGTGCGATTGATGAAAAAAGGGGAGAGATCGACTATACAGAAGTTGAAAGAAAAGTAAAGTGAATCGCCAATTGATCATTTCTAGACGATTTAAAATTACTGTGGAAATTCGGTATTGTAATAATAAAGTACAGTTAAATCTGTAATTAGAGTTTAGTTTAAGAGCCGCAAACTAATTTCCTATTTAATTAAATAAATTGACATTAAAACGAGTGTATGGGCCGAAAGCTTAAAGGCAGCCCACGACTGTATTCTATTTGGGGTCTTAGCGTCATTTCTCCACAGGGCAGTTTGTATTCAATTATTCAGAAAATATTACAACACAAATCCGGGACTTTACCATTTTTAATCTATATTAAAGTATGGTTGGTACCTCTGAGGCCACTAAATTCTATACACTATTTCCAAAACACAAGAATTTCTTATTCTCTTTCTCTCTCTTGCACTTTGTGCATGCGATGAAAGATCGATTTTTCATTGTACAACAATGATAATTAATAGAAAAGTTATTTCCAAATAACTGTCTCGCTTTAAAGCATATCATAATGCTATAGCTTATGCGTTATTGATGCTTTGTACACACTACTGCCATTAATCTCCATATTAGACAAGCTTGTGTTGGTGTTTAATTTGTCCGTTTATGGTCTAATGAATCCTGTCCATCACTACGTTCAATATATTATGTTACAATATAGATTTACTTGCAGATTATGTGCGGAAAATTACAATCGCCCATTAATAATCATATCGCTTTCACATGTGTCCAAGTTTTATTTAAATTTCCCACCATAAATCAGTGTACATCGGTGTATTGGTGGTGGTCTAATTTCAGACGACGGCGATTTATTTCGAATACATGTCGGCTTTTTTCCAAGTGGAAAACCCGAAACCCTGGCAGCTATTAATTGGCGGATTTTACATAAAACGTCCGTAATTTAAAATGTAACCACCGACCATAAATAAAACAGCATTTTCAATCGATCGAAATCGGGATGGAGAGAGAGAAGCTACGTGATTGGGGAAAGTACCGACCGAGCGGCATTAAATCAAATTCTCTATTCGTCTAGTGAAAAGGTCCATTATATTCTGGATGTCATCATCACGTTTGGAATTTTTTTTTCCATCGGACAATACACAAAAACGTATAGAGTGGGCCTAGTGAGAGCGCCCTGGACCACTTTGATTTACATAATTTAATTCAAACCGTAGCAGGTGTACAGTTTTCTTCTATTTTTTTTCGCCCTTACTCTATCTAGATTGTTAGGCAAAATTTATTGTAATAGGCAATAAATTATTCCAAAGTGCATATAAAAATTGTGACATACTTATTTTCCAGGTTTTATGGCCATTGCGGAGCACACCGCCAGATATATCTAACAATTTAAATCATTTTTCAGTTCGCCTCGTAAAATCTTTGATTTTCTCCTATTGTAATATTATTTAAATTTACAAAGCACAGCCGTCTGTGTCTTTCATCCCACATGAAACTTTATTATGTTACCATAGTGACAAAAACAACAGGAATGTCGCACTTTAAAACCTTACAAAGTGCGTTCAGTAATAATAAGCGAAGCACTGTTACCAACTGCATAAAAAATTCATAAACTTGAAAGGCAGAGATCTGTTTTTTGTTAAGGCATTGCAAAAAATTAAAAGCGCGCCACGGCGACAGGCTTTTATGTCTGCGAACAAATTAAGCCTTCAAAACTTCTTCCAGAAATGGCTTCTATATACAATTCAGATTTTTTTCTTGCTTTATATCGATTTATTGTCACATTCTTTTGGTTCCTCGTAAATATATTCCATCATTTATAATATTTTTATCAGTGGATAAACATGCGCCGCCCTGCCACAATTCAGCTATTATTTTTTCCTCTCTCATCGTTTTTCGAGAGGATTTCCCCGAGAACTTGGACATATTTATTTCCGGCCGTAAACTGGGCCTCAAAACGAACGCAAAATTCGACTCTATTGATGGCGGGAACCGCAATCAAGTGTGGCCCTGTCTGTGTAATTCAATTGTTTTTCGCTCGTTCAGAAATCGTGAATGTTAAGTTTTATTTCTCAGTTTGCGCCAGAGGTCCTAGTTGTGGCGGACTCATCCATTATTCAGTGCGAACCGATTTTGTTTTGCACTAATAGGGAGACTGTGAAACCGATTTTCACCTCGAGGGACGTTTATCTTTGATCAGATTAGAGGCTTACAGGCGCTGTTACCATATTAGATCTGTGTCGCGAAAAATCAGCTGTTTTTCCAAGCAGAAAAAAAGAAAATCATCGGGTAATTAAGTAAATCGATAA
Source organism: Silvanus unidentatus (assembly GCA_963930825.1). Lineage (NCBI taxonomy): Eukaryota > Metazoa > Arthropoda > Insecta > Coleoptera > Silvanidae > Silvanus > Silvanus unidentatus. The sequence continues at coordinate 807,361 of OZ005762.1, forward strand.
AGTTAGAGTACACAAATAATAAGAAAAGGGAGAATAATGTTGGTTTGAGTAAGCGCCGAAAAAATATTAAAGAAAAGATGAATAGATTTAATTGGAGTTCGCTCTTCGCATCACTCAAATCCGCTGTTTCTGTTTAAATATGGTAAAAAAGGCGGTTTTTATTGAAAGTGCGGTTTTAGCAAAAAAATTCGATTTATTATTAAATGATAAATTACTCGACAAGGTTAACAATTCATTTACTTTACCTGAATATGCAAACAGTTTTGTACGACGTGGATTTCGGTTAAAGTTCACTATTATTATAAGCATTATAAAACGGTTTTTTCCATTGTTATTCTTTCGTTTATTATATTTTGCTCTTTTGATTTTGTTATTGTACGAAATTCATGGATGATTTAAATATGTTCTTACATAAATTTCACTATTGCACTTTTGAATATCGAATGTGTGCACATTTTCAATTAAAAAATGCAAATGCATGACGTTCTTTACTGTTGAACAAACATTTTACAATCGGACAACTCAAACATCTCTAATGACAAGAGCACGTCTCGCAATGTTTTGTGTACATGTATCGTTTATTTATTTAATATTGTACTGCAGCAGAGTGGTTGGACGTCGCGACGCTGCAGGAAAGCCGCAGCAACTGCGAAATTTCCATTCGCCGACCGAACTATTCTCTCTCTACCGAAAAAGGGGAGAGTTTGCGCGCCCGGAAAATGGGAAATTCTCTTGCATTGTGTCGCTATTTTCATCTGTACGTAAATTTGGGAGATTGTTTGAATTGTTTCGAACAGAAATCGGGAATTCAAATCGGTGTAGCAGCAGTTAAATGACTGATTTCAACTTTTTAAATTCCATTCACGTGTTTTGGAGTGGTTTTGTTGAACAAAAAACAGCTGCGAATTAGCAGCTGGTATAAATTTGCAATTAAATCGATCAAATTTAAATTGCGCCACGGGGTTTTTTGAATATCAGTAAGGGAGGTTTGCAACTTGTTATACTGGAGGTTTAAGGGCGCAACTGCAACCATCAAAGCTTTGTTTATAGATTTATTGTAAAAGTTCACTTTCTAAGCTAATTTACATTGTTTTCTTTAAAGAGCAACCACCTCGCCTGCTTCCTCGTCCTCTTCTTGTTTAGCATTCCCTTCGAGAGATTGTAAATAAAGTTTATGGTCGATTTTGAGCAGCTCTGGTGACGGAGGACTGGACAAAAGGCATCGTCTTATGAAATCTCCATCACGTTTCGGTCTGACGGAGTTTAAGTCGTTTATCAAAGCAGTAAAGTTCTCTTCTAAATGTTTTGGGTCCATATTCAACTAGAAACAAATTGAATTTAGATTGACAAACGATTATTGGTGGCTTTTGGTTACTGTTCCGATAACAGCGTTTATTTGTCCAAAATCCTTTTCATATTCGTCTTTAACAGCTTTGTAACTAACACCATTTAGGAATTTCTCGACCATAAGAGGAAGATTCACGTCTAAAGTACCGACCACATGATTCGGGAAGCGTTTCTTCATTAAACCACGTAAAGCTACTAATTCAGTGAGGATATTTGGATGTGCAAGGATGAATTGAAAGTCTTGTAGTAAGACTTGACCGTTTTGAATCTGTTTAATTAATTCTACGCCGCCAGCAAGTTGTGCGCCTGCATTCATCGCACTTTTATGTTCCTCTTCGGTTTTGGCAAAGGCGATTATTGTACGATCTTCGCCTAAATCGAATTTGTGGGGTATGGCAACGATTCGACTAAAGTTGTCCAACATTTTGTTCTGAAATGTGAATACGTTAACGTGATTTCCATTTAAAATATAGATCGTTACTCATACTTTCTTTGCACTTTGCATGTTTAATTCGATCGTGACATGCAAACTTGCATTTGGCTGATTGTACATTGATGGATGATGTGTTTCCCTATGTGCTTTAACCGCTTCCTCAAACGGATAGTTAATCCATTTGTAGTATTTCATTACGAATACATTGTCGGTGGGATCGCGTTTCCAGGAATCGTCAAATTTCTTTGATTCCCTATTCAGTGCCTGCTTGTCCTTGTCCCTTAAATTGTGTGGGATGAAACCAACTTTTTGAATCTCTACTTTTACTTTGTTTTTACGTTTTCTTTCTCTAGTGCCTTTACGAGCAGCAAAGTGTCTTGCTTGAAGTATTTTTGAGGTTTCGTGTAAAATTCGAGGGGCATTTGATGGAGAATTAAGAACAGACAAACCTATTACAAAGTATTTTACATTACCTTTCTAATTCATATGCTTTTTTTATAGTTTTACCTGATTTTATTATGGAAATCATTGTAAAGAAACACGGTCAATAAATAGTGAGGTTATGTAAATTTTGACAGGAAAATAGGCATCTTTTTTATCATAATAACAGATTTCTGTGTTTTGTGTCATAATTTATAACCTAACTTTTTTCCAAAACAATGAAATTTCACTCAAAAATAAGATGAATATTCCTTTATTCCCTAATTTTAAACCAAAATTAATATTACCAGCATTTTTTGAAGTGGATCAACCTTGTGATGATGAAGACGAAGTGTCCCAACTCGAAAGGGATCATCAAAATTGGGTAATCAACTCTAGGGCCCCTTTTTAATCTGTCCTAATTCACCGTTATTTTGTTCCAGTTGAATCAAATCTCTACATTCAATAGTGATATTACACCAATAGGCAAAACCGCCTCCGAGGTTGGGTTCATGTATTCGTTAACAATTGTCGATTAATTTCATTGTCTGTTATTAGAACCAGGAGGAGGACGAGGAGGAAGACGATGAGGACGATAACGACGACGATGAAGAGTCCGAGAGTCACGAAGAGGAAGAGGAGGATGAAATAGAGATGGACGTGTCACAAGAACGAAGTTCCCCTGATGTTAGCATACGGTTAGTGCAAGGCCATGGGGTACGTTAATGGGGAAATAAAACGGACACTTTTATCACACATTTTATTTAGGTACCTTGAATGTAGTAGTACAATATCACACATACAATTTTTAATAAACATATAATAGAAAATAATTACAAATAAAAAAAACTGGTTCATCATATAGATTGTTTCTGTTTTTCAGTAAATATATTTTTTATTTACAAATATATAAATAAATAAAATACTTGAAAATGGGTACTACTAAATACTACTGGAAAATATCATTATGGCACAATGTATAGGCCAGAAAATATATATTTACATCAAATTTTGTTCGGGTTCTCTATAGCGTAATGTAAATGCAAATTGAATCATCTTCCACCTAGTGTTCGTTTTTATGTTATTTTGATATGCAAGAAAAACTGTCGTTATTTTTTTCCACAAACCAAATACAGACTACATTTAGCTTAAATTTAATTAGGCCTTCTATAGCAGTTTTTCAAATACCTAAAATACATCAAATACTACCATTTAGTTACACATTTATTAGTTTTTTTTTTGTTCATCCATTTAATACTTTTATATATAATTCCAAAATTGTCATTTTTTGGAAATAAATTGTGCTAAAATATCAGTTTTAAAAAATATATTAGATAAAATTGAATTCGTTTTCAGATTCCTTTTTTTGCTCAAAAACATATATTATTTTTTTATACTGATAAGTTTTAGGACAGAGATAAAATTCATCAGTCTTATGCCCAATAAAGCCCTAAAAAAACCACGAAAAACATCTACATTGGAACATTTGGTGTTTAAAATGCAAAGTTAACAAATATATAGGCAGTTTAGAAATGAATTTAAAGCTTTTTAACTACGACACACTTTGCATTTGAAGTTCCTGTCTTTTTCTTGTTTTCAGTGTGAAAGTCGATGTACAATAAAAATAATCGATTATTTCCTATTAATTGCACTAATTTTCAATAATTTATATATGTAAATATATATATATCAATATTGCTTAATATTTTGGTGATATATTTCATAGATTTGTTGCTTTTTTACCACCACGGGGTTTTATTTGTTCAGACAATTGCCACATTGCATCCTCACCAATACAATCATCGAAATTTTGGAAAAACTCAATAATTTTCTCATTCTTCTTGAACGTATACGAACTAAAACAAAAACCAAAAAAACATATAACGCAACAATCCACCAACACATCATTTCATTTACCTTTTCTTGAATTTTTTCATATTCTCTACAATATTAAACTGCTGCCAACGTTTTGTAAAGTTTATCGTACCATCAGCCAATAAATTCGTATTCCCAATATGCACAAACGTTAAATCTTGCAAAACCAAACCACTAAAAAACACATTTCAACACATTTCCCCCCGCAAATCTCAACAATTCTACTCACATATAAGGAATACAAGGCGGTTGCGTCTCCGCCAATGCTTGCCTATAAGCACGAAAACTCGACGAACTATCAATCAATGCACAATACTCCTTCAAACCCTCTTGCACATGTTTCTGCCACTCTAATCGCCTTATTGGTGCCGAATCCAATGCCGACAACAATGCCAAATACGAATTATAATTATTGATCTTCCTTAAATGTTTCATCACTTTAATAAACTTCAAAAAATACTTTTCTCTTATATCTTTCGTTTCGGCTGTTAATAAACGTGTCCGTGACCAATACGACATTTTATTAAAATGCTCTGTAAAACGTGTCAAATTCGGACTGCGCTCTTCATTTTGTTCTTGGGCCCATATTAATACTTCTGGTATTTCAATTTTCATAAATAATTCCGCATCTAATAATGTCATTTGTTCAGCGATTTGTTCCGATTTGAAACTTAACAAACTAAAATCACGACTATTTAGTGATATACTCGACACAATATTCGAATTGTTGTATTTGATTGTGGACTGTTTCGCTTCGTGACGTTCTAAATGTTTTACACGTAGTGCTTTTGCCAATGTTAGTTCACCACACGAGATTAACTGTTGTACAAAATCCATTAAAGTGTGTTGGAGTGTTTCATCCAAATCGGAAGCACTGCAAATTGGACAATAAACTACAAAACAATTCAAAACTGTGTACAAAACTTACGTTAAATCACTAACCACACGGACAATAAGCGCAAACGCCTCCCTTGAACGTGGCTTCTTGTCCGGTTGGAAATAAAAATAATTATATCGCCTTATAAGTTTGTTTATTAACTTGAATGGTGTTATAAATGTTCTGTATGTTGTTAAAAATGCTTCTTGATAGGCAAACACTGCAAAAAAAATGTGTATACCAAAACATTAGTTCAACATTGCCACCAATAGATGGCAACACATAGTAAAGAAATAGCAAAATCAGAGATTTAGAATAAGAAGAGAGAAATACAGATGACTGGTACTTTAATTACATACCATTCTCCTTCTCTTCTGCACAATTTACCACAACAAATCGTAAATTACTTTCATTTTAAATTTGAAACAAAAAATTTTAATACACTCACCGCCATTTTTCGTTGCTTTTGTTGCTTGTATAATTAACGCATCTATTGGTCCACCTCTTATATCTGGCCCCTCTTCATCCTCTTTCTTCTTCACCAAATACTTTTCCACATTCAATTCTTCCATTAAATCCACATCGCACGGATCCACATTCTCTTTACTATTCACACTCTTCTCATCATTCGTATGCTCCAACAAATCCGGCAATGTTTTCGTTGGCGATTCAACCAATTTCTGATTAATCGTCTGTTGTGTTGGCATCGTCTTCACCCCAACCGGTGTCTTTCTTTGTCTCTGTTTCGGTGGCAATGCGGGCGGCGTACACTCCCCATCACTCATCACAATTTGCGCCTCTTTTCCACAACTCAATTGCTGTTTCAAACGACATGCATTCGATTGCTGTTGCAATTGCGATGTAAACGAACACGATTGCGTTGTCGGCAATGTATTCGTATTTGTTGTTTGTACCCATTGTGCACTGGATTGTATATGCACCGAATGTCGCATAAATTCTTGATCATTCACATGCGAACAATTGCCAAACATTTCCATGTATGCCATTACTGTAAACGCAATTACCGAAAAAAAGTCACACAATCAACCAACAAATAATGCGAAATAAAAACAATTTAGTAGACAACATAAAAATGTTAAAATGAAACAAAAAGAAAAATTCACTAGCAGCTCACTTACCAGAGTAAGCTACCGATTGGAACACTATAGAAGGGACAAATTACTGATTAATGCCATCAAGTGATTAAAAAAACACTTGGAATTTACTTACTGTGCTTCTTTTTTGGTGGCAATGGTGGCGGTTTATTGCACTCCAATGCATTACTAGACGTTACACTTGTGTTACTTGATAAACTGTGGTGGGATTGATGCATTTGGCATGTTACTAACAACTCACCACCTAAACAAACAAAACAATTCAAAAAAGACAGTTAATTTTGTTAATTGAAAACGAAAATCACTCAGAACAACTCACCCAACCCATCATCTGGCACATTATCATACGGTGACGGTTGCCGTTGTTCACTTTTCCGTTTCGTTTTCAATGGTATCGCTGGCGGTTCGTCCTCCCCTTCATCATTCGTTATTAAACTGTACGAATTACTCGTTGTTGTTGTACATTTCTTCAACGTCAAACTGGTCTCCACTGTTTTACTTAAATTCTGCACTATACTCTCCGATTTAATCATTTCATTGTGATGTTGTTGTTTCTGTGTGGATGAATTACTTTGCTGTGAACTACGTTTCGAATAATTCGATGATCGTACACTCATTATACCCGAATCCGTATTTGATAATCGATGATAATCGTTTATTGTTGTATGTTGATTGTATTTGTATTCGTTATTCGATAAACTCGAACTTAATGACGACTCCTCCCATGAATTTGTACTGAATATATCTTGATGTGCATGGAAATAATCGTGATCATCTTCCATCAATGCTTTGATCTCATCCTCTTCGCGTGACGAATTATTCAACATTGAATCAATACTGCCACCACTTTCAGACAACAACGAAACATTGTCCTCCATTGGTGGTGATTTGGAACGTATTGAAACACGCTCTAAACTCGTCGATTTCATCAAATTCTCATCGTTTATCAACTGTTGTGGACAAATCATCATTTGCATAGCGATTTTATTCTTTTTCTTTGGCGGTAATGGTGGCGGTGTTGAATAAATACCTAAACTGTCTGGTAATGGTGGTTTCGGTGGCGGCTGATTCGTTTCACCCAAAACCGATTCCGAACTATGACTATTCCTTATTATCACACCACTGCCACTTGAGGTTTGCTCTAAAATTTCACGTTCACGTGGCGTTAACGGTATATCCGGCAGGGAATTTCGTTGTGTCGGTAATTCAACAATCGAAGCCGCTTTCGTTGCTGATTTATACGCCAATTGGTGTGTAACTGCAATCTTTTCTTGTGCCAATTGTATCAAATTCTAATTAAACAAACAAAAATCACAATGAACGTTTTTTTTTCGGTTTTTTTCTTACCTTTACTGCATCCTCCACTTGCTGCACAATCTCTCCCACATTCTTCTCATCCAATTCCGCACTTTTATTATCAATCAACACATCATCGCACAATTTTATCAATCTTGCCACACTCTGATACATGTGATTAATCGCCGATGTTATTGTACTGCTACTTTCCGTTTCCACAGACGATTTAACAGCCAAATTTATATGCCAAACTGTATCCAAAACAACTGTTCCATTCCCAGATAACATTTCCAATTTCTCTTTCGCCACCACATCCCGAAAATGTTTCAAAGCAAACTGAATCTGTCTACACAATTCATCCAATTCCTGTTTGGGACTTTTATTGTATGTTGGTGGTTCATGCAGTCCATCTTGCTTTAAATGCTGTTTCGGACTATGTGAACGCATCGCATTCGTTGTACAGGGACTACGCATCTGTGTTATTTTACCAAGAAAGTCTTCTTTGAATGAACGTGCACGACGTGCCAATTTTGTACTCTTGAACGACGCTTTATGGCCACCGCCCGGCCCCACACACAATGGGCTCTGTTGGGGGGACTGTGTAGCCGGTAGTACGTCGTTTTCTGTACACAAACAAAAAAAACACAACAATTCACACAGATTCCAAAATGTGATTAACTTTTGTTAGACAAAGAACACAATAACATAACCTAACAAATTGCAATTTCAGAAGAATTTTGTTTGTCAGCAAGAAAAAAAGCAGTAAAATGGAGACACCCACATAAAGAATGACTAAACAATTAACGTCATCGCCTTATTTAAAGTGATTATGACGAAAATTCATAAATAATTAAACAATTTCTTATTTGGTAAGCAAGCTATGGAGACGGGAAATCGTTTAGCAAGCTCAGAAAAAACAAAGCAATGATTCAATCTGCCATTTTCTTATTAAAATTTTTTTTCTTTGGCAAACATTTCAGTTTATAATTATTGTATTGAACCGATTTTCCAGTTGATTATGGAAGAAGTGAAAACAGAGTCAAATGCCAGTCTGGAACAGCCGCAAAAAGTGACGGATTTCGTGAAATCAGTGGAAATTACACCGACAGTTTTAGATAGTCCCAAAACGTTGGAAACACAATCGGAACGTGTTGTACACCATCAAAGCGATATTTTCTCTGCAAATGATAAGATTGAATCGTGCCAGAATATATTCTCGGTGAATGGAGCTCCTTCAAGGCGTTTGTATCGGGCCAGACCGATGACCAGTACGATTTTCGATGACAAAATTAGTCCGCCGATTGAACGATTCGAAACGCAGCCGAAAAAAGTGGAGATTGAAAAAAAAGTGGTGAAACGACCGTCGAGTGCACTGCGAAATCCATTGACTGGATTAGGTCTGAGTTCGATAGATGAATTCAAACCGTATTCGGGCAGTAGACGGAAAGATGGGAATCCATTGTTGGGCACTGGTTATGCGAGTGAAACTCAGGTGCCAAATTGTGGCCGAATGCCACCAGGTGGTTATAGTCACAAATTATGGTGATTTACAAACTAAATAAACATATGTAACTTACCATTGTGTAACTGATTTATCGATAAGATTGTGACATAGTTATGTAAATGGCTTGTTGAATGTTTGTTTAGCTTATATTTACGTTTGGTTTTGCACAATTCGAACAGGAACTCGTCATTTTGCATTGAGACACACAAGTACAAGCAACAAATGAAGCTAATTTTTTTCATTGGTCATCTATATATTTAAATACCTTTACGTTTTTTTGGCAAATTGCCAAATTTTGGTAAAATTAAAAACATTGTGAGCACAGGGAAATTTTGTTTAGGAAACCAACTCACTTTTGGAACAGAGTGTGAAACTGTAAAGTTTTGAATAGATAACTAATCTGTGTACCTAAATACAGACTGATTATATTGTTCTATAGCAATATAATTAAGATAAGTAGGATAATAACATTAGAAAAGTGTTCTTACCTTGTACATATTTGCTACTTTTGGGAATTGATGTCATAGTTAATAGCATCCATTTAACGAATAAAATACTTTGGCATGTACAAGTCCATTGTTCAGTGCATTCATTTGCAATTTCTTATAAACTATTACATTTTAAATGGGTTAATTATGTTAATATAAATACATTTTCAATAAAAAAAAGTGTTAATTTTTTATTTATAAAATGGTTGACAGTTAAATGACAGGGATCGATAATTTGGAGGACCGGCGAAGAGTGTTTACAGGAACCTGTAAATAAAAATTGGCACAACCATATGTCAACTGTCAAAAAGTCAGCAAATTGGTCAAAAAAAGCAATTTCACAAAACATTGAGAAAAACAGTATAAAAATAAAAGTTGAAACGCAATTGTGCTAAGATTTTTTGCAATAATAATGCTTGAGGCAATGTTACCATTGCAATGACATGACTCATTCTAAACTAATCGACAAGAAGTAAATAACTGATCTATTTAATCACAGAACCAGTCAGTTTTTATTTAAACAATAATAAATGTAAACTGCGATCTTATCGTTATCAAAGGAGTTTCAATAAAGTTAACAAAAAACCATGTGCCTTACCAATAAGTATTATTTCAACAGGTAAATTAGTTGTAAATAAAAAAGAAATATGGACGAAAGAAGGATTGCTGATTATTTCGTGGTGGCTGGTTTACCAAACGATCCGGAACCGTTGGAGGACACTGCACTGTCGGAGGGTGGCAATTTAAAGGCAAGTCATGGCCAGGCACCCATCACAGACATTGGAGTACTCTTTCCCGGTTTGGGAGAAACAAAACCGGACGATTATGAAATAATAACCAAAACACCAACTGGACTCAGTGCCGACTTGAATCATGGCAGTTTACGGTCGGAGGAGTGTTATTTGTGCATTAAAAGGGGCCGTGATAAGCCCCCTTTAGTCGATATAGGTACGATCACGTTCCTCTTGAAAATCCGCCTTAAAACACCTTCAATTTCTTTCAGGAATCATGTACGAGGGCAAGGAACAAGTGATGGCCGATGCTGAAGTGATTAAAGAGAGTTTCGGTCATCATATAGCGAATGTCAACAATTCCACATCACACACCTTCATCACGTACCGTCGTGGCCAGCCACTGATGCCGTGCAATGCTCTCGTTGTGACTGACATTTGTGTTGTGATCGCCAGTAAGGGTGAATCGCCCCCACATGCTTTTTGTTGCATTAACAAGAACCTTAACAAAGGCATCCTCGGCAGCGATGTGTTCTTGTGCTACAAAAAATCAATGAATCGGGCGAAATTGTTAACATACAAACCGGCCGTCCTTTCACGTTATCCGATGGTCGATTTGCCAAATTTCCCATTCCCCAATTCTGTGCCTTTATTCTGTCTACCAATGGGTGCTACATTGGAATTGTGGCCGAAAGAAGCGACACAATCAAAACCGGTGTTTAGTACATTTGTATTGACCGTTTCTGATGCTAAATATAAAGTGTATGGATTTGCTGTTACGTTTTATGAACGTTATTCAGAGGAGAGACTCAGTGACGAGCAACGGGAATTGTTGGACTACAATCCAGACTCGAATTGTGATTTTCATGTAAATAAAAGCATTTGTTTATTGTCACATTGGCCATTTTCGCATGATTTCGAGAGTTGGTTGCTGTTTTTACACGTAAGTCAATTTTTAAACTGATAAACCGTCTTTTAATTTTTATTTTGTGTTTTAGAGTTTGGTTACCAAAGGGGAGCCTCAACCGATCCCTGTGGAACGTTACATCTCCCAACTTCTCTACGAAATCCCTTTTCCATCGCCCCGAATTTTATTACAACTCTCCACAAAGCCTTCACGACGTGTCATCCTCACCCAACCGGAAGACTCGCCATTACCACGCAGTGCAGCCGTTTTCAAACAGCTGTTACTAAATTTAGGCTCGGAAAATTGCATGCTTTTATTACTACTCGCTTTAACCGAACAAAAAATCTTAATCCATTCACTCCGGCCGGATATTCTGACTGCGGTCGCTGAAGCGGTCTCCACATTTCTCTTTCCATTTAAATGGCAGTGTCCCTACATCCCTTTGTGTCCATTGGGATTGGTGGAAGTCTTACATGCTCCATTACCGTTCCTGATCGGTGTCGATTCACGGTTCTTCGACATGTACGATCCGCCACCGGATGTAAGTTGCATTGATTTAGATACGAATATTATAACAGTGGCAGAAACGAATCGCACTTTATTGACAACGAAATTGCTGCCGAAAAGGGCAGCAAAACTACTGAAATCATCACTAGATTATTTGTATTATCAAATGACTAACAATCCGGTGAATACAAGAGATGTTAATGATGATATCGAAGTGGAGTTTCAACGAAGGAAAAAAGAACAAACGCAAGAACATGAAATCCAGGAAGCTTTCCTCAAGTTTATGGTGCATATATTGAAAGGTTATCGAATGTTTTTGTTGCCCATCACGAAAGCACCGACCGTCGGAACGACAGATCCACAAGCATTGTTCCAATTGAATGATTTTTTGAAAAGTCGTGACAAATCACATCATAAATTCTTTACGTTATTGATGCGAACACAAATGTTTATCCGATTTATTGAGGAGAGAAGTTTTGTGGCGGATGGTGATCATGGATTGGCATTCTTCGATGAATGCATTGAAAAGTTAACGAATGAAGAATGTGGTGATTATCGTTTGATTGAAACTGATTTAGTGAATAAAAGTGATCGGACTGTGTTTGTATTGCCACCCGAACCGCCAACACCGAACGATTTGTACACGTACGAATCGTTTACATTGAACGGAGCATTGTTGGGTGCTAAGAAGAAGAATCATTTGTTGTCGTTGTTTCAAACGAATATACCGGGTTCACCGATGGCCAGAAGGACGAAGCATGAGATCAAATCAGCACAGAAATTGGCGAAGAAGTGTATAAGATCGCCGGAGATGTGGGCGAAATTGTTAAGTGGCACGTGTCATACGTTGTATTTCATGATATTGCCGAGTATGTTGTCGTTGAATGAAGGGAAAGAGAAAGCCATTTTACAACAAGCTTATGAATTATTGGTGAGAGCAACGAAACAGTATTTACCCTGCGATGAAGTGTGTTATCGTTTAATGATGCAACTTTGTGGGGAACATTCAAGACCTTTATTGGCTGTTAAATTGTTGGTTCTGATGAAAAAGTATGGTTTACAGCCAAACGCGTTGACATACGGGTGAGTTGATTTGAAATCGAAGTATACTGTGTGTTCTAGTGACAATTGTTGCCAACTTGACATTTTCTGGTGATAATTCAATGAGGAAGTGACCTAGGTTGGAAATTCACAGAAATTTAGTAAAAACGCGGGTAAATTTTAGGTTGAAACTTTGCAATTTTTTTTTGGCGAAACGGGGCAAAATAAAGGTCACATGTGTTAAAGCATTTTTAATGTAGATTACAAAAAAAAATCACTTCTTTATTGTTTTTTCTATATAAATTTTACAGTTTGTACAATCGGTGCGTATTGGAAGCAGAATGGCCAGCATATTCAGCTTCTAGTCAATTTCTATGGAATAAATTACGAAATGTTGTAATGGGAGCGGCACATTTTCGATGGGCTGCTAAAAGGAAAGCGAATAGAACGATGTCCATGTCGGTAGAGGGCGACACTAGTCTATTGGATCGTGTCGCATCACGGTCGTCCCTTGACTCACACGATGCCGTCCAACCGGAAACATTAATGGAGAAAATGCGTAAATTTGGTAGTATTGTTAAAGGTAGTATAAATGGCAGTGGTACTGCATCAATGGAGGATGTGAATACGGTGGAAGAGCTACAAGAAAGCGCTGCCGAAACGATTGTGGAGGCGAGTGATGGTGAAACGGTGAATAATCTTGACAGTCCGTCCGAATGTCGCATTTTATCGCGATCGGAGAGTGCAGGAGATGCGAATATTATTGATAAAATACAGAATAGTAATAGGAAAACGTGCTCAAGAACGTTACAGTTTAATGGAGAGGAGGAGAATGAGGATGGGAAAAATTCGCCTGGAAAGTATGCATCACAAATCAGAGTGATTTAAACAGTGATTAATTATGTGGTTTTTATTTTAGAATGTCTCCAAGGGAACAAGTGACTGAAAATGATCCGTTAGGTGCGTTTGTTCAGCCACCTGAAGAGATAAATCCCACACCGGTAACGACAGAAGTGAACAATGTCAATCATATTGTGATTAGTGATGATCCAGTGCTATTTCGGTCGAGTGTACAACGTTCGGCTACATTTGAAGGCAGTCCACCAGCACAAAGTAAAATCCATCGTTCGGAAACGGTGCCAGCAGCGACAGTGGCATCGAGTTTGGCGAGTTTAAGTTCCAGTTTCAAGATTGGTTTTAGGTAAACGTAATAAATGTGTAAGAATTGATGTAATTGCGCATGTATTGCATTTGAGACCATTTTTTTATTGCTTGTTTCCCATATTTTATGATATAAGAAGCACGTGATTTAGAAACGCGATTTAACATGTTCTTTTTTCAAAGTTGAAACGTGTTTGGTAGTTTAGATGTGTTTATTTTAGCCGCTATTCACCGTCACGCCTGTCTCTACGCAAAGCTGACCTGAAAGTACCACAACTGTTTATTGAAAATGCACTAACCACCCTTAGGTAAGTGATATGTTGGCTGCTTTTGTTATTGGCATGTAAAAATTTGAATGAAAAACAAAATTTGTGTTTGAAATGTTGGTGTTTTGATGTGTTTTTGTTCGTAGTCCGAGCAGTTTGACGAGTAAAAAGTCAAATGAAATAATCCAAGGTGGTTTAAGCTCGATAAAGTCGGCAGCCACATCGATGGTGAAAAAATTGGATGAGATCAAAGAGGCGATATCGACGTCAACGAATTCAACACCGGTTAAAGTGAATATTGGTGATCGATTATTGAATGCGAACGAATTACAAGAAGGTGAGAATGAATCGAATGATGGCAGTGAAGGGGGCGATCAACGATTGAGAAGAATATCAAATGAGACGGGCAGTTATCGGGGCAGTATTGCGAATTTGAAGGATTACGAGGATCCATTGCCGGAGAGTTTATTTCAGCCAGTGGGCGAGGAGAAGAATGGTGATTAGGAATGTCAAGAGAGGGCGTTGGTTAATTTTTTCGATTTTTCAGATAATAGTGAATTGAATATTATATTAACAACGTGTTCACAATGCCATAATTGTACGAATTTAATTTACGATGAAGATATAATGGCAAATTGGTCAGCGGAAGATTCGAATTTGAATACAATATGTCAAACGTGCAATAAACAAACAGTACCATTTCTAACTGTTAGTGTTAACGATAATATACAACAATGTGATCCATTCAGTGTACCATATTTAAATCCATTAGTATTACGTAAAGAATTAGAGAATATATTATCGCAAGAGGGCGATTTGAGTTTGGCTGAACCGAAATTTGTGCAAGAGCATCCGATCATTTATTGGAATTTAGTTTGGACATTTGAACGGATTAATGTGCAGACACATTTACCGAATTTGTATTTAAGAAGTCGTCCTGAAGGGGCGGAAGGGGAAAAGTGTACGGTGAAGAATGATGAGGAGACAAGTGGGAATGGGAGACAGTTGGTGGAGGAGGGAACGGATCCGTTAACACAGGAATTAGCGGCATTAGGTGAGTGTTTCGATTGATTTGAATAATGTTTTTTATTTCTAATGGAATTGTGCACTTTGTAAGCTTCCACAAAGGAGTGTAGTCGTGAGTGTAGTGATGAATTGTTGTTCACATTGTTAATGAATTTGATTTTGGTTTTATTTGTAGAGCAATTAGCAGCGCAGGTGAATGTACAATGTTTGTGGGACTGGCCCCATTTCCATACGAATTGTCAGCCAATGTATATGTTATGGAAACAGAGTCAAGTGCAAACGGAAAGGACAACAATTACGAAAAAGTAAAGAGAGTGAATAACGTTTTTTTTTCAATGTTTTTCTAATGTTTTTTTTTCTAGTGATATGCAGAAAATAATCAAACAAATACGCTTAAATGATATTGGTGAGCCGATTAAATGTTTAGCGAATGAAAGACAACAGAAGGAGATGTTAACAACGAACTCAATCTATCGTGAAATATTATTTTTGGCATGTAAAGCACTTGGTCGGGCCGCAATTGATATAAATACATTTGACAAGGAATATACGACAGCATATTATCGTAATTGTAGTAAATTACAGTATGAACCGCAAGATAAACCGATCAGTTTGAATGCGTTGTATTGTAGACAATATTTTCGGCCATTGAGTTTGCTTTGAGGAACATTTTTTTGGGTGGGTGATGTGATTTTTGGGGGCCTTGAGTTTGAATTTTTTTTTTTTTTTGATTTCGGTGCACTGCTTTATTTTCCGTCACCAAAAAATTTATTATTTATACATATTAAAAAGGAAAACGTTTCATTATGTAATTAGTAAAATGTGAAAATAAATACTGTTAATTATAATAGAAAGTTAAGAGTTTTTTTGAGAATAAAACAATGTAAAAAATATTTAACATTTTATTAATAAGAGAGTTTTTAGTAAGATATATCTAAGAACTAAATTGCTACATATATTTTTATTATTTTTTTTATAATTATATGAAGGCAAATTATATCTATGATTAGTAAAAGGACATTAAGAAAAATTTGTCATTATAGAAAAATTGGTTTGTTTCATTTAAAATAATTTCATTGGTTTCCAAACACTTTTATATCATTGCTTGAATTTATTACAATCATAATGAAAAGTAAAAAAAAAACAAAACAGTTCCTCTCGTATCTGAAGACAGACCCGTTTTTTTGTAGAATTGTGAATTGTGCGCATTTTATGGCACTTATGATCGTCTTACAAAAAACAGTTCGGAGAGGAACGATTTTTTTCCGTGCAATTTCTCGAATGAAAAACATGTGCGTTTTGAAAATGAAAAACAAGTACTAACTAGCAAGTCTTTTTTGTTTTGTCTCAAGTTTCATATAAGAATAAAATTACGTTTTTTTTTTGTTAATTTTTTGAATATATTTTCATAAGCTTCCAACGCCGTTCGGTTGGAAATTTCCAATCACACAAACAGTTTTCACACAAGAATTTCTGCCCACATAATTAATACAGGAGGTTTGATGTGTTGTTGCACCGAAAATATATACCGTTATCACACATTTTTCACTTGAAGGAGGAAAACTGCGAAGCAAACACACCGATTCTATAGAGATCAGAAGTTGACGACTTGTTTTTTTGTTTTATGATGGTAGATTGGTTGATTTGTTGTTGTTGGATCTTGTCTATAGAATTGAGCACCGAAATTTGAACGGATTGCGACCATGTCCTCCGATTAGTTTGTGTGATCTTTTGCCCCGACTCGATTTGTCTTTGCGTATTTCACGTACTAAGGTGTAAAAGGCATCGTCCACGCCCATTCGTGTCTTGGCTGACGTCTCCACAAAGGGGATTCCATACTGTTTGGCCACCTGAAAAACAACATCAATTTCAAGTGTGAATTTTAATGTGATTTCGTTGCGGTCACCTCTCTTGCTTGGTTCATGTCGACCGCCCATGAAGACAGATCACATTTGTTTCCCACTAGGACCATGGGCACCTCTTCAGCGTCCTTAACGCGTTTGATTTGCTCCCTGTATGTACCAATGTCTTCGAAACTCTTTGCCGAATTCACAGCGAACACAAGTAGGAAGCCCTCACCGGTCCTCATGTATTGGTCACGCATTGCGCTGTATTCCTCTTGTCCAGCGGTATCTAAAATATCTAACAAGCACGTTTCACCATCGATAACAACTTGTTTACGATAAGAGTCCTCGATTGTGGGGTCATATTCGTCTACGAAGTGATTTTGGATGAGTTGTATTGTTAGGGCTGATTTACCAACACCACCAGCCCCCACAACAACTAGTTTATATTCAGTCATTTTTGTTTACTATCGTTTTTAAATAAATTAATTATGATTTGTTGTGTAGAAAATCGTGTGGATGTTTCGGTTTAGGATTTGCTTTTTTTTCTTGGTTTTCAACGAAAATTAAGTGCTACTTTACTAGTGGTTGGATTGTTAATCAGATGCTATCCTAACATACTGGTGCACTCACGAAACGCACACAAAATGTTACAAGTGAACACATTCATATAATCCTAAGTAAATTACTTTAATTAATTGTAATTAACGAACGAAATTGATGAACAGTAACAAAAGTTATGAAGTCGTCAAAAATACTACTACTAGTTTAGTCAGAACAGGCATGCCAACCTAAATTGCGTTCCACCCATTACTATCGGCTAGAATTATCGTAATTTTTTTAGTTGAGGTATTTATGTTTATCAGTATTGTTATTAAATGTGTTCTTGTTATGGTAATTAGAAATTTTAATCAATTTACAAATTGTTTAAACAATTTTTTAACTTATATCAGGCATACCAATTGTGAATCAAAAACCCCAACAAATGTCATTCTGATCAGATGACAGTAAAAAAACAATAGTTGGAAAAGTTAGTGAATTTTTCCTTTTAAAATACAAATTAAATTAAATAAAAACATATTTAAAATAATGTTAATAACATTCCAGTGAAATACTTCGCCCATAGTTCTGTTCTTTTTCGTCTGTGTTATTTTATGATTTGAGGTTAAGGTAAATTAGAATCTTCCAATGATTCACCAAAAAAAAAAAACATTAACGATTTATGATTCATTGTTTAATTTCTTATAGTCACAAACCATGTCTAATTATATGGATGGAATTAAAGTGAAAATCTCCGAAAAGTATAAACCTCCTGCAAAGATCAATTTACTTATGACATATTCACAACGACTGAAACTAAATAAACAAATCGAGGATAATTTACCAAACTACGAGTTTAATCTAGAGAAAACCGTTCAAGAAAAGATGCTCGAATGGCGTACAGCCCGTAAAACCGTTGTAGATCAACGCAATGAACGTTTATCGCAAGCACGTGAGGAATTTAACAAAAAACGTCATAAAACCGAAACACTCGACGATCCAGAAGAACCAGTGAATGAATCTAGTAATATTCTAATTCCTACACAATCATATTCCGATATTCTAACGCCAGTACAGTTGAATACTAATGAAAAGTACACGGATGGTAAACCACCCGACAAAAGTCTCTTCAACATCTCCGATTTTGAAGATGACACATCTAGTCCTTTCGATAATGTTGAAATGAAGTCGATTAATGATATGGCCGAGTTAGCACAAGTCTTGCAAACAAACAACAAACAACAAATGCCTCCCACATACAATTGGACGAATCAATACACATTTACAGCACCAAACACACTGCCTTCATCATCGTACGATTATTATTACCCACAGCAAACATCAAACACATCTTATCCACACATTTACTCAACATTTAGTAATATCGCGAAGAATTCCGTGCAATCAGAGCCCACAAAACCGACCACAATGGACATTGTGAAGGCATTACAAACCGAATTAGATAATACTCATATAGACAATACAGGAAAGAACAATAAAACGTTAGAGAATCATGCAGAAAGTGTGAAAAGTGATCCGATTGAGAATCCGTTCGATGCGTTGACGAAAGAGTTGCAGGAAATGTGTGTTTCGATTAGTTCGATGGGATTTCCATTGGATAGAGTGGCGAGGACTTGTAAAGTGATTGGAAACGACCAGAAAAAGGCAAGAAAACTTCTTGAACATTGAATAAAGATTGATTGGTATGTTTTTTAGGTAGTAGACCATCTTCTAGCTGTCTCCGACCTTTTAGATCTCGGTTTTACGGAGAAAGATATATCGAATGCATTGCTGCAATGTGACAACGATAAAGATAAAGCATTGGACAAATTGATATCCTAAATGAGAGAAAATGGCTGTGCTATTAAAAAATATTAAAAAATACATGTACGTATATTTATATTTATTTATTTTGTAAATATTCCACTGGATGATAGGTTCAATTGTACGCAATTTTATACTCAAAATGAGTTTTCAGTATTTATAAAAAAAAAGAGAAACTGTAAAGCGCTTTAATGTTGTAAAAATGAACCTATACAATAAATATTTTTTAAAATTATTCCAGTTTACAGTTCGTCTTTGGGATTTGAATTTAGTACGGTTTTCCAGAAGGTGACCGGGGCGATTTGTTCCGATTTTTCTACTGTCATTCCATTGTTTGTTATTTTTAAGTACGTAATTTCTTCTCCTTTCGTAGGTTTCCATTCAATGTTTGGAAATTTCGGCACCCTTCACAAAAAAAAAATCATTTTAAGTTTGGTTTTTTGTTTTGTCGACTTTTTTTATTGTTACCCTGTTTTGGCAAAGGAAATGATCATGTTCATGAAAGCGTCCTTTAATTTAACACCGTTTTCATCGAGTTTGGCGCCTGGAACTAATTCTGGGTACATGTAAAGGCCGTCATCCATGTGTGAAACGCCGAAATATTGATTGTCGCGTGTTAGCAATTGAGTGAATGAGTAATTCGATGAGTAACCAAATTGATAATGATACACAGACGATTCACTCGCTTTGGATTGCAGTTTTGTAGCATGTTCAATGTCTGTATTGAAGTACCTATCGGTGAATAGCTGGAAATCGAATTGGTGTCATAATTTTAACAAGATAACATTGAATGTACCTGCGACAGATTTTCGTTGGTGAAGTCGTTGCCCTCTCCAGCGTATTTATTTTTGATCTTATCTAAGATGTCTTTGTTTTCTGGGAATAGGAACACTCTTGGAGCATTTCCGTACCAGTCTTTCATTACTTCTTGCGCTAAAACTGAAGATGAGCTTGTAATGGTGGTTTTGAAACGAGAGACAGTTTTTTTTTACTTACACACTGATAGGAATACTCCTTCCTCGATTGTGTTTGAAGAAATCCACTCAAGATCCTGGAATTTTCCCTGTTTTAACAACAATTCCGGATGATCGGGTATCACAGGGTTGTTTGCAAATTTATCAACGATTGGAACGAAGGGAATACTAGGTAAATCCCGATTTTGAATACTTTCTTTAACTGTTGTTAGGATTTGTAAAGTTGGACGGGTTTTCAAGCATTTCAACAAGTTTTTATTGGTTTCTGTTGGACATCCAACACGTTCTGCTATAATCTTCACTTTGTCCAACGGATTTCCTTGTTGCAAGGCCCAAAAATTGAGTGCACAACCACTATGTGAAATCCCTCTCCGGAATAAACCGTTAGATTGGGGGGAAATGTAGTGGAAATGAACACTTGCAGCACCAGCTGACATTCCAGTGATTGTAACCGACTTTGAATTGCCACCAAACGATTCAATATTATCTTGAATCCATTGCAAAGCGAGTTGTTGGTCTTTTAAGCCTACATTTCCGGGTACCACTTCATCACCGGTACTCAAAAAACCGAATACACCAAGCCGGTAGTTGAATGTGACGAAAATCACGTCTTGGTCCATTATGAAACCGGGTTTAGCGTATTCGTGGCCGCTTCCCAAGACGAAGGCGCCTCCATGGATATGGACGATCACGTCTAAGGGTGAATTGGCACGAGGAACATAAATATTTAAGTAGAGACAGTCGTCATTTCCGATTATTTCGTTAGTGATCGTTATTTGACTGCATGTTTGAAGACTTGTGGCATTCCAAACACCTTTCCAAGGACTTACAGGGACTGGATCGGCGAATCGGTGCTTTCCTATGGGCGGTTTGGCATAGGGGATGCCTTCGAAGGCCATAAAGTCTCTGCCATTGAAGGATTTTTGCCATTGGCCGACCACTTTACCTAGAGGAGTGGTGATTTCGGGAGGATTTCCGGCGAGAGCTGCAATAATCTAGGCAATTAACAAGGTAAGATTTTTTTATTTAATACCTAAAGGGATTAGCAGGATTGAAACCACATTTAATTTGAACGTTTCCATTATTTGGATTCACTGTTTTTCGTGGATGAAAAATGTGAAATGAAGTACCTATATGTATTATACGTTTTTACAGATAAGTAAATTTGTTATCATAGTTTGCACAGAAAATTGTGCTTGTGATATCACCAAGTCATGTTTTAAGAGCTGTTTGTTGTTATATTTATTTTCGGAAAACACTTTTTACTGTTCTTGTTTTTCCACACTTATCTTTAATGGTATAAATATTTGTTTGTTGATAGAAATACTCTATTTAATCACCAATATTATGCAACTGATGAAATTTAGGATGTCAATGTGGGGCAAAGATCATAGAAATTGTGACCTTGTCCGCGAACAGGTTTGAATTGGCAATTATTCACCTTGAAACAATGTTAAAACTAGTGTAAAACTTGAATATTTACATTTTTGTATTTTTATTTTTTAAAAAGTACAAAATGTACATAAACTACAATTCGTCTTTAGCTATAACAAGATTTTGGTTCTCCAAGAATCCCAACTCTTTCCAGAAGGTCCTTGAAGACAGTCCGTCAACAGTTTGCAATTTGATCTCGTTAGGGCTGGTGATGTTCAAGAAAGTGAGTTGTTTGTGGCCAGTTGGTTTCCAGTCCACTCCTTCCACCTTTGGGACTCCATCCTTTACGAAAGTGAGAAGGAAATTCAGGAACAAATCGGTCATTTTCTTGTCATCTTCGGACAATTCAATATCTTTCAGCATAGTTTTGACATATTTGTTTGTGAAAATGTACTGAACATCGCCACCATGTGCAACACCTGAAAAGAATCGTTTTAATTAAAATAAATTTCAACTTCGATTTACTCACAATGGAAATTAGGTGCTGCCATAGTCCTTAAAGGATTAACACTCGGCTCATAATGCAAAGAATAATAATAAATTGGCGATTTAGCCACTTTGGAATGTATCCTGGCTGCTGTTTCCAAATCATAAGTGAAACATCTCTCCGTTATCATTTGGGTAAACTCTTTTATCGTCTCTATACTTATATCCTTGTCCCCTAGGAAATGTTCCTTCATTTCTTTCGCAGTTGTTGGCCAAAGAGTCCTTGCTAATGTAAAGTTGTACATGAACATTACAGGTGCGAGTTTAACCCAGTCTTTGTTTAAATTTTCCAGCCCTTTAATATACACTAAACGAAAAAATGAAATTAAAACTCCTTAATTAACACTCGTTAATTAAATTACTTAACGAAAACGGCATTCCTTCGTCTTGTACATTCGATAATATCAACGGTACATCATTAGAGAGTTTCCCTTGCGAGAAAAGAAAGTAAGGATTCTTAGGAATGACGGGATTCGGTACGAAATCATCGATAACTGGAGCGAATGGTGCCAAAGGCACATTTGGAGCCTCATAGAAAATGCTTTGTCTTTCCATTAACATCGCTGCTGGTCTGCTTTGAAGACATTCCACTAATTTCGTCGTGTCATCATCCGGACAACCAACGGAAACTGCGAGTTTTTTCGCTTTCAGCAAAGGTTTATGTTGTATTGCCCAGTTATTGATCGCACATCCACTTTGTGCTGTGCCCCGATGGAACAATCCCTTGGACCATGGCGAAATGTAATGGAAATGGACACTTGCGCCGCCCGCCGACGTTCCTGTAATCGTAACCGATTCCGGATTGCCTCCAAACGATGCGATATGCTGTTGAATCCATTTTAAAGCCAACGTTTGATCTTTCAAGCCGTAATTTCCTGGCAACGCTTTGTCTCCGGTACTCATGAAACCGAAAAGTCCCAATCGGTAATTGAATGTGACCATAATAACGTTTTTGTCCATTAGATAATCGGGTTCGACGTAAGAATGTCCACTGCCAACAACGAACGCTCCACCATGGATGTTGACAATGACGTCGAGTTTTTCGTTAGGAACGGGTTTCTCTTTGGGAACGTAAACGTTGATGTAAAGACAGTCCTCTTCGCCGTGGACGCCTGGTGTGCCCGCCAACGCCAAGGTATTCAATTGGATACATTCGTAGCGTTTTGTTGCGTCCCAAACACCGAACCAGGCGAGGGCCGGTTGAGGGTCCTGGAATTGACGATTTTTTTAAACATTGTTAAACGATTTTGCGATGAATCGTACTTTGAATCTTAGAAGATCCACAGGTGGACGGGCGTAACGGATGCCTTCGAAAGCGGCGAATTTTTTACCAGCGGCGGAAGTGAGGTAATGTCCTCGGATTTTTCCTAAGGAAGTTGTCACTAAAGGAGCGTCTTCTTCGCTCAAACATCCTGTAAGAACAGGGGATTAAAGAGGGTTAAAAAAGAATTTGATTTTACCTGAAATTAGGACTGTTAATAACAAAGTTAGGAGGAGTTTCATTTTTGATAGCGAGTTTAGGTGTGAACTGCCACAAAAATGATTTGTATGGCTGTATTTATCTAATCTACTGTCGATGTTTTTTAAAAATATGTTATTGACTGCTAAATTATATGATAGGATTTCTAGATAATATTCATCGAGTTGGTAACTAAAGTTAAACATTTATTAACCACTTAAATAAATTACAATTCATCTTTAACTAGAACTATGTTCTGATTCTCCAATAATCCCAACTGTTTCCAAAAGCTTCTTGGACTCAGTTCTTCAATTGTGTCCATCTTAAATACATCTGGATGAGACATATTCAAGAAAGTAAGTTTATCATGGCTTGTTGGTGTCCATTCAACGCCCTCAACTCTCGGTACACCCTCTTTGGCATAAGATATGTAGATATCCATAAACTTCTCATGCATCTTTTTAAATTCTTCGGATTTAATATCGATACTCGGTGAGAATGACATTTTAAAGAGATATGTTATATCACTACCATGCCATACACCTAAAAAACGATGATCTCATGGGTTATTTTTATATAAAGAGTAATTAAATTACGCACCTTGATAGCCTTGAGCGTTTGGGTCCAATGGACTATAGGTGATTAAATAGAAGTAAACCGGTGACTTGCTGAATTTTGCGTGTAATTTAATAGCTGATTCCCCGTCAAATGTGAACAACCGATCTCCAAGCATTTTCGTATACTCTTTCAGGTTTTCCATACTGATTTCCTTGTCGCCCATGTAGAATTCTTTCACTTCTTTTGCGGTTGAAGCCCAAACTGACTTTGCAAGGGTGAAGTTGTAGTCGAGGACGTAAGGACCAAGACGCTCCCAATCTTCATTCAAATTCGGGATCTCTCCTAAGTTCACTAAAGAAACAAATTAAATTTGTTAGTAGTTAATAACGAGAAGTTTCGTAGTTTTACTGGTAGAGAAAGGAAGTCCTTCATCGGCCGCGAAAGAAAAGATCAAAGGAACATCGTTCGAAATCTTCCCTTGCACCAAAAGGAAGTACGGATGATCCGGAACGAATGGTTTTGAACTAAACTTATCGATAACAGGCGCAAACGGCGCTAATGGAACATTACTAGCTCCATAGAACGTTGGCGTTTTGTCCATCAATTGAGATGCTGGTCGGGAACGAAGACAGTCCACCAAGTTCTGAATACTCTTATCTGTACAGCCAACAGAAGCCGCCAATTGTTTGGCTTTTATCAACGGATTCTCCTGCAGAGTCCATGGATTCAAGGCACAACCGCTCTGCGCCGTGCCCCGATGGAACAATCCTTTAGACCAAGGTGAAATGTAATGATAATGAACACTCGCCGCTCCCGCTGAAATCCCCGTTAAAGTAACCGAATCCGGATTACCACCAAACTTCGAAATATGCTCTTGAATCCATTTCAACGCCATCGTTTGATCCTTAAGTCCGTAATTACCTGGTAAAGCCTTGTCACCAGTACTCAAAAACCCTAAAATCCCCAACCTATGATTGAAGGTAACTAAAATCACGTCTCTATCCATAAAATCTTCGGGTTTCGTGTAATAATGCCCCGAACCGACCATAAAAGCCCCTCCGTGAATGTGTACAATCACATCCAACTTCTCCTCTGGATCAATCTTGTCCCGAGGCACATAAACATTGATATACAAACAATCCTCATCGCCGTCAAGTCCCAGTTGGGCTCCATTAAACTTGAACATGCTGTACTGCATACAAACGTAGGTTTTCGTCGCATCCCAAACGCCGATCCACGCTTCAGGCGGCTCTGGATCTTGGAATCTCAACGCTCCAATCGGAGGCCTAGCAAAGGGGATGCCCTCGAAAGCGGAGAATTGTTTACCATTGTCCGATTGTCGATAATAGCCGCGAATTTCACCCAAGGATGTGGACACTGTTGGATGATCTCCATTCGCCTGACATGCTGTAATTATTTACATTAATAAACAAGTTTTTTAATCCTCAATTACACAACACACCGACTAAGAGTGTTAAATAAAGAAAACACAGTCTAAACATTGTTCATCTACACCACGAGCAAATATAATCAACTGTAATGGTACGTTTTTAAGTGCACTTCCTATCTAGGAACGTTTTTTACGGCGTGGAGGGGCTTGGAGTTGATCGTAACAAGGCTAATATATAAATAAACTACGTAAACCACTTATTTTTTTCCTTATCTATTTTATTCATTAAGTAATTTAAAGTCTACATAACTTTAAATCAGTTATACCGATTGAGTTGATGACAATTTTGTGCAAGTCACTTTATAAATTCGATTATACAATTTTAAGCTTTGTAAATATTTTTATTCTCTTGAATGTTTAAACTGTCCCAAAACGCTCTGTCTGCTAATTGATCGACGGTTTCCACTTTCAAGTTGTCCGGGCCGTTGATTTGAAGCACATTCAATTCCGTTTCTTTAACCGGTTTCCAATTGATGTTTTCAATTGTTGGAACGCCAGTTTTTGCAAACTTGGTAAAAAAGTTAAGAAAGATTGATGAGAGTTTGTTGTCCGCGTCAGGAAGGTCGGTTATATTAAGCATTTTTTGAACCAATACAGCAGAATAGATGTATGGAGAATCTGCACCGTGAGGAACAGCCTCTGTAAGACCAAAAAATTGATTAAGAAAAAATAAAATCGTTATGGAATCACTTTACTTATGTTATCCGTATCGAATCCAAAAATCTTCAAGGCACTAACATCTGATTGGTAGTTGAAAGAGTAGTAATAAACCGGCGATTTGCTCACTTTCGCATGGGTTCTTGCAGCTGTTTCGCAATCGTACAAGAAAAATCGATCGGATAACAGTTTGGTCATTTGAGGAAGCGATTCCTTCTGGACTTTTCCGTCTTTTCCAAAGTAATGCTCTTTAATTTTCGTTGCTGCTGCACTTTGTTGATCTAATGGAAGAGTATAATTGAAGAACAGCAAATTCGGTGCTGCTGTTGTCCAGATGTCGTCCAAATGTGGCGCTTGTAGCAAATACACTGCAAAGAAAAACTCAAAATAAAATAATTCTTACTAAATCTAGACAGTTTACTGAGAGAAAACGGCATTCCTTCGTCTTTTACCGAGGAAATAATCAATGGAACATCATTAGACAGTTGCCCTTTCGCTAAAACCACATACGGGTCTTCAGAAATAAACGGTTTTTCTGATTTCTCGATAACAGGTCCAAAAGGCACTAAAGCGGTGATATTCGTAGTTGTCCGCATCATCATTTGTTTATCCAAAATTTGACTTGCTGGTCGTGTTCGAAGACAATTAACAATCTCTTCACTTTTTTCGCTTGGGCAACCAATCCAAGAAGCTATTTGCTTGGCAGATTCCAGAGGATGTTTTTGTGTGGAGAAAGGATTGACTGCTGTGCCACTTTGTGCAATTCCACGTTGGAATAATCCTTTGGACAACGGTGAAAGATAGTGGAAATGAACACTTACGCCTCCAGCTGACAATCCTGTAATCGTAATCGACTCCGGATTACCTCCGAAGTTGGAAATGTGCTCTTTAATCCAAGTTAACGCTAAAGTTTGGTCTTTCAAGCCGAAATTTCCGGAAGCTTGTTCATCTTCGGTACTTAAAAAGCCGAACACTCCTAGACGGTAGTTAAAAGAGACGAAAATTACGTTATGGTCCATGAGGTAATCTTCTCGAGAGTAAAAGTGGCCACTGCCAACGGCAAATGCGCCCCCATGGATGTGGACAATAACGTCTAAATTGTCTGCGTTTGAGGGTTTGTCGTTGGGGACGTAAACGTTGATGTATAAACAGTCTTCTTGGCCTTTTACGCCTGGATTTTGGCGGTCGAATTGATCAAATTGGATGCAAGTGTAGAGTTTCGTGGCGTCCCATGTTCCTGGCCAAGAATCGGCTGGTTCAGGGTTCTTGAAGCGGAGTTCTTGGATGGGGGGCTTAGCGAAGGGGATGCCTTCAAAAGCGGAGTATTTGATGCCTTTGGGGGACGTTTTGAAGGAACCTTTTACTTTGCCGAGGGGAGTGGTTACTTGGGGCGCATTTTCAAGTGCCAAACAGACTGAAAATCAACATTTTTTGAATGTTATTTTGTTGAAGAAATGTTTTGCAACTCACCGGCTGTTAGAGATAATACAATCAATGTTAAATTATTCATCATTTTATTTGGTATGTGTTGTTGATCATTGAAACTAATAATGTGAATTAAGCAAAAGTGTAATCGAAAAACGTGTTTTATATATGTACATTGTACATGTACAGATATTATTTAATCACGTGGGCAATATTTTTGTTACGCTATTTGTTTATATTAGAATGTTTAAGCGAATGCGAAAGATGTTTTTGAATTTGTAATTTTGGAACTATTTTTTTGATTGTGCTGATTAAATAATCAGTTAATTTTATTCGGTTTTTTTATTATTAAAAACAATATCACTTTTATATAAATTCTAAATACATATAAAATTTTTAACTTTTTGAATTTTAATAACCGTTGAAACAATAATTTTATTTTATTTCCAGATTTTCCAAAGGTCTTCCGGTTCCGGTTTTTCTTCTAGAAGTTAACCCCGCCCTTAGTAATAGCGTATAATATAGTTTGATAAGATAAAATTTTTTCTAAAATTAATAAAATTAATTTCAGTGAATCGTATTAAGAAAATAATTAATTTAAACAGTGGCAAGAATGAATTTTCATAGAACACAGCGAAAAACTTTGGATAGGTAAGTTTATTGGGTACACATTTGTTTAATCACTTGTATTGTGTACGAATTTTTTTCTAAATAACTTCCAAATGAATATTCTATGCGTATTGTTGTAATTAATTACGGTCATAACAATAAATTGGGCATTTTGTGTTAAAAATTGTAATTTTTATTATTTTTTTACAAAATTAGTGTCTGCCATCTAACAGTTGGATGCTACACTACGACCGAGCTAAGACTAGATCTCAACGCTTTAGAGTAATAAAAATATAATTCATTCGTGGTGTGATTATAATTATATACAGGGTGTAACTGCTCGATTGAGCAGAAATGAAATGACAGATTCGGGGGTCACCCTGAGTCGAAAACTCATTGGGTTTTTCATGGAAATATCTCTTTGAGGAAATAGAAGCCATCAACTTCTTCGGCATGTTAAAAAAAATTCTTAACAAAAATTTATTAAGAATTATTTATATTTAGCCTATGGTGATAGATATTGAAATAATTTGTTTAGATTTTTAGGTTCATTAACTAAAGTTAAGAAATTTTCGAAAAATTTTGACAAGTTCAAATAAAATTGCATTTTTCTCGAAAACGGTGCGTCGTACGAAAAAACTGCAAGAGATAAAAAAGTTTCCTTATTAAATTTGCCATCCAATAGACTCAACAAAATTAAAATGCCATGACCCCCAAAAAAATACAAAAATGTTAAGCCACCCCCTTGCCAAAAAGTCATGTTGGGTTGTTCCCATTAATTTCACCTAAAGATATTTGAAAAACGACATTTTTTAAGAAGTTTAAGGGCCTATATCTACAATAAGAAACGTTTCCCAGAAAAACGGAAAAAACCATTCGCCTCAGATTGAATTCCTTAATCTGTCTTACACCCTGTATATATTATACTGTGTAAATATTATACTCCCACTACAACTTTATTCATATTTCACAATATTACAAATATTATATTAATTGTAATGTCACCATGATATCGCAGAAATAGGTACTACCAATAACAAAGTTTGGAGGAGTTTTATTTTTGAGAACTGGTTTAAGTGAGAACCTCAACAAAAGTAATTTTCAAATCGGTTTTTATCTAATCTATTGTGAGAAAGTTTGCTGGATTGAAGTCATATATCCGCAAACAAATTCAGAATTTTATAGTGCTGGCTAGATCGTTAACTGATCTAACGAAGAAAGACGTAGAATGGCGTTGGGGCGCTATATGATTTAAAGGCTTTATTGGCGAATCGTCCCTAAAGCTAGCTTTCCTGCTCCGGGTATTTGGATATTGGGTATTTGTTGAATACTGTTGCCGAATTCTGGCCGAAGATGTGAAAGTCAATGGGTCTTAATTGACGAAAATGCCTGGTTTTTGAGTGTGCAGCTACAAGATTCAAAATCACAAGAGACATAAGACATAAGGCTAATTACAAATTGAAAAATGGGCGATTATATAAAGAATGCTCTGAATGCAATTGCAACTTCATGTGCGAATGGCCCGGTGGAACGGCAGAATCGTACAATATTGAAGCTCTGGAGGCGAGCGCCGAATCTGAAGGCGGTGGGACGAGAAACAGTCAACTCAAGCACGCATTTCTCTGCTGCTCACCTGATGTTTTCCTGTTTTCGTATAGTCACAGTGCAATAGCAATAGTTGTTGTGGAATTTGTATTGAATAGACGAATACTTTGGGTCTAACCCCTGTTTTTAACCCTAACACTATTATCGGTAGTTTTTTTAAATATTTAATGATTCGAAATTATACGTTAGTTTTTCTAAAGAACACTCGAGTTGAAAAGTTATAACTTTTATTAACCACTTAAATAAATTTTTACAATTCATTTTTAACTAGAACTATGTTTTGATTCTCCAACAATCCCAACTGTTTCCAAAAAGTTCTTGGACTCAGTTTTTCAATTGTGTCCGTCTTAAATATCTCTGGATGAGACATTTTAAGAAAGTAAGTTTATCATAGCTTGTTGGTGTCCATTCAACGTCTTCAAATAACCATAAATTTCTCATGCATCTTCTTAAATTCTTCTGATTTCATATCGATACTCAGTGAGAATAGCATTTTAAAGAGATACCTATGTTATTTCACTATCATGCCGTACACCTAAAAAACGAAGAATTCATGAGTTAGTTTTTAATACATGGTAATCAGATTATGCACCTTGATAGCCTTGAGCGATTAAATCAAATGTGAATTAAATAGAAATAAACCGGTGATGACTAACAGAATTTTGCGTGTGATTTAATGACTGTTTTACATTGAAATTAGAGAGTTCTCCAGATTTACTCTTGTTGATGTTCAGAATAATTGTATAAATAAAAATTAACAAAGTCATCTATTTAATATATAATTTAGGTCAACAGAAATACAATCGATTATATCTGATTTGATAACAATTTTTGCCTGCAAGTCACTTTATAAATCGATAATACAATTTTAGGCTTTGTAAATATTTTGATTCTCTTGAAGGTTCAGACTGTCCCAAAACGCTCTGTCTGCTAATTGATCGACGGTTTCCACTTTCAAGTTGTCTTGATCGTTGATTTGAAGGATATTTAATTCTGTTTCTTTGACGGGCTTCCAATCGATGTTTTCAATTGTTGGAACGCCAGTTTTTGCGAACGAGGTAAAAAAGTCAAGGAAGATTGATGAGAGTTTCTTGTCAGCGGCTGGAAGGTCGGTTATGTTGAGAAGTTGATGAGCCAATACAGGAGAATAGGGGTATGGGGAATCGGCACAGTGAGGAACAGCACCTGTAAGACCAAAAAACTCATTAAGAAAAAATAAAATCGTTTTGGAATCACTTTACTTATGTTCACATTGATTCCATAAATCTTCAAGAAACTAACTTCGGATTCGTAGTTGAAAGAATAGTAATAAACCGGCGATTTGCTCACTTTTGCATGGGTTCTTGCAGCTGTTTCGCAATCATAGAAGAAAAATCGATCGGATATCAGTTTGATCATTTGAGGAAGAGATTCCATCTCAACTTTGCCATCTTTCCCAAAGTAATGCTCTTTAATTTTCGTTGCGGCTGCACTTTGTTGATCTAATGGAAGAGTATAATTGAAGAGCAGCAAGTTCGGTGCTGCTGTTGTCCAGATATCATCCAAATGTGGCGCTAGAAGCAGATACGCTACAAAGAAAAGCTCAAAATAAAATAATTCTCCCAAAATATAGACAGTTTACTGTAAGAAAACGGCAACCCTTCGTCTTTTACATTGGACATAATCAATGGAACATCATTAGACAGTTGCCCTTTCGCTAAGATGGCATACGGGTCTTCAGAAATAAACGGTTTCTCCGATTTCTCGATAACAGGCCCAAAAGGCACTAAAGCGGTGATATTCGTAGTTGCCAGGATCATATTTTGTTTATCCACAAGTTGACTTGCAGGCCGGGTACGGAGACAATTAACAATCTCTTCACTTTTCTCACTTGGACAACCGACCCAAGAAGCGAATTGCTTGGCAGTTTCCAGAGGATGTTTATGTGTAGAGTAAGCATTGATTGCTGTGCCACTTTGTGCGATTCCACGATGAAATAATCCTTTGGACAACGGTGAAAGATAGTGGTAATGAACACATATAGCTCCCGCTGACAATCCTGTAAGCGTAACCGATTCCGGATTACCTCCGAAGTTGGAAATGTGCTCTTTAATCCAAGTTAACGCTAAAGTTTGGTCTTTCAAGCCGAAGTTTCCGAACGATTGTGCATCTTCGGTGCTTAAAAAGCCGAACACTCCAAGGCGGTAGTTGAAAGTGACGAAAATTACGTTGCGGTCAATGAGGAAATCCTCTCGAGAGTAATAGTGGCCACTGCCAGTGGTAAATCCGCCCCCATGGATGTGGACAATAACGTCTAAATTGTCTGCGTTTGAGGGTTTATCGTTGGGGACGTAAACGTTGATGTATAGGCAGTCTTCTTGGCCTATTATGCCGGCGACTGGATCGAATTGGATGCAAGTGTAGAGTTTAGTGGCGTCCCATGTTCCCGGCCAAGGATCGACGGGTTCGGAGTTGTTGAAGCGGATGGGTGGATTAGCGTAGGGGATGCCTTCGAAAGCGGAGTACTTGTTGCCATTTGGGGACGTTTTAAAGGAGCCTTTTATTTTGCCGAGAGAAGTGGTTACTTGGGGCGCGTCTTCAAGTGCCACACAGACTTAAATAAAACATTTTTGGAATGTTTAGTTTGATTTATAATAATTTTTTGGAACTCACCAGCGGCTGTTAGAGATAATACAATGAATAACGTTAAATGTTTCATTTTATTTGGTGTATTGTAGTTGATCATTAATAAACTAATAATGTAGAATAGTGAAGTAAATCGAAAAACGGGTTTATATATACATATACCTATACATAAACAAGTCGAGATCACAATCGAGATACATATATAATTAAATCACGTGAGCAATTTTCTATTACGTTATTTGTTAACAATATAAAATAGGTAACCAAAGTTAATGAATTTAAAAGAGTTTTTGAATTTATAATTTTAGAACGTTTTTTTATATTTATTTGTTAAGAAAGGACATTGTACTTTATTAAATCATCAGTTAATTATAAGTTTTATTTTTATTTTTTGCACTTAATTTGTTATTCAAAATAATAACACTTTTCTAGAAATTACAACTACATAAACTTTTTAAATTTTTGAATTTTAATAACCGTTAAATCGATAATTGCATTTTATTCGTCTAAAATTGAAATTCTTCCAGTTAATAGGTGTTAGATGAATTTTAACCCCTTCCAGATTTTCCGTTATTCTTATGCGATTTTCCGACGATTTTCGCGTCTTCTAAAAGTCAAACCGCCATGACTAGTATAGCGCATAATAGTGTGATGAGATAAAGATAAAATCATTTGTAATTAATTAATTTCAATGAATCCTATCAAGTAAATGATCAATTTAAACTGTGAAAATCTTTGGATAGGTTTAAGTTCTGTATAAATTTGTTTAATTACTGGTATTTTGTACGATTTTGACCTAAATCACTTCATAATGCATATTTAATGAGTATTCTTGTAATTAGCTACTGTCATAGTATTGCACAATTTGTGCTAAAAAATTCCGATTTTTATTATTTTTATATACCTATATACATAATTGGTGTCTATCATCTATCGGCTGGATGCTACACTACAACCGAAACTACGACTAGATCACCTAGATCTCAATACTTTAAGTAATAAAAATATTTCATTCGTGTTGTGAGTGTAATTATATGTATATTCTACTGTGGAAATACTCACACCACGATTTTATTCCCTATTTTATTTCAAAATATTATATTAATTGTAATGTCACCATGATATCACAGAAATAACAAAGTTTGGAGGAGTTTCTTTTTGAGAACTGGTTTAAATGAGAATCCCAATGTAATGAATCACGACCTTTTTGAATTTATTTCAAAAAAGTGTTAAAATTTAATATGATCTTCTAGTTATTAATATAATCCTACGTTGTGTTTGTTTAACAAAAGATTCGTGAAATTAATTGTTGGGGCAGTCGTATGAGTACCTTGAAAATTAAAACATCGATAAATGTGGTGAAAACTGGTAAAAATCAAAGTGATTTTTTAATCACCACAGAAAAAGTACAATTAAACAAATAAATCTATAAGATTTAACGATATGTTTGTATTGTATATGAAATAAACAAGTGATGAAATATTAATAAGTAAAAGAAGTAATTTTATAAAAACAAATTGACTATCACATTATGAGTAAAATTATCGTTAGGGCCATTGTCTTTTGAAGAACAGTTCAAAACAAATTAAAGAACAAATGCATATATGAAATAAAGTAATCAGCAACAAGCAAACAAATTCCGCATTAATATATGTATATGTTATAGGCCAAACTAGATTTAAGGCCTAAGTTTTGAGTTTCCAAAATTTGTTAAAAAAAGTCTGCCTTTTTTAATGGTTTTTTAAGCAAAAAAAACGCATTTTGATTAATTCAAAATAGTTTTATTCAAATTACGTAGAACAAGTCAAATGTCATACACATTACAATTGAGAAAAATATATAACAAAATGAAAGTTGTAAAATGCGACACCTAATAGTTTTTCAGAAAAACGCGATTTTCCATGTTTTTTTTATTTTTTTTTCTAGGAAACACTCGAGTTGATAACTACTACTTATAACTTTTATTAACCACTTCAATACATTTTTGCAATTCATCTTTAACTAGAACTATGTTTTGATTCTTCATAAATTCCAACCGAGATTCCAACTGTTCCCAAAAAGGTCTTCGACTCATCAGTTATTCAATTGCATCCCTCAATACCTCTACTTTTTGTGATTTTTAAAATAATTCCTTTACCTAACGGCACGTCTGAAAGCAGCATGATCAGCTACGCCGATAATTCAAATGCAATCATGTATGAAACAACCTTCAAGACATGGAATGGAAAAGTGGACACTGAGTAATGCTTGGACTCAAATGGAGAGATTCATGTAGGCTACAGCACAAGAAATACGAACTACTGTTGTGTCCATCCATAGACCAACATTTAGCGAAAAAGGTTCGCACTACATGGCGATTAAGGTTTTCAATGGACTACCCAAAAAAAGCAACAATTTCGAAAATTTCTACCTGTTCAAGAAAGATTGCGAACACCTGCTAATAAAAATGGAATACTTTGATAGAGTATTTTGATTATAAAAATTAATGATTTTTTTATGTTGGAGATTATTTCTATTAATGTGACATACAATTTTTATTACTGTTGTATTTTGAAAAATAAAGCAATCTTTTAAATTAGCAATTTTTGTCCACAAACAAAAAAAATCGAGTGTAAAAAGGCACGTTATCTTTTTTGAGGCGTGTAGGTGTTTAGAAGGTTTAATGGATAGATAAGGTTCTCCTTATCTATTTATTATATAATTTACGTCAACAGAAACACAATCGTTTATATCTGATCTGATGACAATTTTGTACATATCACTTTATAAATCGATAATACAATTTTAGGCTTTGTAAATATTTTGATTCTCTTGAAGGTTCAGACTGTCCCAAAACGCTCTGTCCACAAATTGATCGACGGTTTCCACTTTCAAGTTGTCCGGCCCGTTGATTTGAAGCACATTCAATTCTGTTCCTTTGATCGGCTTCCAATCGATGTTTTCAATTGTTGGAATGCCAGTTTTTGCGAACGAGGTAAAAAAGTCAAGGAAGATTGATGAGAGTTTCTTGTCAGCAGCCGGAAGGTCGGTTATGTTGAGAACTGGTTGAGCCAATGCAACAGCATAGGGGTATAGGGTATCAGAACCGTGAGGAACAGCACCTGTAAGACCAAAAAACTCATTAAGAAAAAATAAAATCGTTTTGGAATCACTTTACTTATGTTCACATTGATTCCATAAATCTTCAAGAAACTAACTTCGGATTTGTAGTTGAAAGAATAGTAATAAACCGGCGATTTGCTCACTTTTGCATGGGTTCTTGCAGCTGTTTCGCAATCATATAACAAAAATCGATCGGATATCAGTTTGGTCATTTGAGGAAGAGATTCCATCTCAACTTTGCCATCTTTCCCAAAGTAATGCTCTTTAATTTTCGTTGCTGC
Organism: Silvanus unidentatus; assembly: GCA_963930825.1. NCBI lineage: Eukaryota > Metazoa > Arthropoda > Insecta > Coleoptera > Silvanidae > Silvanus > Silvanus unidentatus. The sequence goes on from OZ005762.1 coordinate 843,228, forward strand.
TGCACTTTGTTGATCTAATGGAAGAGTATAATTGAAGAGCAGCAAATTCGGTGCTGCTGTTGTCCAAATATCGTCCAAATGTGGCGCTAGAAGCAGATACGCTACAAAGAAAAGCTCAAAATAAAATAATTCTCCCAAAATATAGACAGTTTACTGTAAGAAAACGGCAACCCTTCGTCTTTTACATTGGACATAATCAATGGAACATCATTAGACAGTTGCCCTTTCGCTAAGATGGCATACGGGTCTTCAGAAATAAACGGTTTCTCCGATTTCTCGATGACAGGCCCAAAAGGAACTAAAAGGGTAATATTCGTAGTTGCCAGGATCATATTTTGTTTATCTAAAAGTTGACTTGCAGGCCGTGTACGAAGACAATTAACAATCTCTTCACTTTTCTCACTTGGACAACCAATATAAGAAGCGATTTTCTTGGCAGATTCCAGAGGATGTTTTTGTGTGGAGAAAGGATTGATTGCTGTACTACTGTCTGCGATTCCACGTTGGAATAATCCTTTGGACAACGGTGAAAGATAGTGGAAATGAACACTTGCGCCTCCCGCTGACAATCCTGTAATCGTAATCGACTCCGGATTACCTCCGAAGTTGGAAATGTGCTCTTTAATCCATGTTAACGCTAATGTTTGGTCTTTCAAGCCGAAATTTCCGGAAGCTTGTTCATCTTCGGTACTTAAAAAGCCGAACACTCCTAGACGGTAGTTGAGAGAGACGAAAATCACGTTCCGGTCAATGAGGTAATCTTGTCGAGAGTAATAGTGGCCACTGCCAGTGGTAAATGCGCCCCCATGGATGTGGACAATAACGTTTAAATTGTCTGCGTTTGAGGGTTTGTCGTTGGGGACGTAAACGTTGATGTATAGACAGTCTTCTTGGCCAATTATTGTGTGGGCGAGTGGATCGAATTGGATGCAAGTGTAAAGTTCAGTGGCGTCCCATGTTCCCGGCCAAGGATCGACTGGTTCGGAGTTGTTGAAGCGAATGGGTGGATTAGCGTAGGGGATGCCTTCGAAAGCGGAGTACTTGTTGCCATTTGGGGACGTTTTGAAGGAGCCTTTTATTTTGCCGAGGGAAGTGGTTACTTGGGGCGCGTCTTCAAGTGCCACACAGACTTAAATAAAACATTTTTGGAATGTTTAGTTTGATTTATAATAATTGTTTGCAACTCACCAGCGGCTGTTAGAGATAATACAATGAATAACGTTAAATGATTCATTTTATTTGGTGTTGATCATTGAATAAACTAATAATGTAGATTAGTGAAGTAAATCGAAAAACGGGTTTATATATTCATATACCTATATAAACAAGTCGTGATTACAATCGAGAGATACATATATAATTAAATCACGTGAGCAATTTTCTATTTCGTTATTTGTTAACAATAACTAAAATAATAACTAGGTAACAAGTTTAATGAATGCAAAATGGTTTTTGAATTTGTAATTTTGGAACTTTCGGCGTGAATACGTCTTATCGTTTCTAACGAGTGGGTAGCATGTCGAGAGAAATGGTCGAATTGTGTAACGCACTGCAGAGCTTATTACTAGCATCACTCTATTTAAAATGAAATTTCAGATACTTAATAAATAAATATTTAAAATCAAATTATATGGTTTTATAGTACATGAATTAAGGAACATTTTAATATATCTCACAATATCTTATATTGTTATGTATTCAAAAGCCCTTGCATGAAAACAACAAAAAAAGCCTCCAAAAAACGGTGTTCGCTTTGTGCGGCACTGTCTTAATAATTTAATTTCTTTTTTTCCATGATATTTAATTTAATAAGAAATACATTGCGCCTAATATTAAATCATCAGTTAATAATAGGTATTATTGTTTTTGCGCCTAATTTGTTATTAAAAACAATAATACTTTTCTATAATACATATAAGCTTTTTAAATTTTTGAATTTTAATAACCGTTAAATAAATAATTGCATTTTATTGGTCTAAAATTGAAATTCTCCCAGTTAATTGGTGTTAGGCGAATTTTAACCCCTTCCAGATTTTCCGTTCTTATGCGATTTTCCAACGGTCTTCGCGTCTTCTAGAAGTGAAGCCGCCATGATTAGTATAATAGCGTGTAAAATAGTGTGATGAGATAAAATCGTTTGTAATTAATTAATTTAAGTGAATCCTATTAAGTAAATCATTAATTTAAACAGTGGCAATAATGAATTTCCAGAGAACACAGCGAAAAACTTTGGATAGGTAAGTTTTGTATAAATTTGTTTAGTCACTTGTATTGTGTAGGATTTTGTTCTAAATCACCTCTTAATGAATATTTAATGTGTATTCTTGTAATATGCTACTGTCGCAGCGATAAATTGTACAATTTGTATTAAAAATTGAATTTTTATTTTATGTTTTTCTACGAAATTTGTGTTTGTTATCTACCGGCTGCATGCTACACTACGACGTAGATTTCTGTAAACGTAGATCCCTAATTTTTGGCTTTTGACACCACAACAGCTGTTTTTTGGTTATGTATATATTCCAAATAAGTCAAAATTCAGATATATTTTTTCAAAATTTAAACACTAAAGTAATAAAAACGTTTCATTTATATTTCGTAATATTTTATTACTTGTAATGTCACCACGATATCGCAGAAATAGGTTAAGTATTCTTCCACTCATGTACACTAGTATTTAACAAAAAACCTTGTAGAAACAACAATGCTGATCCACACGTACAAGAAGCCACCCCAGAATCCCTTCGCATTGAAATCGACAACATCTTCAAAGACTTCCTCGCCAATCCGGATGTGACTGAATACAAGTTCACATCAAATCTAAACAACCTCCAACGGAAGTACATTCATGAGAAAGCAAAAGACCTGAACTTGCAATCGAAATCATACGGCAAAGAACCCGACCGTCAATTACACATAAAAAAGAAACGTCAATCAGTAAACTTACAAAGCTTTTGTATAGAAACATGCAACAAAACGAACCACGTCTTGAATTCGTTTTTCACAACATCATATTCTCGTCTACCAACCAAAACGACAAAAACCAACATAAAATACAGCGAGAAAATGTTCTCAAATCTCATCAACATTTCTCCAACCGACGTCCAACCATGCAATCCACCGTCACATTTACAAAAATTCAAAGAAAACCTTCCCATCTTTCCAATGCGCAACGAAATCGTAACCACAATTCGCAACAAACAAATTGTCATCATCTCATCGGAAACCGGTTCAGGGAAAACAACGCAAATACCCCAATACATCCTCGATGACATGCGAACCAGGAAGAAACGTTGTAAAATCGTATGTACCCAACCGCGTCGTATTTCCACTGTCGGAGTAGCAGAACGCGTCGCTGAAGAACGTGGTGACTTTGTGGGCCGTTCAGTTGGTTACCACATTCGTTTAGAACAGAAATACGGACCACAAACGAATCTAATCTATTGTACAATCGGCGTAATGCTTCGGGTGTTAATGAATGGCGAAAAAGCTTTGAAAAACCTCACACACATCATCATAGATGAAATCCACGAACGTGACCGTCTCTCCGACTTTCTATTAATCTGTTTAAAGAAATCACTTCACAAGTATCCCGATTTACGTGTGATTCTCATGTCGGCAACTGTAAATATACAAAAATTTTGCGATTACTTTGATGACAACGTTGCTGTCCTCTCTGTCCCCGGTCGTTTGTTTCCCATTCAAGAGTTTTACCTTGACGACATTTTACACCATTTGGGATTTGTAACACCAGATATGCGACGACTGATGTGTAAATCCACAACAGCCAAACAAAAACCTGAAACTGCTGAAGCTGACGACTTTAACGTGCATGTAAACTTAGCAATGGACGATTATTTAGAGTATGGCAACGATATTTTAAACTCCATCTCACAACTAGAAATGAATTTCGTCGCTGAAGACGTCTCAGTGAATTACCAGCACTCCATCACCGGAATGACGGCTTTAATGATCGCTTCTTTGTTGGGCGACATTCCCACAATCGAACGTCTTTGTAACATGGGCGCTGATTTGAATTTACGTTGCAAAGCGGGCAAAACATGCTTCAATTACGCCAATGACAATTCACAATACGAAGCATTACAATTACTTTGTTACATTAAAGACACAAGTGAAGTGAAACAAGAACCGGAAACACAGAATTTACTGTCGTTGTACGACAAAACACATTCGGATGATATGATCGATTTCGAATTGATTACAAGTGTAATTGAGAAAATTCAGGAGAGCAACGAACCGGGAGGGATTTTAGTGTTCCTTCCTGGCTATGATGACATTATGTTATGCAATGATCACCTCTTAGACTCGAATATGAAACCACAAAGTTACAAAACGTTCTTTTTGCACGGATCCATGTCGATTAAAGACCAATACGATGTTTTTAAACCGTTGCAAAATTGTAGAAAGATCATTTTATCGACGAACATTGCAGAGACCAGTATTACAATTGATGATGTTGTGTTTGTGATTGATTGTGGCAAAGCGAAAGAGAAAACGTACGATTCGTACAATAAATTGTCATCGTTGGAGACTTTGTGGATTTCGAAGGCGTGTGCGAAGCAAAGAGCTGGACGCGCTGGTCGCACATCGCCGGGACGATGTTATCATTTGTACTCACGGCAACGGTATGAGCATTTCGATGAGGAACGCGTACCGGAGATATTGAGGACATCGTTGGACGAATTGTGTTTACACACAAAGATTTTGGCACCGAATAATGTGGATATAAGGGAGTTTCTATCGTATGCACCCGATCCACCGTCACCGAACGCAATTAAAGCTTCCATTGAGAATTTGGAATCGTTAGGGGCGATTGATGAGGCGGAAAATTTAACAGCGTTAGGTGAATATTTGGCCCAACTGAGTATTGATCCACGTTTAGGGAAGATGTTGATTTATTCGGTGATTTTTAAATGTTTGGATCCGATTTTAACGCTTGTCTCCGTCATGGCTCATAAGTGAGTGCACATGTTCGTTGTGGAGTTGGTTTTTTATTGTTGATTTGTTGTAGGGATCCATTCCAATTGCCGCCACAGGCGAATCTGCGTACAATGGCAGCGGAAAAACGCAAAGCACTCACCAATGGTGTACTCAGTGATCATTTGGTGTTTTTAAAAGCGTTTGACAAGTGGCAGGTACATAATTGTTAGTTAAATTTGTGATTCGGTTGTAACATTGTGTTTTTTAGGAGGAAAGTTGTAAGGGATCGGCATACAATTTTTGTCGGGAATATTTCATTAGTCAATCAACGATGGATGTCATTTTAGAGACACGTAGACAGCTTTTAAGTCAATTACGTGCCGCTGGTTTTGTTCCACTCGCCCATACACTTCACAGTGTGAATGTTTATTCGAAGAATTGGCCATTAATTAAAGCCGTTATTGCATCTGGTTTATATCCATTGATTGCATATCCAAATGGCAATTATTTAAGTACAAAGAATGAGAAGAAAGTGTTTGTGGCAAACACAAGTGTTTTGAATAAATTGAAAGTCACTTCTTGGCTAGTTTACGATGAATTAGTGAAGAATAAACAGAGTTTGTATATAAAAAGTATTACAGCTGTGACTCCTTTTACAGTAAGTTGATTTGTTGGTGTTCATTGATTTAATGACTGTTTTAATTGTTTTTTAAGATCGCTTTAACAGCTGGCAATAATATCAGTGTTCCCTCCGTTAATAATCTTGTCATTGACGATTGGTTGGACTTTGAAGTTGCTAATGAGCAATTGATTCAGTTCCGTTTAGCTTTGGATCAATTGATTGTGAAAATGTTAGCAAATCCAACATATAATTACAGTGAACCGGAATTGGAGTTGATCAAAGTGTTCAATTATGCATTGCAATTGGAAGATGAGGCGGCGAATTTTGTACAAATTAATGATGTTGGCAGTCGTCCGCGTTTTTATTATAAACGTCTTGAACAACATCAATCGAATCGTCCACGCACAAATCCTAATTATAGTAATACAGAACGTAATAATGGCAATTGGCGTACGGAAGTGCGAACAAATCAATTATGTGATAAATTTCAACGTGATTTACGTTTTAATCAGAGAAGACTGATTAATGGTATTAATGGTGTGACTAGGAATAATAATAGGGGTGGAGAGTATAGGGATAATCCGATATTTGTGTTGATTAAACCGCGTACAATGCAGAATATACAGATTTCTTATGGATCGTCGAAATGGGTGTTTGCACCGCACACTGAAAAAGAGATATTGAAGTTTGCAATGGTAATGATGAATTTTTTTAAGAAGTAATTGATTTGAGAGTGTTTTTTTGTAGCAAGGGAAGACGATTTATTTGGTGTTTTCGGTGAATGCGTGCGAAAGTTTCAATGGTATTGCGAGGTATGTGGAATTGGTGCACGTGAATGGTGGTAAACCGACGGCCATAATACAATGGATACATAAATATTGTGTACCATTTGGCAATGTGTGCCATTTAACGAATTCGTACAATAATAATCGAAGTATTTTTTATGGTAAAGATGGTCAGGTAATTGAACAAAGTGTGGGACAAGAATTGTTGCGCATTTATGAAGAGAAACATGGTGCAAGTCCATCCACTTCTCATAGAAATTAATCGTATTTTTGATCTTAATTAATTTTTATTATTTATTTAATCTATATATTTAAAAAGATGAATATTGTATTTAAAAACGTGTGTTCTAAAACCGTTTTTATTTATTTTCTATTCATATGTTCCTTTGTCTTTTATGACAAGACACAAATGTATTTTTATTATATCAATTCTAATATCTATTTAATAACTTAGATTTCAACTAATTCTTAAACGGATTAATTATAACTTATTGTTTCAATTGAGTATTTAATAAAAACAGTTTTTGTATTTATTGTGGAGTTTGATAAGAAATTATCAATTTTGGATTATCAGCTTTTCAGCTACTAAATAATTTTTACTGTCGAACAAACAGTGTTGTGTGTTTTGCAAACCTTGTTGAACAATTTTTCCAGTGTTACCAGGTCGAAATTAAATATTTCCCCAGTACACAGTATAAAAAGTTGCCAGATTTCAAAAATTATTCCCCAGATTTTCGAATTCAAGGTTTTTTTTTTACGATTTTTTCATGGAAAACAATTAAAAATGAACACAATAAATTTTTAAGAACAAAAATTTAATATATTTTTCGGAAATACAAACTGTTAACAAAACATAAACATTTCAAATGGAAAACAATTACAATCTCGATGTATTATTCGTAGATATACTTATACATACAAAGACTACGCACATCAGTTTGGAGTAACTCTAGAGTATCGGATACGCAACAAGGATAAGATTCTAACCTTTAATTTATTAAGTGAGTAGTTCTTTTTCTTGAGTTGTCTGTCCTGTCTCTGTATGTCTATATAAGTTAAAGTCCCTAGATATTTATCTAGAGGCTTGAGTGTAGCAGTGTAGCGCACTTAATTGTCAAGCAGAAACAGTGCGTTTGTTTTGCATTTGCAAACTTTGTTAATCAATTTTCAGGTAAATTAACTTTTTGTCTTATTCTAAATTATGTTTAATTGAGTTTATTTTAGATTATTGTAATATTTATTTGTTGTAAATTGTGCAAGAGTGCGTTGATTTAAGAATTGGCAATTTTCCCTTTCGGGGAATCCCCCAGGCAACAATGGACTTGTACCACAAATGCCATCAAGAGAACGAAATCGATAATATTTTTAAAGAATTTCTTGCTAATAGGAAAGAGAAATCCTACACATTTTCCACTTATTTAAGTACTAATCAAAAAGTTTACATTCAAGAGAAATCACTCTTTTATAAGTTGAATTATTCAGTTATTGTTGATAAAGTTACTAAGGAATTTCGAGTGCAGATTGATAAATCCTCCGGCCCTAGAACATGTCGTGATGATACCGATAAAGATGGTGAGAATGATGTACCCTTTGAGGTACTTGACGTCATAGAGACTCAAATGATAAGCAACACAATCAAGAAACAAGTCGATGATATATTTTTGTCATTTTCAAAGGACAATGAACAAACCTCCTACACATTTCCCAAGATTTTAACTAATTTTGAGAGTGAATACGTGAACCAGAAAGCAACAAGATATGGTTACAAATTTTGTCAATCACAAAAGGGGCAAGTTCGGATTGAGAAGCCGAAAAGATCTATTTGTGAACCGGAAATTGCCTCCACCAGCTCTTTAACAATAATTGGACATGTTTCAAAAAAGATTGAAGATAAAACGAACGGAACTTCTTTATTAGAAATTCCAGATAAGATAAAGAGAGAAATTAATGAAATATTTATTAGATTGCAAAACATTACGCATTCTCACACATTTAGTCGCAAACACTGCAAACACAGGGAATATATTGAGGAGAAAGTGAGAAAACAACCCGATTTAATTGTAACCGAACTTAAAGAGGGCGTATTGCAAGTGAAGAATACGAATAAACCGAATGTAATAAAAGAGAGTTTTTATGTTGAACCTTGTGAAAAGACCAACAATGCTCTAAGCGATTTTCTTCAACTCCCAATCGAAACTACACCTCAACATCTACAACCTCGACAATCCTTCAAATTTTCTTATGGTCCTTTGAGTTTTGTTCCACTGGCAAATCCTTCAGAGAGTACTGTGGAGTTTCAGAGGAACTTGCCAGTTTACAGTAAACGAGATGAAATTTTAGAGGCTATCAACAACAACAGAGTCACTATAATATGCTCAGATACCGGCTCTGGAAAAACAACACAAATTCCTCAATACATTTTGGAGTATATGCGAAATAAGAGGGAAAAATGTAGGATTCTTTGTAGTGAACCACGTCGTATTGCAACGGTATCCGTTGCTGAACGTGTCGCTTCAGAACGAGGGGAAACCGTTGGTAAATCAGTCGGTTACTATATTCGATTTGAGAAGAATTTCCAGAATGATACAAATTTAATTTACGCCCCAGCTGGTACTATTTTAAAAACATTTGACAGCGAATTTGATGTTTTACACAATATTACTCATATTATATTGGACGAAGTTCACGAACGCGATGAACTGAGCGACTTTCTTATGCTCTCCTTAAAAATGGCTCTTTCCAAATTGCCGCATTTGAAGTTGATTCTCATGTCAGCTACGATGAATACGACAAAGTTTCAACATTATTTCAATAGTGCAACTGTCTTATCAATCCCCGGGCGAGGACATACCATAAAATTCAATTACTTATCAAAACCGAGAAAGGAACAAGTTCCGGAAGAACATCGAGAAGTGCTCGATGCGTTAATGGACGATTATCGAGAGAATGAGGATAGCTTTTCAGAATTAATGAAGTACTTTGTTAGGGAACTGACATGGATCGATTATCAACATTCAAAAACTGGTATGACAGCACTGATGATTGCTGCTGCTTTGGGAGACTGTAATGCCGTTGATACATTACTTCATCTCAATGCGGATCGCAAGTTAACTTGTAAAAATGGCAATACTTGCTTAGATTATGCCTACCAAAGTGGTCGTAAAAGAATGATAAATATTTTGATTGAATTAAGGGAAGTGGTTGACGCACTGCCGGTTCAGATTTTTGTTAAAATTGTGGGCACCATCGAGATGATTGTGAATGAGAGTCAAGAAGGATCGATTTTGGTCTTTTTACCAGGCTATGCGGAAATCATGATCTGTGATGATTTAATTAAAAAATCAACATTGCATCCAATGAGTTATAAAATTTTTTATTTGCATGGTTCAATGACCATGAAAGGACAAACTGATGTTTTTAAACCTCTTAATGGAATAAGAAAAATTATTTTAGCAACGAATGTCGCTGAATCGGGAATTACAATTGATGGTGTTGATTTTGTTATCGATTGTTGTAAAGCGAGACAGAATTTCTATGATCCTGTAAATAGATTTATTTCATTTTGATTTAATTATTGATTTGAATCTGTTTTTAGGTAACAAGAGCGTCTAATTTGAAGCTAGTTTGGATTTCAAAACAGAATGCCATCCAAAGAGCTGGAAGAACTGGTCGTACTGGTCCAGGACAGTGTTTTCGCTTATGTACAAAAGAGGAATACGAATCATTGGAAGATGGACGTTCACCAGAAATTTTACAAATTCCATTAGAGAGTTTGTGTTTGTTTTCCAAAGTGTTTGCTCCAAGTGACATGAGAATTGAAGAATATTTATCGAAAGCACTTGATCCTCCTGATTTGCAATCGATTCAAATCGCTGTTGAAAACTTAAAAATGTCAGGTGCTTTAGATCCCAATGAAGAATTAACAGATTTGGGAAAGTGTTTAACACAATTAAGTGTTGAACCACGTTTAGGGAAAATGTTGATTTATGGTGCGATTTTTAAATGTTTAGGACCAATTTTGACGTTGGTTGCGATTTTAAGTTATAAGTAAATAATAATAATGATTATAAAGAAATTTTATTTCTGATTTTTTGATGTGAATACTTTGTAGGAGTCCATTTGATATCCCACCAAATATAGAACACTACAGAGAAATAAATTTAATACGGAACTTATTAGTGGAGGGCATTCCCAGTAGTGAGTTAGAATTTATTAAAGTTTTTAATATATGGGAAAATGCTAGGCGTCCGATGGAAGTATGTAAAAAATACTGTTTATCTTCATTTACTATGGACTTCGTTTCAAACATTCGCAAACAGCTTCTAAATCAGCTGGGCACTTTAGGATTTTTCCCAGGAAGTATGAGTGAATTGAACAAATTTGGAGAGTGTTGGCCAATGGTGAAAGCAGTTATTGGTACCGGATATTATCCCTACATTGGATGTCCTGTTGATGAGAAATCGTTCAGAACGAAACAAATCAAATTCGATGAGAACAGCGCTTTGTTTGATGACGAAAACAAGAAAGGATTATGGGCGTTATACTATTCGTTATCTTCAAATCGTTATAATCAATTCTTTTTGATTCGTGGCAGTCTTATAACACCCTTAACTGTATGTACCTACATATAAAATAATTACATTAACGAACATTTAATTTGGGCTTTAGGTTCCTTTAATGTTGATGGGCGGGAAAAGTTGGAGGGCTGAAAACACAAATGGAAACGTATCTTACTTACAAACCGACGATTGGCTTACGATCGAAACAAATAATGAAGATGTGTTTAAATTTAATCAATCCATCGTTGGATTTATTAATAACAATATAAAATATGGACCACAATGGAGTCGATATGGGGAAGATTTGTTAAATACGTTGGATTTAATCTTAAGAGCGGAAGATGAATCGATGGAATTAGTACAACCGGACGGTTTAAACTCCAATATGCCCAATGTATCTATGGATCCAGCAGTGGTACATGATGAAGAGCAAGAAGTTTATATGTTGATTAAACCGAAGATTGTGCAGCATTTAACCGATGCTTATTCGGGTGATAAAATTGTTATTCAGAGACCAACTGCCAAGACAATAGAAAAACTGGTTATGAGTGGAAAAACTGTGATTCTCGTCTTTGGTATGGATTCGCATAAATCTTTCAATGCAGTTGGAAAATACGTGGAGATGGAACGAAAGGGAAGTCAATTTGTTGCAAAAATTCAATGGTTGTTTAAGAACAAAGTGATTCCCTATCATTTCATTGAAATCATGAACATTTGGTTAAATAAGAACCGTACTCGATATGTTTCTGATGGTACAGACGGTGAATTGATGGACAATAGACCTGCTCAAAGGTTGGTAAGATTATTTGAACAAACATTAATTCGCTAAAAAAATGTTTATTAATATTACGCTTGTTTATTGTATTTTTTAAATTGATCTAAAACTAAAGTTGGTAATTCTTTATTTTCCGACCAATTGTATTTTTCTGCACTTTTGATCCCTAAAATTTCCGAATTCGTTTCCCAGAAACTGTCTTGAATTAAGTCCTCGTGTAATGGTAACACGATTTCAACAAATTTCTCATCTTCGGGGAGTTTTAAACGTTTTCTCAGTAGAATTGTGCCTTTGCGATACATCACAGGTTCGTTGTTGTAATTCGTGTTGAATTCACTAAAGAGGATCTCGTTTTTGTCACTGGAGACGGTGCCTTTTAATCGTAATTGGGCGTCTGTGTTACTTAAACCACCTTGCTGAATTAAAGCCCAAAATGTGGTGTTGTACAAGTTGTTTATGTGACAATCAGCCTGCCTCCAAGACAGGTAGTCACGTAGATTCTCATTGCTTGGATAAAGGACGATTCGTGAGTCGAAGGAAGGTGGATACAACAGTTTTTCTTCCGAAAAATGTGAATTCCAATGGAAAACGTACGATGAACTAAATAAACTGTTTATATAAGTCATAATCTTTGACTTTCTTCTATTGTATAAAGTTGTGTCTTTACGTAAAACGAACGAGTATTCATCACTTTGTCCATATCCGAGTAGTATGTCTTTGTACTGCTGCATTACAACTATTGCAGCTTTGTTCATTAAGGATAAAGCACGTAAATCATTTGGTTTTGTGAAATGATGTTTTTCGGAAAACTTGTGGAAACTTTTACCATCTACACGCACTACAATCCAACAATTCGGAAGTAATTGTTCATCAGATTCGTAATTGCGTACATATTCGTATTTACTTTTTGCCATTCTTATAGTGGAATGTATTTTTCTTTTAAAATTTAAAAAGAATTTCATTTATTTTTCTGAAAATTATAGTAAGGTTATGTTTCACTGAACATTTGAACTACTTTTGTTGGTAGTTTTAATGTAAACACGAATACATTAGAACTACTTTAAAAGTAAATGTCAAAACATAACCTTGTTCAAACAAGTCTTTAACAAATTCACAACAAAATATACAAAAATGGCATTATACGATAATAAATACTGGCTTTTATCTCACATACGTAACTCATTTATCTCAACAGATGATACAGGTGAAAAACAATATTCTATTACGACCCAAATTGACCCCATTTAATGTATTTTACAGGGATGTGCGAACTGGTGATGACTGGTGAATCAAAACAATTCAAAGAACATTTTTCTACCTTAGAAAAGTACCCAGAACCAGAGTCCAGCGACGAGGAGGACGACGATTTAGAATTAGTCGAATCATACGACATTGAAATGGAATCATTTGATTTACGTAGTCGTCTAGATCGTCCCACATCCATTATAAATCGTATGGAAAAATTGGATCAGAATCGAAAGAAAGTCGCTAAAATGAAACACATAAAATGGGACCTTCGCAAGAATTCCCATTTATCCAAAGACCAAATCGATGAATTATTCGTAAAGAAAGACTTGACTGAAATTGAACCAAACGTATCCCGATCTGCATTGACCGAAATTATCGAACAGTGTACAAATCTCCCATTAAACCCCTACATGGCATTTGCTAAATTCGATGGCAGTGGCCAAGTGAACATCCCAACACGACAATATCGCATTTTTCTCACAATGTTACCAGAAGCGCAAAGGAATTATCCGATTGCAATCTGTTGTGTGGCCACCGCCAAAATACACGATTTAATCGGTTTGATTCTGTTGAAAATCAGCACGAATCACAGCGATTACGACTTCAAACCGGTCACCCATTACGGCTTATACATAACCGAAGAGGATGGCGAAGTGGACAGAGATTTGCCATGTTTGGATGCCAAAGAATCCGTAGCCAAGTTCGGTTTTCCATGTTTGGGTCTCGTTGAACATAAAGACGCTAAATCGGTGACTTTCGATCCATCGGAACCGATCAGTTTAACATCAATCGAAGAGTACAATAGAATGAGGAAAAATAAGGAGGACGAATGCAAACAAATCAAAAACGATCTGGAATTAATGGATGTGCATAACAAGGCGATGGCCGCACCACTTTATCAATCCTATCATGTGAATATAATCAACAAAGTGCGGGCACGAATCGAGATTTTGTTGGGCATTAGTGGTGAGAAATTGGAGATCGATCCGGTGCCACAAAAGAATTCGAAATTCACGTTGGTTAAACAGAAAGCGGTGAGTCATCATATGGACACGGTGGCCTGGTGTGAGGTGACTGATACGAAGAGTAATCGAAGCACTTTCAAAGTGGTTTATAGCCAGAGTTTCGATGTTGGGAATTCGTCCAACTTTTCACCCTCAATGCATACGTCTGCAAGCTTTAAACATTACGATTTTGAAGCGGACAATGAAATAGCTATGGAAATTGTACAGAAAATTAATATTATATTAGATTTAAGGAGTAGTACCAGTAGGAAGGAGTATTTGGCTGCCAAAGAACGGAAACAGTATAAAAGGAAGCATTTTAATTCGAAATAAATACCTAATATTTAACTGAAATTGTGCATGATTTCTTTTTGGACAAGTTTATCGCTTGATGTCAGTGTGGATTCCATTTGGTTTATTACTGTTTCATTGCTGTTTCTGGCGATTGTGAGTTTGTTATCCAATTTATTAAGGATTTGTTGTTGTTCATTGACTATAATGTCGATAGACTCTAGTAATTTCTCTTGTTGGGCATTTAGTTTCACTTTACTGGTAACTAGCAACATATTTCTTTGTCTAAAACGGTAATTGTTAGTTAGGATTATAAAATTTGTAGAAAAAACTTACAATTTCAGTTCTTTTTTCTTCTCTTTTATATTTTCTTGTAATTTTGTTACAAGTAAAGGTGATGGTTCTATCACTTGATTTATTACCGGTTCTTCAGTATTTGCACATGCCACATCTACTATTGACCGTCTTTTTATTGCTTTTTCCATTTTCATACAGTAAAATTTTCAAAATAATATTTTTAGGTTATAACGGAAAAATGTTCGAATGACGTTTACAGTTTCCTATCTACTCAAACAACGATTATGAAAAAGCGACATCTGGCTTTGGTTATTTCAAGCTCTTTGACGTTTATGATTGTGCTCCAATTCAATAAAACAATAATTAAAAGTAACAAATTTTAACAAAAAATGTAAAAGAAGATATATTATATTTAATACTAATACGTAATAACATTCCTTTAACACTTATCGGAGGCCTAATTCAGTGATATGTGACAGAAAATTACGAAAATCACAACCGACTTGCAAAATTGTTGGTGGAAGAGTAAAATGGATATATTTTCGGTGTTGTTTCTAGCATGCATTTCTATATTATTCGGTGTGATTTTAACTCTATCAGTACAATATTATATAGTTTACATATATTTAAAACAAAGCCCCCAAGTGAAACCCCCTGATCGACCAAATTTATTGAACGAATATAATTTTCCAGAGGTAAATGAACTTGAAACCAACTACTTTACATACACATTAATAATAAATCAACATTTTAGGCGTTAAAAAAACAAATCGAATCAGACGAAACTAAAAATAACGCAAGTTTACCAATCAATTTAGTACTACAATTTTTATTTCATGAACTTCGACACTCTGAATCATTGAAACGATGGCTATACAAGAAACTAAGCATGGAATTGGACGAATTATTAACAAAAACGACAATTGGAAAATTCTTCGAATCCATACACGTAATTAAAATCACTGAAAATCATTCAAATTGCTAAACAATCAAATTACAGTTTCCTACAATTTCCTAACCTAACTTGTTTCAGATCAAAGACATGCATTTGGGCAGCCAATTCCCTGATATAAAAGACATCCAAATTGACCACGTAAAACTCGACAAAAAGGAGGAACATTTAGACGCTGTTAGTTTATGTTTAAATCTTGACTACACTGGCAGTTTTCTGCTAAGTGTTGAAGCCCGAATGAAGTTCGGAAAAACCGCATATCTCTCCATTAAAGTGAAACGTGTCTCTGGCAATGTCCGATTACAATTCTCCCGTTTCCCATACACACATTGGTCGTTCAGCTTCTACACAGATCCAATAATCGATCTGGCTGTTGAATCACATTTCCAAGGCCGACAATTACAGTCGAATGTAACGAATCTAATCGTCAATCAAATTAAAAAGGCGATTAAACGTAAACACACTTTACCCAACTACAAATTACGCTACAAACCGTTCTTTGTCAAGACCGATCCAAGTCAACTCGACTCGGACGACAACGAAATCGTCCCCCAGGGCATGCTGGACTTGACTTGTGTCGAAGTGTCACGTCTGTCCGCTCCCGAAGCCATAAACAACATTTACTGCACCTTCTCCCTCGATTCCATCCCATACATATCGATTTACCAATGCGACGACACAATTTACATGGTTATGGAACTAACTGTCACCAAATTGCGTCAAGCTCAACTCGGAATCATCTTCAAACAGGAGCAGAACAATGTTGTGATTGAAAGTGTGTCACCGCATTCATGTGCATATCGTTCGGGACTTCGGAACGGCGATGCTGTCCTTTTAATTGATAACAAGACAGTGAACACCGTCCAACAAGTGTCGAAACTCATCAAATCCGTACAAACGGCAAATGTGACACTACGAATCCGTAGACAGGCGAGTCACTTTCAAATACGATCGAAAAGTTGCGATTTTGAGGAGAACGATGACGAGAATTTCGTTATGGTGGAAAAACAACAAGAAACCAAAAAGAGAGTACCGAAATTGATGGCCACAAATGAGAATATGTCCAAGTTGGCACAGACGATCGGCAGTTTCAGTTTGAGAAAACGGAAACCGTCGATCTCACAATCGAGCGATGGGAGCAGTACGAAAAATACGCCGAATTCGAGTAATCCATCGACACCACAGCACACCACCATCAAACAACAGCATTGTACAACCAAAAAACTGTCGATAAGCGAATTGCCCGAATTGGAATTAACGAACGAAGCTAATAACGAAGTGTACAAAGGGAAAGAGATGCCAATTATGAATGCGATAAAATTCAAAGAAGAATTTCAATTTAATTTACGTGAAACACATAAATATTTGAATGTGAATGTGTGGGGAACGAGTGGAGAGGATGAGAAAGATTTGTTGCTCGGTTATATAAATATTCCATTAAGTCATATATTGAATGAATGTTTAAATAGCGTTTTGGGCCATTATATACGTTCGTACTCGTTTCTGCCGCCCACAAATCAACAACCCAACCAACAGACTCATCCACTGTTAAGCCATTCCGGTTTTGAGCATGTTTTCTGTTACGGTGACATACTGTTGTCGTTTGTGTGGACACACGAAGAGGAGATTGAATTGAAACGGAAACTGTCTGAAGCGATTTGCGATGAAAATGATGACAAGTCATCGAATGTGATGCGAAAGCACGATTTTATTCGTACACAGTTTCATCGCACCATTCAATGTGATTTCTGTATGAAAAAGGTGATTATTCAATACGATTTCAATGTTTCTTTTGTGATTTAGTTTGGTTTTTGTGGGTAGATTTGGTTAAAGGATGCTGTACAGTGTAGACAATGCGGTCTTTGTTGCCATAAAAAGTGTATAGTCAAGTGTCAGATGAGCAGTGGTTGTAGTGTACCGAGTGGGACGACATCGAATGGTGGCAGTAAACAGGAGAACATACCGGACGTGATTTTACAGCCGGATGAAGCTGGAGATGATTTTACCGAAGAGGTGCAAGGCAATAATTTGAAAAGAGTGAATAGTGTGAATAATTTAACAATACCCGGTAAGAAAATGTTAAATTTTAAGAGATTTATGTGATTTGTATCGGTTTTAGGATGTCAATTTGTGTCGAACAGTTCGTCAAGAAGTTTACCGCCATCACCGCAACGGACACCAAGTCGAAAACAGTCACTGGTCGTGATAAATCCGTTCACTTTGTGTCCAGGCATCTTGGATGAGATACAAAAGAAGCCGAACGAGGCGGCGGACAATGTGAATAAATTGTTGGAGCAGATAATGTTGTGTACGCCCGATGAGGAGCTGATGGATGCGGCCAAGGAGACGGGACAGCAGTTTTATACGAATATTCCGCATGAGGAGAAAGTGGAGAAAATCAATTTGATGGTAAGAAAGGGATTTAAAAGGGATTGGATGGAGCTTCTGGCAAACAAACAAAATATGTATAGAAAAAACGTAATATTGGTTGCCTAACTTGGCAAAAGTGCATACTTGTATTTTTTTCTCAATTCTAAGGAAATAGTTATTTGGATAACTAGGCCGGAAAGTATGTTATTACAAGGGCGGAGCTATTTTGCTGGACCAAAGGGAAAAGGCTGGCGGAAAAGACCATTCGACTCAAAATGACTTCCTCAATCTGCCTTTTTTTTTGCTCAATCGAGCAGTTACACCCTGTATAGAAAAAACGTAATATTGGTTGCCTAACTTGGCAAAAGTGCATTCTTCTTCATGCATTTTTTCTCAATTCTAAGGGAAAAAAATTACAAATCGAAATTTAACTAATTTACAACAATCCTTTTCTCTATAAGACTGAATATTTTGAGCTGGGACTGTTTAAGTTTAGGTATAGAACTGTGACCCTCCATATTTTCCTTGTGAGAGGCTTAATCTAGCCGCATTAACAGAGTTTTGGATGGAGGAATGAAGTTTGTTGGTTTTCAGATGGCAGAGTTGAAGAAAACACTGGATTCAGTGACGATGGAACACATGGATTTGAGTAAACAAATGGGCAGTGAAGATTCGGAGGTGGAAAAGGCGAAATTGGCGTTTTTAATGGGACAGGCGGATGCAAAAGTGCACGGTTTGTCGGTTTTAATGTTGCATTATTGCTCTAGTTTACAACATACACAGGAGAAGATAGTTTAGACGTTTTTGTTTTTATTTATTCTGTAGCTTGTTCTGTGATAATTTTAAGCATTATATTATGGAATAATTTTTACACTGCACTTTCAAAGAAGCACATTAGTTTTAGGGTCAGGGAATGGATATATAACAGTATTATAAATAGTTTAATTAGTTGAAAAATTGAGTTTTATGCAGTGCCAATGTTGAATTTCTTTTTTCTTTAATTACACATATTTCATTCTTCTAGTCAATTATAAGGAAAATAATGTGTGCTTTTCTATTTATGTTCAATTAATTTATAATCAATTTTAATGCTGATTAGTGATCTTAATAGTTGTAAGCCTAATATATTGTGATAAAGAAATACCATTTTAACGAAACTAAAACTCTTATTTTGATTGTACTTATTTGTTTTTTTGTAGACAATTTTAATTGAAATATACAACCTTTATTTAATGTTTAAGAGTTTTATTTAGCCGGCTAATGGATTGGCATGGATTGTTACGCTGTTAATTCGTGTGTCGGTTAAGGGTTTGTAGTTTTTTGGGTTGACTGGAAGCTTTTCCAATTCGTCGAGTGCATCTAGACCGTCTATTACCTTCCCAAATAGTGTATATTTTAAGTCTAGGTGTTGTTGAGGAGCGTATGAGATGAAGAATTGACTGCCATTAGTGTTAGGGCCGTTGTTGGCCATGGAAACCATCCCTCTTGCATTGTGCTAAAAGAAACAGTGAAACATTTTACATTGGTGTATTTTTAATGAGTGCTTTGTGTACTTTTAACTGTTCTTTAAATTCGTCCTCGAATTTTTTACCCCAGATGGATGTACCACCTTTTCCTGTACCTGTTGGATCGCCAGTTTGGACGATAAAACCTTTTATATTACGGTGAAACAGACTCCCGTTGTAATAATCACTTGCACATAATGCTAGGAAGTTTTCACAAGTTTTTGGACACGATTCACAATACAATTCGATTTTTATATTACCAACGTCGGTATGTAAAGTTACAGACTGAAATTAAAATGTATATTTAATAATCTATTACGAATTTAAATAACATAAACAAACCATCGTCACATTTAAGGTTACTTAAAAATTGTGAGGTTATGTTAAGCAACAAAAAGAAACCTGTAAATCTTAGATAATAAATTTAAATTTCTAATTTTATAAAAAATAAACAATAAACATAATAAAAGGCTAGCGTAAATAAAATAATACAAATATAAACTGTTTTTTATATAATAGTGTAAAAGCACTTTAATTTTTTCTTTTTCATTAACTAATGTTAGTGCTGGCTGGGAATTTGTGGCAATCCGAACTCGTCCACTTGAATTCCATCCTGAAAACACAACACATTAAATAAAAGTATAACGAATAGTTGATTTAAAACCTTTTTCTTTTCTTTCTCCGCTTCTGGTTTGGTGATGGGCGCTTCTGGTAAATCATCCAAGTAACTCTGATCATCGTCAAGTACTTCATCGCCCAAAGCATCCAATTCTGCAGCTAATTCATCATCATCAATTTCTGGAGTATTATAAGTGCGTCCCAAAGCTTCTTGGACTTCATCTGCTTGTTCCATTAGGTCGGCCATCTCGTCTTGAACATCCTACGAACAATTAAACAACTTTAATAACATAATCCGAATAATCCAACGGAATTTACATCAATGTCATCGATGTTAATTTTCTTAAATTCCTTTTTCATTTGCTTCATGCCGTCTTTCATGGCAACCACTGTGGTATGAGTGTCTTTCAAGGCTTGATGGGCATAGTTTGCTTGTTCCATATTAAATGACTGTCCTCGTAAATTGTCCAGTTGATTTTCGTACATCTTTTTCTGTTTCAAAATCCGCAAAGCTTTCGCTTTGACTGCATTCTTGCCAGGCCCTTCACGCATCTTCGACATTTGGTCACGGAATTTACGTAAATCATTTTCTAAAGCTTGGACCTTCTTTTCAACAGCTTCAGCTCGCTGATCTACCTACAAACACTTAAAATCTTAACACATTTTGTCATTGAATTCTTTTAAAACTTACGCCTGCTATACAGTCTGCAATGCTTGGACCTGGCTCTTTGGGCTTTCCTTTACCAAACAGTCTATTCATATTGGAAAATTAATTAAATATTACACACAAAAAGGCAATATTTACGTATTTATCACTGTTTAATTTATAGCGATGATTAATGTTTCTGTTTGACACTAAATTTTGACAATTTAGCAGAGTTCTACATTTACAGGTAACTTTAATCTCACTTTATTTTATACAGAAACCTATAAACATTTTTTGCGACACGTTTTGACACTTGGATTGTTGACACGTAAATCAGTTTTGTCAAATGTTGCAGTTTATTCGTGATTAAATAAACAATTTTTGTTAAAATTGTACTTATCAGTGACAATCTATCTTGTATATACTCCAAACAACAGCCTTTCCGGCTTATTAAAGTGTCTACATAGTATTTAAAAACAACCCCAAAAATGACTGCTGCAGAGCAGCCCTGTTACACTCTTATCAACGTAGAATCCGATAGTGAGCCCTACAATGAGATGCAACTCAAAGCTGATCTCGGTAAGTACCACAACTTCTTCTTCACTTCTATTTCACTGAAAAGTTTTATTTTAGAGAAGGGACCAGTCAAGATCAAAATCGAAGCCCTAAAGAAGACAATTCTAATGATCCTGGCAGGCGAACGTCTTCCCCCAGGCCTCCTCATGATCGTAATTCGCTACGTTCTCCCTCTACAGGACCACACAGCAAAAAAACTGCTTCTCATCTTCTGGGAGATTGTGCCAAAAACCACACCGGACGGTAAACTCCTCCAGGAAATGATCCTCGTCTGTGACGCTTACCGCAAAGACCTTCAACATCCCAACGAGTTTCTCCGCGGTTCAACACTTCGATTTCTCTGCAAACTTAAAGAACCTGAACTGTTGGAACCTTTAATGCCTTCAATCCGTGCTTGTCTCGAACACCGACACTCGTACGTTCGCAGAAACGCCGTTCTTGCAATCTTCACAATCTACCGTAACTTTGAATTCCTCATTCCCGACGCACCTGAACTCATCTCCACCTATTTGGACGGGGAACAGGACATGTCCTGTAAACGTAACGCTTTCTTAATGCTTTTACACGCCGACCAAGATCGCGCTCTTTCATATCTTGCCTCCTGCTTGGATCAGGTGAACACGTTCGGCGATATCCTTCAACTTGTCATCGTTGAACTCATCTACAAAGTGTGCCACACGAATCCCTCGGAACGTTCCCGTTTCATTCGTTGCATCTACAATCTATTGAATTCAAGCAGTCCAGCCGTTCGTTACGAAGCGGCTGGCACTTTGGTGACTTTGTCCAGCGCCCCAACGGCTATTAAAGCCGCTGCCACTTGCTACATAGAACTCATCATTAAAGAGAGTGACAATAATGTCAAACTGATCGTATTGGACCGTTTGATTGCACTCAAAGATCATCCAAGTCACGAACGTGTCTTACAAGATTTAGTTATGGATATTTTACGTGTACTGGCAAGTCCCGACCTGGAAGTGCGCAAGAAAACCCTTAATTTGGCCATGGATTTGGTGTCTTCAAGGAACATTGAAGAAATGGTGCTCGTATTAAAGAAAGAAGTGTCAAAAACGCATGATGTTGAGCATGAAGACACCGGCAAGTACAGACAATTGCTAGTTCGTACTTTGCATTCTTGTTGTATTAAATTCCCGGATGTTGCGGCGACAGTTATCCCCGTTTTGGTGGAGTTCTTGTCGGACACCAATGAACTAGCGGCCGCTGATGTGCTTGTCTTTGTGCGTGAAGCGATACAGAAATTCAGCAACTTGCAACCGTTGATTACCGAAAAACTGTTGGAATCTTTCAAAGATATCAAATCAGTGAAAGTGCATAGAGCTGCACTGTGGATTTTGGGTGAATATGCAAACAGTGTGCAAGATATTGAGGCTGTTTTGAAGTTGTTGGTGTTGACGTTGGGGGAAGGACCGTTGGTGGAAGCCGAACAACGTTTAACTGCTGGAGAAGTGGAGGAATCGCAACCGCAACCAACACAAACTGCGACTACGTTGGTGACGTCTGATGGCACATATGCGACCCAATCGGCTTTTAATACAGTACAGTAAGTGAAACGATATTAATTTTGAAGTTCAAATTAATTTACGGTGGTTTTTTAAGGAAAAGTAACCAGGAGAAACGACCAGCTTTGCGTCAGTACCTAATGGACGGTGATTTCTTTATTGGAGCCGCTTTAGCTTCAACTTTAACAAAATTAGCCCTTCGTTACGCCCAATTAACCAATCCTAAACAAAGTAACCGCTTTGATGCGGAAGTAATGTTAATAATGTCGGGGATCATTCATTTGGGCAAATCCGGACTACCAGCAAAACGCATCACAAACGACGATTGTGATCACATTCTATTCTGTTTACGTGTATTGTCCGATCGAAGTCCAATAATCACGGAAATCTTCTCATCATTGTGTAGACAAGCATTAAATGATATGCTAGTCGCTAAAGAAGTGGAAGAAGCGAATTGTTCACAAAAGAAGAAAGAGAAATCAGGTAATGTAATACAAACGGATGATGCCATCAGTTTTATACAATTGGAAAGTGATAAATCGGGTGAGTTGGGTGAGAATGTGTTTGAATCGTCATTGTCACAAGCGTTGATTGGCGGCCGTGGTGGTACACAGGACACAACAACTGGCATCAATAAATTGAATAAAGTCACACAATTAACTGGCAGTTCGGATCCAGTTTATTCGGAAGCGTATGTGCATGTGAATCAATACGATATTGTGTTGGATGTATTGATTGTGAATCAAACAAATGACACATTACAAAATTGTACACTTGAGTTGGCAACATTGGGCGATTTGAAATTGGTTGAGAAACCGCAACCGGTCGTTTTGGCACCGAAGGATTTCTGTAATATTAAAGCGAATGTTAAAGTGGCCTCAACTGAGAATGGAATTATATTTGGTAATATTGTGTATGATGTGACTGGTGCGGCATCGGATCGCAATGTGGTCGTCTTGAATGACATACACATTGATATTATGGATTATATTGTGCCGGCATCGTGTACGGATACGGAATTTATGCGAATGTGGGCCGAATTTGAATGGGAGAATAAGGTGACGGTGAATACACCGTTGACGGATTTGTCGGATTATTTGAAACATTTGGTGAAAAGTACGAATATGAAATGTTTAACGCCGGAGAAGGCGTTGAGTGGGGAATGTGGTTTTATGGCGGCGAATATGTATGCCAAGTCGATATTTGGTGAAGATGCGCTCGCCAATTTGAGTATAGAGAAGCCATTTAATAAGCCGGACGCTCCGGTTACGGGACATATAAGGATAAGGGCGAAGAGTCAAGGGATGGCGTTGAGTTTGGGGGATAAGATAAATATGACGCAAAAGGGACAGCCAAGTGGGAAAGTGATTGCTGCTTAAACAGCTCCATATTCTTTTCTAATGTATTATTATAATGTTTATGAATAAATTGTAGCCCTATTTACAAGTACAGGCTTTTATTTTATATAATTAGAAATAAATAATTTGAAAACAGTGTTTGGAAAAACAAAGAAAATAAATATAAGTTGATAAGTGCATAAAACACCACCATCAACAGCGATTTCTTTTAAAAACTAGTACATTTCATATAAGATTATTGATGTTATAATTGGTTACTTTATTTGGCATTTATTCCTCCTCCTCTTCTTCATCGTCCTCTTCTTCCTCATCGACCTCAACCTCTTCCTCCTCCTCTTCTTCCTCTTCTGGTTCAGGTTCGATTACAGGCTCTTTGATGTCGTCATCATCGTCGACAGCTTGTTTGCCCTCTTCTTCACCTTCGGGTGTTTCGGGGTCTCCTGGTTTCTTGCCGGGACGTTCACCGAACCATTTTGGAAGACGGGCTAAAGTCACACGTAAAAACGTTAAGTGGTTTTTTGTTAAGGGGATGAAGAGTGTTAATTTGGGGGCCGTTAATTTTGTTAATTGTTCTACTCACTTTTTTGCCTGGAATCGAATTGTCCGAAACGCTCTTTCCAGTCCTTTTCTTTGGTTTCTTTAATAAGTTCTTCAAGGCCCTAAATCAAGTGAGGCACACAAACATGTCACATGAGAATTGATTAATTTATTAAGATTAGACAGAGGAAAAACACAAGAACGCAACGAGAAAGTGACGCCCACGATAACATCACTTACTTCTCGACCTTTTGGTAAAGTCCTGCTCTTTTTGTTTCCACGTTTTCTCAGCGTATTCCATTAATAAATGATCAAAACCCTAAATATAAGGTTTCTTTGAAAGTGATTTTTTTATTAGGTAAGATTGTGGACTGTAAGTGGCAATTGGCAGCCGATTGGAATGATTTCGATTTGAGATATCTGTTTGATTTTGTTTTGTGTTTTCTCTGCTTTAAATAGAATTGTTACTTACACCCTCGAAGAGCTTCTTCTTGTCACCGTACGACCTAGTGTCGACACGACGTTCATATTTGGAAGCTACTTGGATCTTGGGCTGCAAAAAACACGGAAGATTAGTGAAAAATCAATGAAGAAAATCAAAAAACTCACTGGGTATTTTCCGGTAAGAGCCTCAGGGTCCAAACCCTTCTTCAAGGCCTTGTGTCTGAGTTGTTGTTTTTGCCGTTCTTTTAATTCTTTAAGCTATTACAAAAGAGTTTGATTAGAAGATGAACGTTTTGTTCTGAGTTGTTCTTACATCGTAATCTTGACGTTTCTGCCTTTCTTCCAAGTCATACTTCTCAGTTTCCAATTTCACAATACATTCCCACAACTCTTGAGCTTTTTCCCTCAATTTATCAACACCAAGACCGTCAATTTTCAATGGCTTAATACGAATGGACAAAGAGATCTTCTTCTCTTCCTCCAACTGTTCCTTGGTCTTGTTTCTTTCCAATTGGGCGGGAGATAAGTTGGCCTGAAAAATACCCGTTATTCCAACAAACCACCAACAATTTTCTTCAATTCCTCCTTACAGATGGATCCTTCTTGTTGATGGTGAAGTTGGGTCCTTTGGTTTTGCTTTGATCCTTTAACGCTTGCATCATAGCTTGACGTTTCTTTTCGGCTTCCTCTAAACGCTGTCTCTTCTCCTCAATGTCGCGCTGTTTCTTCTCCTCAATCTCTCTAACGCGACGCTCCTCTTCCTGCTTCTTCCTTTCGGCCATTTTACGTTCCTCATCGGCACGGGCCACCTTCCTCTTAGCCTGTTTCTCCTTCAAGCGTTTCAAGTCGTCCTCTTCCTTGGCACGCTGTTTCCGCCATTCTGTGATGTATTCACGTAACTGTTCATCCAAGTCTGACCGCTTCTGATCTTGACGTTTGATGAATTCTGGATCACCTGCTCCCTCCCTACACAGGCACATTTGGAAATGAGCAAATCATCAAGCGAAGAATTAGCGCAAAGCAAATTTTTTAGTTGTTAGGCAATTTTGGCAGAACGAATAATGTTAGATTTTTCTTGGACAAGATTAAATACGTACAAGAAGCTGTCCAAGCGGAAGAAGCGCAATTTACGCTCCAAAATGGTGACAAAAAATGTTTCAAAAATTGTGTGAAAAAACAAAAATTAATAGTTTTTTGGTTTTGACAAAAAAAAGCACAGAATTAGCGGCGTTGTTGCTGATGCTGGCTGGTGCTCATGTTTTTCTTGTGTTTTTTTCTCGTGATTTTTTTTTGAACTTACTCGACTTTCGTTGTGGTTGTGGTCCTAATAGGGTATACGTCACAAACAGGGGTGGAGCAGAGGGGGTTCACGAAAAAATAGAGAAAAATCAAAATGTAAAATTACAAAAAACAAATCGATACAAAAAAACTATACAAATAACATTTATAACAAAATTTGTATACTACTAAAAACTACACAAACTAACTACTACCATTAAAATACAAAATGTTCACTGTTTCGGGTACACAAAACTAGAATAGACAGACATCTCTGTTTTCTCCATAGGGAGAACACAGAAGGACACAGACAGTATCTACTTGGGTATTATACACGTAGGGAAGTTGGGGGCTACTTACGTTTTTCTGTAAAGAAGAAAAATTTACAAATTACACAACAATTACATAGAAACGTAAACATAAAAAGCGGGTCTATCAAATTTTCATTCTTTTTTTGTGGATCGAAAATTGTGCAAATCTCATAACAAATATGTGCATTTACTTACGTCTCAACGACTTCTTCCTCCTCTTCTTCACTAAAAATTTACAATAAATCACAGATAAGTACATGGACAACATCATTTTTACGCATCTGTTAGCTACGAAGCTCAATTACACAAGTATATAAAAATAAATCGCTTAAGCACCTATTTAGCCTAATTTTTTCTATGGAAAACTTACGAGGTGTATTCCTCTTCGTCGGACATGATTCAAGATTGGTTAATTAACAACAAAAACCTGGAACAAAAATGTGTATAGTCTTGATTGTATTTTTAGCAGAGCAAATTTTTTTGGACGTTTTACAAACAATGCGTTCGTATTTTTAGTTTGTCTTTCAAGGAACAACACTTCCTTGATGGAAATTCATTTGCAGTTGCATTAATGCCAAATCCGTTGGCTAAGATTAGTTACCAAGTAGGCCACATAATAGGGAACTTTTCTTTTTCAAAATTAGCACATGTTTAGATAACATCGATGAAAAGTTACACCATCGTCATATTTCTCTGTCTGTATTTGGCAACGAATCCATCCCAGAGTATCGGTTCTATTTATAGAGCAAGCACTACAGTTTCGTGTATGCATTTTCCACAGAGAGACGTTACAAGAGGACGGAAACAGTTCAAAATTTTCAATGAAAAAAGGACTGATTAAGAAAAACTCGATATAATTTTCAATTAAGACTTTTCAATCGCTTTGACTATTTATGGTACGCTACTGACTAGACGTTCCAAAAATAGAACCGTCCGAAATGAGATCCAACTACACTACGGGCTTTTTCAAAATTATGTTACAGAAATTTGAATGAATCTAATTGAAAGTTGATGTTAGAATTTATTAAAAAAGTGTTTTTATGTTATAGGGCAGACGGGGGTATCACTTACAACGAAAAAGATGACAAAGAGCAGTCCAGGAGCACCACACAACTCAGGGAGCCCGCAGTGACTGCTTTTTTAGCACCGGCTTAGCCCCAAAACAGTGGAATGGGATTTGGGCTGCGTGCGCGCCTCTAACCACCCACATTTAAATCCTAGACTTTTTTTTAGTAACATAATAATAGTTATAGTCTAGTCTTATATTTCCTTTCAGCAACTAGTGCGTTTTTTTCAGGGAAACTAATTATAACTGGACCACATACGAAATCTCTGCACTTTCCTATTTAATTTCTCCAATTTTCATATTTTGTCTTTCAGCTAATTTTCAGTTGGTTTTTTCAAAATGTTGCAAATTTGTCCGTGAGATTTTGAAAAAATTGACTTTTAGGTACATATTTCTGGTTAAATGTGTTTTCATGGTATATGATCCCGTGGGATCTTCTCGTTCCCTTATATGGTTGCTGATTATTCGAGTCGCATCCTACTACGGGTACGACGACAACGCCCGAGTTTATTCCTGTAACATATTCGCCCCCACTCTACCCCCAAAAATTCAACGAAACTTTTAATTATGTAATGTGGAATTACATTGTTTAGACAATTGTTGGATCCAAACAAACAGCAGCTTAATTGAGTTGTTTATTATTGCGTTACTGCGCAATATAAATCAAATTATGTGGTTACCTGAGTTACCTGAGTTCAAGATATTTGGCGTAAACAGATTTTTGTCTTTTGATCTTTAAATAACAGATTTATGGGTATTTTTAATTTGTTTTTACAGGAGTACGCAATTAGGCATTGAGTTAAGCAGGTAAAGGCAATCACAGATAAAATCACATAGCATAAGTAGGTACATAAAAAATTTGAACCAATCTGATGCTGTCAATGTCAATGAATTTGAATAAGAAATTTCCATTTCTGATTGGTTCAAATTTATTATGGACTTAGGCTATGCGATTTAGTCTGTGTCTGTGATCGCCTTAAGGCCAAAGGTGTGATGAGGATTGAAAAAAGTCAAAAAGTTTATATAAAAATGAAGAGACATTCACTGAACAAAAATCGCTCTTTTTCGATCACCAAACGAAGTTGAATATTGTTTAATAAGTGTAGAAAATAGTACTTTATCTGCGAGTGTTTGATGGTGCCGCATGCCAAAATCAGTCGATTCAGTACCTCATATTACATTAAATCAGTTCTATACGTCTATTCTTAGGAGTTGATTAGAGTACAAACGGATGAAAAGTAAATAAAATATAATATTTTCAAATATTTATTTCTCATTATCAGACGACGATTTTAATAATCCTTTGATCATTTTAATATTAACAATAACTATTAACTATAAATATTTAATAAACAACATAAAGTTTCTGGATAAATAGTAGATACGTGTTGTTTTCTTTTAATTTTCGACAAATTTACGTTAGTTCCAAAATTTTCGTTCATTTATTTCATCTATTTGCGCGAAATAAACTAATATCTGTACACCCTGTATAACTTGGTCCTGCCTTTAACATAGAATGCCATCTACTACTCAGATTATATAACTAAGAATAAAAACAACGTGTTCAGAGAACAGTATGTAGTTTATTTAGAAAGTTTTATTCAATAAGAATTTTAATGTAAAATATTTATTATAAGTTATTTTAACTATTAACGAAATTTTGTTTGTGAACGTCCAAGTTTTCTGTACAGTACCATTTGAATTATTTATTAAATTTTATTATTTGGTGTAATCAATATGGGAAAAATTCCAAATGGGTGAGTGAAAATAAGTTTTTCTATTTAAAATTGCTTCTTTTTGTTCAAAATTTTATCAGCAAGTTTTTATTACATTAGTTTTTCTAAATTTCTAAATATGTAACTTTATTATTAATTCATAATTCCGTAAATAAATATTTTATGGATCTACATATGAAGGTGTAGAGGTCGTTACATAACAGAACACTATAAAAATTAGCTTTCAAATGGTGCCTATAGATGTCTATGTTTACATCAAAAATGAAAACCGCTAAAAATATTCGAAAAATGCACAAAAATGACCAAAACCAATTATGTAAATTGTCTTTCCATAAACAACAGTTTTCCAGTAATTAAATGAAAAAGTTATTGTCATAATTTAAATGATAATACACATGCTTATAAAGAACAAGTTTCCTTATTCACTTTTGCATATATTTAACAAAGTTGATTAAAAATTCGAAAAATATCACCAGAAGCAATCCTGGTTTTGTTCAACACACTATTTAGCGAAGAAAATTACAAAATA
The DNA here is from genome assembly GCA_963930825.1 of Silvanus unidentatus. Classification (NCBI taxonomy): domain Eukaryota; kingdom Metazoa; phylum Arthropoda; class Insecta; order Coleoptera; family Silvanidae; genus Silvanus; species Silvanus unidentatus. Next base: position 873,193 of record OZ005762.1, read on the forward strand.
ATTAACCATTTATAATGATTACGATGAAAGCAAATGATTTTATTAATTATTATACAATGTGCATATATGCATATAATGTTTAATGATGCATAAATATTAAAAGTTGTAATAATTCGTTCTCTTCCACAACAAATGTACGTATTCAAGAATTATAATTCTCTCTCTTGCATAGAATACATTTATATTCAAACACAAACAAACTATACCTAAATAATAAATTACATATTTATCTTTTAAACGAAGAAAAACATGACAGACAACATGTTTTAAGATTATTTACATTAATAATAATAAAACGAATGTTCATAAAGTCCGTACAATAATAATAAAGACTATATGTTGCAGATGGAGAAATTATAGTCCTGTTGGCCAATGTATCATTGGTACAAATTTTCTACCGTTCAAAGTGCCTTTAGACGAGGTAAGTGCCGTACAATTTACACACTTTAAATGCCCACCGCAATCGTTTCCACCCCAATTTCAAAAGGGGGCATTTTTAATTTTCTTAAATGGTTATTTACGATCCAAAAAGACAACAAATCATTAACCATCCAATCTGAAAAACAGCGCACTCTACAAACAGACATTTAATTATAAAAAACCGCTTTGCCAACCACGATTCGAATCAAGTGTGATTTAATTCACAGCCCACCCGGATCAAGAAAATTGATACATTACACTTGAAATGTGTGACCACTTAAAAGACTCATGTAAGCCCTCACTTTATAATCAGCTTACCAGTGAAGAGCTTACAGTCAATCCAACATTATCCGGAACGGATGGCACGGAGATTTGTAGTACAAGCAAAAAACGACCGAAAACAAATTTGAAATAGGTCGCAAAATGTGCAAGAAAATGTCACAAGTCGCCGACGACTGGCACCGTTCGCTTGCTTCGATATAATGTTGCGGTAATTGATGGTTACTTGTCAAATTGGAGGATATTCGCGCGTGTCTGTGGCGCCATCGTGGGCGATTGCAATTGGAAACAGAAGAGGAAAAAAAAACAGACACTACCATCACCCACGCCATCAAACGTCTCTTCTGACTGGCGCCTAAATGTTACGTTGCTGCTGCATCATTGCACATATTGCCACCCTCCGACACGGTAAAGTGTCAAAATTTACACTTTCGAATAAATATCGATGGCAGCAGGTGAGGCACCCTCTGGTGACAACCCCTTTCTGATAAATGCTAATTCGGTGGGAAAACTCGTCCTTTATCGACATTAAACAAAAACAAACAGAAGAGTAAACGAAAACGATTTGTTTTTGGTGTGTGTGTTAATTTGAAAATTCCAATTCGGCACCGCACAACTCCCAAAAGTGAATTATGAGCCAATTTCAGGTGCTTTTAACATATAGAGCGGACTAACACCAAGATTACATGTTACATTTGTTTTTTCTTTTGGTTGCTATATAAAGAACCACTTTTTAATTGCCTTGTCCCTCTTCTACGCTTTTTGAATATGTGCGATGAATTGTGTCGCGAATATGCGATCAATCTTTCAACGAATATTGTTGACATGCATCAACTTAGCGCGCTCCTCTCGGATGCTGGGACCACACCGCTTGACAGACAACATTGTCGTCGCAAATCAGCTCCTCCCCTTGTTTTTTTTTGTGGGAAAAAATGGGACCCCTATTCATTTAATTATGTCCTGTCATTGACCACCTAACGCCATCTGAAAATGAAGACATACACCACACACGGAAGCGTCTCTTTATGATCCGGTCCGATAATATTTGGACAATAATTCTTCTCGGTCCACAGATAACACATCTTCCTTTTTGTTTCTGGACGAGTTTTCTTCTACGTTTTTTTTTGTACAATGATTTTGCGTGCTTTTTATTCTGCTCTCATCTCCATTTGTTGTATTTTAATTTCCACTTGTGTCGAAGACACCCCATCGCCTTTGAGAAAAAAAATGTAAATCATAAACGCCCCATTGGAGGCCCTTTTCTCATTCTCTTTTCTTTCATTTCTTTTTTATTTACTGAATTTTTAGCGCACGTTGTGTCGGCCCCTTTTATGATCATTAAATAACCGTTTTCGAAAACATTATAAATATTCATCGACCATATTCGGACATTACAATCGCGCATTCGTCTATTATTTAATAGTTTGATGGTGATTTATTGCGAATTTATGCCTAGTGGAAAACCGTACGCTTAAGTTGGTAGCTGATTAAAACTGTCCAATTTAGCTTGTTCGGAAATTGTGTAATTTATGAACATTTGTAAATTGAAAATTTGAAAAATCAATAAATTTTACAGTTTGTTAACAGTTTTTGCCGCAGTTCTTAGGGAATTTCGTATGGGCCCCCATTAGATTTATGTGCCAGTCCCATAATAGTCAAGAAACACACACACATTTTCCTCCATATATATTTTATAAATGTAATCTAGGTGGTGGTAAATAATAGATGGTTGTTGGAGCGCCCGCTGTGTCGCAGAGACCCCAACAAATTTTCGGCGGAACATTTTCGAGAGTCTCGCGTACCACCGCACCCTGCTGCGAAGATGGAATGTCCACGGGACACACGATGCGATGGTGGTTGGTGCGAAGAGTCTAAACACACGGACCCTACCCTAAAATTGTCTTTTCGCTTTGTTACTGCCCAAAACTTACATAAAAATGCTTTTAAATATTCAAGTAACGATGAGAAAGTGACGAATTTCTGGTGTCTTATGGTGTACGGACCCACGATTTTTCATTGTCACCGTAAAGACGCACCTAAAGTGCTGCAACAGTGCACCGGAACAATGTGTCAAAATTGCAAAGAGACGGCGATTTTTCCAATGAAAATGTTTAGGAATCGAATTAGTGCCGTAAAATGAACGTCTACGCCATCCTACTTTATCAATAATTACATTATACAAACAAAATACGCTGCGAAATAGCAATTACGTTAATAATTTAATAGAAATATCAATTTCATCCTATAATGGAACCGTGATTTTTCCTATAACTTTAACGGAAAATCATTAATGGGTTGCGCTTTTTCGGTTCAATGTCCTCATTTTAAGGGTAACCCAATCCACTCCCATATCATCTTACCAACCCCCTTAATTAAGAGAAACAGTAGTACCAACGCAGTAATTAATGAATCTCTTTTTCAACTCTCTTCACATTCAACTAAACTCACACTTGTAGCCATAAATTTTCTTTACTGTTGTTGCAATAATAATATAATATGTGGTGAGAAAAGTGTGTGGCGCTGTGAATACCGTATTTGGTGAGACGAGATTCTCTAGTGTGTTCTTCTCTCCATAATGTTAAGAAAGATGAGAAAAATTCGATTCTTTCAGCCCACACAAAACTCTCTTTCCAATTTTTTCCACTTACATTCTATCGCCATCTCACTTACACACTTGTCTGTTCATTTGGTCGCTTTTTTCCCGCGCCAGACCATCATTTGATTGTACATTAATTTGTAATATTCGTTAAACAAGTATAAATCGTCTAGGAAATATTGTGTATGTAGGTTAAATATACACACACACCCTAAGCACTCCCAGAAGCTGAATAAACTAACCACCCGAAAAAGGAATGAAAAAATCCATCTCAATGGAATATTAATAACCGTCTTCTTTGTGTGTGGCATAAAAAACACAATAAATATGCCTCGGTGTCATTTCAAACAGTTCTTTTCTCTCCTCTTTAATTCCCTATTAAAAATTATTAACATTCGCCCCGCCACTGATTTAAATGCAAACGAACACCCCCTAAAGCCTGTTTTCCACGTGACTTGAACTTTTTTTTTGTTACAGCGATTCACTAGATCATTGCCACATGAAGAATGGTAAGTTTTATTAACATGTAATCATAATTTCCCATTCAATTAACTGATTTCAGTCTTAAATTACTTATTAAACATGATGTTCTAGTTGAAAAATCAATTACACATCAATCATTAAGTAATAAACTGTTTTATATGCAAATTACCCGGCTTGCAATTGCACCTTGTTATACTCCGAGTACAGGTACATATTGACTGTTCATTTGTTGCAGGTTTACACCTGAAATTTTATTGGAGCAATGTCCAAAGTTGCGTGCCATCATCGATTTAACAAACACAACGAGATACTATGACCCCCAAGTGAGTGGAAATCTTCCTCAAACCCCCATTCAAAATCGATTAAAATATCTTAATAATTAAAGTATAGAGAGAACGGTGGCTAGAATACAAATTCCCTTGTATTATATGCCCTTGATCTACGATACGCGCCTAATTGGTTTATGGCTTGTTTAAAAAACATTTCTTCTTATTATTATTGAATTTATACGAGATCCAATACATATTCATAATTAATTAAAGCTCTCAAAGTCGTTCAACTTTATAATAATGTTATATATAACAAGCGTTCTAAACGCAACGTCCTTAATTATATTATCAGTTGACAGGCAACTATCGAGTGAGGGATAAATAATCGTATATAGTGTGTGCGTGTCTAGTTATGTGCTTCTGGTAAAACAGTTCTTTTTCTTTTTTCAGTTGTTCACCGAACGCGGCATCTGTCATCGCAGGATACCGAACGAGGGCCATGGCAGACGGCCGCCCTCTAACAAACTTAGGGAGTAAGTAAATGTGCGAAAATTCCTATTGCATGGATTTTGGTTTTTTTGATGACACAATCCTTAAGTCCCGGAACTAAGTATAAAAAAAGGACTGTGATTATGTAAAACATTGTCTAGTTTCTATAGTTATTCAAATTTCATGCAAATTCATGTAATTGTGTGTACAGAAACATTTTTCTATTCCACAATGTGGATTTGACAAACACAGAGAAAAAATTCAATTGAGAATGTTATCAATGTTGATCCCCGGAAAGGATTTGCTCTCACTTAAATAACAGATTAACGACTTAATCCCAGTTTGTAGCATTTTAGGTGTAAAAATCACGCTTGTTTTTATGGTTTCCACATAAATCGATGCTGAAGTTTGAAATATGTGCTTAGTAATGCAAGGTTTCATGCGATAAAGCCACGTTCACAGTGTTGCACAATGTTGTGAAGTGACCTTAAGCGGCAATAATTGTCTGGGTGTCAAAAGTCATTAATAATCGAGTGAAACGGTTTTCCACTCGTGTGTTTTTTGGTGAGAGGAAACCCACCCCTAGTTGGAAATTAAAATAAATTCTTTGTTGGTAGAATTAATTTAGAAATAAAATAATGACGTTCTGACAGGGGCGGTCCATATGGGGCTAAAAGGCAATTTTTAAAGACGGCATGTGGTCCATTTTTGTGTACCATCAACCCCCTCCGACAAATTGACCAATTTTTTTCCTATTTATAAGAGAATATAAAAGCTCGTCGAGAATTGTTTCAATATCAATAAAAAATAAATAAAAAAATATACTGGTGTGTGTAAAGTTGTATTTTATGGCCATGTTATATTACCATAATAGACTCATTATCACACTGTATTAACATAAAACCATAGAAAAACGGTACAAACGGTACTTGGAGTTGAAATCCAAGCGAAATACTTTCTGTAGGTAATTTTTTTTCGGTCTGTTGTATAGAAAGGGGAGGCAAAAAGCGCTTTCGAGAGTAGCGGTGTCTCTTTGCCTTTTGTAATTTCTTAATAGCCATGACGATAGAGTTAATAGGGTGGTTTAGAGCGTGGGTAGTTGAAAAACGCCGACACACACTTCCTCCCCACCTCACGTGCCCCGTTTTTATAAATACACTACCAATTTATTGTAATTGCTTTTTAATAAAGACGTCAAATCGATCTAATTTTTATAATATTTTCGCTAACATCTTTACGACCCACCATAAAACACACTTGAAGAATGTTTTATGTGTATAATGTTAATAAATCTATATGTTGCAGATTCGTCGAAATGGTGGCATGGTTGCGGGAGAAGTTCGCACATGAACCAGGTAACAAACTAATTTGTAGTGAAATAAAAAAAATTCTTTACAAAATTTCGGTGGTGGTGTCGGATCATTGCCCTTTGAATGTATAATCAATCGGTGCATGTCCATAAAAAAAACATCTCGTAACCTATACGGATTAAAACATCTTCTCTCTTCCCGAAAAAAAATTATTCGACGACAAACACTAAACTTGATAAAGCTCTTTGATAATTAGAGAGTAGAAGAGATAAGTAAGCGTCCAGTCCGCCTACGTACACGAATTCTTCACTTTTTAAAAGTGCTTCCACGTCGAGAATTCACTCGTTGATTTGATGGGATTTTTCTTTGTTTTCACATGATTCGATGTTATAATAATAACGACATTCGACCACCATCGACATGTCTTGATTAATTACCCAAACAAAATAATAAGTACCGAAAAAAAAATATTAAGGTGGGTCCACACACATATTGATTTCTATATGGTAATGAAAAATGATCGTATGCATGGATCATTTGTTATGGACATGATTTTCAATAATTATTCATCGAGTAAATCGATGTTCCACATTTGGAAAAAATATTTTTCGGCGATGGTGGCGCTAGTAGTACTCTGAACAATTACATATTGAATTGAAGAGCCATCTAATTCGATGTACAAAGAGTGTATTTAACGGTAAAATGCACTAGTAAGCGGTTATAAATGCACCAGTAACTTGACAGTTGAACGGACGCCCCTCTGTGCTATCGAACATCGCCGTTCGATATAATAGAGAGTTGGGGCCCAGTTTAGAAGAAGAGTAATCGGTAAATCGACAAGACTTGGGGGGCCACAACTTGTCAGCACTTATTTGTATTCCTCTCTTTACTTTCAAATTACACACATTCCTATAACAAATTGATTACAATCGATGGAGATTTTATATTAGCGCCATATATCCGTCTCTCTCTCTCTCTCCATTTTCACTCCACTCATAACAATCAAAACATTGGAAATTGGAACAATGACCTTAAGTTGTCACAGGATTTCACTATTTACCTATTCTATTTTTATTGATTCTTTTTCCTCTCTTATTTCACATTTTATATTGTATATATATATTTACAGATGCACTTATTGGAGTTCATTGTACTCACGGTATACATAGGACAGGCTTTTTCATCTGTTATTATATGGTGTCACATATGAAAATCAATCCGATTGACGCAATTTCAAGTATAAATACAAATTTCCTAGTTGAAACAGTTTGATTTTGTAGTTTCTCTGTGAATTACAGACTTTGAACGGTCACGTGGACATCAAATCGAACGGGGAAATTACATTAGGGATATTATGGCATTTTCAGTTGTACCAACTTACAGGGAAGTGCCTAAAAGGCCGGAACCAGAACAAACTGTACGAAATTGGAGATCGGAGCCGAGGGGAAGTACCAGTTCGTTCCATAATTTCGCAAGGACCAGAAGATTCAAGCAGAAGCAGAAATGAAAGCAGGGATTATTACAGAAGAAGAAAGCCTTATTACTAATTTAAATGTGAATATTTTTGATATCAAAGGTCTATAATAATTGTTTTTGCATTTCAGTACCATAACAACCACATTCACGCCCGCATATGCGAGCGTGAATCTGATTCACGACCGGCTGTAATCTTAGTGATTTTTTTTATTTTGAGGTTGTAATTCTCTAACTCTATGACATAATTGACATAAATTTCAATTGACAAGTGCTTATTTTGATTGATTGGTTGCATGTTTTATGCAATCGTAAAATACAAAAAGTTACTAAAATTAAATAAATTTTCCATTTTTCATATAAAATTTTTAAAAATGGACTGAAATGCAAAAAATAGCATAAAGAATTCGTCGCATAAGGCATTTTAAATTGAATTTTAAAATTTTTAAAATTTGCCTTATGCAACTCATTCTTTAATATACTATTTGTTTATTATCGATCTTAAAAGTTGACACAATAATTAACGTCATTGTTTAGACATACTTTCAACATAATCAAATCCTGATACCATCTATCGAATTTGCATAATTGTTTTGTTGTGAAACGAACTTCAAAAATGAATAAACAATTTAAGTACATTAACATCTCGAACTATTTATATAATTCCATTATCAAAATTCCTTCTTTCTAGATAAAATCAGAACGTTTTTTTATACATTTTTATATCCCTGTAATCAGATCGTGAGCGAACCGAACAAGAGCCGCTTTTTATCTATCCTCTCTTCCCCAATAATACGAAACAATAATTTGAAATAGAAAAATGCCAATGTGATGTGAAAAATAGATAAAATGTCAGGTGTCGACATTATAATTTGCAACATAAAATACCAAATGGATAACGTATTAAAAACTAAAGCATATTCCAGGCGCCGTTTTGTTGGTAACAATTTATTGTCGGTAAAGTTTTACCTTTCACAAATAAATTGCGTATCATTAAAATTTTTAAGGTGTTCTGAGAATAAGAAAAAGGCACCACAATATCGGTAGCAGCAGTAAACAGCAGCAGCAGCAACTACAAGCACTAAAATAGATGACGATAAAGCTTAGTAAAATCGTTCACCTTGTAGGGACAGTTGTTTGAAAATCACTCACCTATCTTTAACAATCTGGAATCGATAAATTTCTATTCTACTGGTTGACGTTGTGTTTTGAGAGCCTTCTGTAGTACTTAATTAGTGTTTCGGAAGCCTTTCGACTCCTCTATATCCTTATCTCCACTTGGAGGTATTATTGCTTTAATTATTTTTCTGCGAGGAGTACAATAAAAGTCAGAAGGGAAAAAAATGGACGAGACGAAGTTCGTTTGCGGTGCGGGGGAGAGCGGGGCGCCATGGAGCAATAAAAAGCTCACTGATACACTCAGGTGGAAAGTGCAAGACAAATTTATTGTTGTAAATATATGCGTGAGAAGATACGTGTTGTTGTAAATGATTTTGCAATGCGATTTTATTATTTACGACACAATCTCACTCGACGGGTGGAAAAAATCTGCCCCAAACAACAATCTTGATGCTGAAAACAGGCTTCAACATTTTTCAACTTGTATATATGGGTCGAGACGAGAACCTAATAAAATTAAGTCGAGTATGGTTAAAAGTACATTAACGTCTTTGGCTTCCGACGAAAACAATACTGAAAGGTGAATAATGTCTTGACCGATTCGATTAACGACTTATTATATACACCGGTTCGGTAAACGGTTTCCCGCCATCATCATCACCGCCCCAACAAACGTTTCGGAATTAATTCCATAAAAAAAGTTTTTGAAACAATGTTACGGAATTGGAATTTAAATCGATTCCGTTTGGAAAATGGTGCGACAGAGGGCGGTAAATATGCTTTGGTTTCAATCGTAATATTACAAAACAATATTACCGTAACTAATGAACGATACACGAAGCAATTGCGGTTACACATATTAACCAATATGTTGTCGAAGAAAAATTCTATAGAAATTAAGCGTTAAAATATAAATTCATTTAATGTTCATGCTTGTCGGGTGGATTTTTTCTTCGGCAACACACACACACACCACATCGGATCAATTCTTTTCATATAGTTTTCGTTTCACTTAATATTATGTATGAAAAGACCTGTGCTTATGTACACACAGAAGAGAACATGAAAACAGTGTGTGTTTAACTGTAAAAGAAAAATGTGTAAGAAATGAAAAATGAGCGATGCTTGGTAGCGATTGCATAATAATTATTTGATTATTTATCTTCCGAAACTATTTAGTATGAGGGATGAAATTTATGTCTTGTTGTATGGGTGGAATGTTAATTAAAAAACACAAAATAAATCATACAACTCGATAATATTCTATTTAGATCGGCATAAGGTGATAACAGCCGAAATAAGTAATTTGTCAGCGAGCGCAATTTTGCTTCCCCTTCGCGGTTGATTAATTAACCCACAAAAAAAAACAGATAGAGAAAAGGAACTGAAAGGTGTGAGGTTCGTGGGTAGGTGGACAATATACTTGTACTCCCGCGCATTTTCGACAGCGCCCTCTCTACAAATAGATCGCCCTCAGGCCCTACCCCCGTGCCCCAAATTAACAATACCCATTGTTCCACCACCACATGTGCATTGGGCGCTTTTGTTTTTTAATGGGCCCTTGACCCCCATTCAAATGGACAAGAAGAAAAAAAAACTAAACGGGGAAAAGCAGCACCGAAATCTATGTTTGTCAAACATATGGAATATAATCAAGGTGTAAAAAGCACAGGTAAACCTGTTAAGTAATCCGACCTTGACATGAGTTACATAATAGTGTGCCATCTATTTGCACTTGTAGAACGACAGCACACCCATCTATAAAACACGGCACCACTTAAACAATAATTTATAGAAAACGACAGAGAAATTCGTTGGGGGAAAAACATAGCCAACACATTGGCAAACATTAAAAAGATTGTTATGTTAACAACGTAAATGTTGTTCGGTTAATAATTTTCTTGTTTATTGGATGTACATTCACTTGTACGTACATTATGAATACAAAATGTAGAATGCAATCTGTGTAATTATTCTTTATGAATTGCAATAAATTTTAACACACTTTTCCCACACATGGACAACAACATCTTAAATTAAACAAGACTTGTGTGCAATAAAATCGTTCGCCTTTCTGAGAGAGTCGCGGTGCAAATTGTATTTTAACAATCTTCATTGTTTAAAGTACAGAAATTTGTTCCTATAACATTTTCCATCCCCCACTCTTCTTTTTCCAGTGTCTTCTCGATGCACTTTTCGGAAAAATCGCATGGTGGGGACGACGACGGCGGCGGCGGTGGCGACGTCAGTCGTCGTCGTCAGTTCCGTGCCGCCATCCAACCAAAAACGGTGTTCTTGTGTGACAGTTTGACCACGTGTCCACTATACGAACAAATGCGGCCCCCATAGACACATGTACCTACTAGAAAGGTAAACTGAGAAATTCCTATATTTTCATGCTATCTAAAACCAAATTGGGAAAATTGGCGGGAGAAAAGATTTATGCACTCTAGATTGTGTGCGGTGGATTAAATTGAACCATTTATGTTCGATATGTATACAATAAATAAGCGCATATATGCCTTTAAGGGTCGTATATTTCAATTAATTGTGACTGCCGTCTTCGGACACAAGAAGTTAACACTTGTGCCAACCGAGCACAGTTTCTGTATTAATATATGGAATAGTGTATGCAAAAAGATTTTTGCTCACGCCTTTCGCCTTTGTATCTGCCACAACAACACAGAGACAGAGAGAGAGTAGTTTGCAATTTACATTCCAACGTAGTGGATTATGTCTAACGAAAACCTGTTCGATATTATATGCACCATCAGAAGCTGCTGGGGCGCACCTTTTGACTGATATTCGATACGAATTTATTGGCCAACTACACACACGACGGCCACATCCAAACACAAATATATGTCTGTGTTTAGGTTGTGACACGATGATTTCACACAAAATCGCACGCGTTCATTCGCCAATCAGAAATTGATTTATTTCGGCTGGTTTATTATTATATTCTCCTGTGTCATTGTTGATAAGAGAGGTGTGAAAATAAAAACTTAATGGCCATTTTATTAGGTTTTTAAAACTGTACACGTCAAGCGATTTTTAAGATAATAAACGATAAAAATCGGCTTTATTCATTTCGGGTTCGTTTTTTTTATTTGTTGTAGCATGTTTATATTAATATACAGTTTTAATCTTTTCTATAGATTAATTTTACATACATTCATGTTTTTGGGATTAAAAATATAACTTGTTTTTTTATTTCTATTCTATTATGGGACGGGATTTTATAATTGACATCCTATTGCAATTACAAGTGATCAATCAGTCACCATATACAACGAATTTTGATTGATTTTATAGGAAATTGTTCAAGCGTACTTAGTTGCGATTTAAAATCGAGATTTTTTTTCTAAAAAAAGTGTTATGAAAATTGACTAGGTTAATTTTAGAGATAATTTAATAGTAGAAATATTGAAGAGACAGTTCGCATAAGGCAAATTTTGTCGCATGTGTGAATTTAATGCTTAATTTCTTGTTTTTACCATGAAATGTGAAAAATTTTACAATACCAAAATAGATAAAAGTTTATCAAGTATGGAACGTTGGCATTTTAAGAGTTAATCCATCCCTTAGACACAGATTCAAATCTCTAACTCTCCAAATTTTTTTGAACTTTATATTTTTCTCGTTTAGTGTGAACTGAGATTACCTGTAAATAGTACTAATTAATACTTACGTCCAGTACTAAAAATAACTTGTCTAATAACCCTAAGAATTCACTGTAAATAAAAAATTAGGAAACGTGTTAGGAAATAAGCTACTGATTGAAAATAGCTGACAATTTGAGTATGTAATACCGCTAAGTACCAGAACTATTACCATCATCACGTACGCATTGTAAAAAATCACTGTTTATGTACTTCTTTAGTAAGAATCAAAATATTTATTAACACTAGCTCTTAGGAAAAGTGGTACTGCTAGTACCTTCCTACCATTGACTAAAAAACCGCAAATAATCTCGCTAAGCTCGTGCATCTTTTAGCAAAGTCAACAAAACCGTCGTGAATTTTTGCCAAGTTTATAAAACCAAGTCTCTTTACATTTCAATCTTGAACAGTTGACTTTTCAAGACCCCCATTGGTACATAACAAATGGCTGTAGCCGACTTTACCTACAATGTAACAATATCTTGAATAACATTTCTTTAAACATAAGAATGTAAAATACATATCAGCAGCAACAAATGGACACACATTGTGTTTGTAATGTAAACAAATGCACTTGAAGCTCGGTACACCTACGGTTGCAATTGTATATGTACACACATATACCCATATAATATTTATTGTATATTGTATTAGAGAGTGAGAGCAAAAGAGAGGCGGACACAACGAAGCCACCACACATTTATCTGAAAAACTCTACTTCTACAAGTGCTCGACTCTTATTATTATAAATTATTATAATGTGAAAACACTTTTGTCAACCTGTTATATTATGACAACGCACAATTTCATTAACAATATTATACAATTGTTTGCTTTCATTCAATCACTCTCTAATCTTGTCTCTATCTAACTGTTCTTCCTCTTTTTTCTGTAGCTTTTCTTCATTCACGTACTGTGAAAGTAATAAACTAATTTCGTATGGAATTCGGTGTACTAGTTACAACAGTTTTTACAACCCTGGATATAGGGCCAATTTCGGGGAAACGAAAATCCCAGGTGTCAAAGTCAAATATAACAGCATTATTTTACACAGGTAGTTTTTAGTCGGTAAATGAGTCGAGGGGGGTGAGACGAGGGGGTGGTAGTGGGTGTTACAGTGTAGTCAAGTTTTGTCTATTGCACCCAAGGGACATGGCGAATTACTTTCGAAACAGGAACTGATGTTTCACAAAGGACAAAGGCACAGTTTCGTTCATTTCTCGTTTCTCATGTATATTATATGGAGATGTATTCATAGATGCGAAGAAGTGAAGAAAAAAAAACAAGTAATGTTACTTTCTTTTTTCCAATAAAATACTTTTCATACTTAGTCATCAGCATTGATGAGTGTTTCCCGGATTTTGAAAAACATAACAATTATGACCTCCCAAACTTGTGTGCATACATGTCTTTATTTAAATTGTGGAATTTTATTATTTATTGTAAAACATACACAGTTGTCGACGTAAAACGGATGAATGGGTTTCGTCAAAAGTCCTTAAAATAAATGTACACAATCTTCACAGATCCGTCTTCTATGCTAATTTCTCTTATTAACTAATCAGAATGTTTTCGTTACGTATTTAACACAATAATAAAAATAGCCAAATAAATTTCATATTCGATATATTATTATTACCTATTGCCAAGCCGTTTATTATTGTATTGTCGCTTTTATAGCACATATAATAAATATTTACTGAACACACGAATGAGAAAAAAAATGAAATTTATTTTGTTGGCGCCTCGAGAATCCTTGAATTTTCTGCCTGTACAAACTGTTCACAATAATAATGTGAAAAAAGTGTATGGAAGAGAATATTTATTGTAGAACGTGAATGGACATAATACACATTGGAGGACAAAATTCAAGTGTTAATTTAAAAAACCCATTCAATATATACGAAATGTGTGTGTGTGTTGGTGGAAATATTTCCTATATTTGAGTTTGGAGAAAATTAAAATCACTGTTTATTTAAGGGTTTAACATACACACGAACGCTGTTTGTCGGCAAATTGACTAAACAACGTTGCCAATGCCCATCCACATGTACAGGGATTTCCCTCTCAAAAATTGGCTCTACTGTCTACCTGGTTTTGGCAACACTGCAGAGCGCCGCACATTTGACACCCCCTCGTTATACATATCGTGCCTACTTGATGTGATAAATGGGTATTTCATAAAACAGTTTTTCGGTATAATTAAAATCTGCCACTCATTTTTCTCGAAAAAAATTTAATAATCTGTATGTCAGGTGAAGATACACCGTGAATTATAAACTCCGACTCGGCCGCCGCTCTCGCCTGACACATGCAAGCGCAAGGGGCTAACTTTGATCTTGCCGTATACATATGTAAAAGCATTGCTCGCTCTCTAGATTTCATCGATGTGTAACTTCGAAATCGAAACTTACACACCAACCAACCCGAGTGCCTTTAAATATTGTCTATTTGATCATTTTGATGAGCGAGAAGCGGCCTGACCTCACCGGGTCACAAGTAGGCGGTTGCTGCTGGTTTCTTTTATGGGCTGTAATAAAGCCACATATTCCCATGAACTCAATTCCCGATGCGGGAATCACACACAGACGAACATACAATGGACGATAAAAACGTGCTCTACCCTCAACAATTTTTTCTTTTTGACAAGAGAGAATCTCTGAAAATGGGACTGACTAGAATTGAGGACCGCTGTGCGCTCCTGTCAAGGCCGACTAGAATGCAATTAATTCCGTATCCCGAGAATCTAATTGTGCATATGAAATTGTATCACGTAGTGTATTAATCAATGTTAAATGGTGTGGCATTTAACGCTCATTTCCACATACAACAGTAGAGTTGTATATACGTTTTTCACGCGATTACAATTACAAATGATTATTTATGAGGCGCGATACCTCAATACGTCAAATCAGTGGTTAATAAATCGAGTTTTATTAAAACCTGCACAACTGCCAATTCTCCAATCACTGTTATTAAAGCGAGAGTCAAGTGATTGAATGATTGTCCACATACAGTTTCGAAAAAAAAAGAAATCATTCTGGGAAGTGCATTGAGAAGTGCTTCTATAATAGAATAATGTGGACTGTTGTTGGGCAAACACTTTTAGCGGTTTATAGAGGAGCCAAGAGGAAAACACAACCAGTGGACAACCGGAGTGTACTATGTACACACGTATACAAACTTGGTGTGTTTATTTTTGACATTCCAACAAACTTTTTTCTCTTCTACCAAAACTCTTCTTCATTTTTTTTTCTTCCGTCCCTCTAACCACTTATTTGTATTTAGATATAACACGAATAGACACCACAACACACACACAAACATTATAGTCTTTTTACTGAAGTAGTCAAGTCAATAGACGGATGGGAGAGAGGAATTTTATTAGGAAATGTGTCATTCATCACCTGCTGAACGGTGGAAGTACAAGATTGATGCAAGGGACATTTTGATCTGCATGCACTGCGTAATTTACGTTTTTTTTCCAGTTCAAGTTGAAAACACTCAGACCGTCTATCGGGTTTTCGAGTGTCTCTCTCCGATAATTGATCAGAGAAATTTATTATTAGCTTGTACGGTTGGAAAATGCTATTGGGACAAGTTTTACAATTTTCAAGTATAGAGATATATTTCGTTTTATTGTCAACTGATTGATACGAGTCGTTATTTTTAATTGAATTTTCAAAACTGTTTTCTATTGTTCAATCGAGTACATTTTAAACAGAGAGACATGGGGGGACAAATTATTTAAAATTGTTGGGATAATAAACAATGTAAAGGAGGATCATAATTTACGTGTAGCAAGGGAGATAGAATGTGAGAAAGAGAAAGATAGAATGACTGGAAATTGTGTATTCAAGTGTATTAGGGTCTCAAATTGAATGTAAATTCAATGCTTCTTTTCTATACGCTATATCATTAAAATACGATAATATGCTTGAAAATTATATAAATGTGGGTTTTGGTACAACTGCTTCATCATTTATATGATAATAACAGTGATTTTTAACCAAATGGGATGGATTTATTGAAAAGTTTATTGGGGCGAGTGTTTTAAGAGTGTTATAAAAGCTTTTCTTGTTACCAATGCGGAAAAATTACACAGTCGGGTAAATTTTACAATTGAAATTTTATTCAAAGTTATAAACTGATTCGTTAGCATAACATTCGGCTCACTTGAGATTGTTGACAGATTTCAAGTGTGTTTTCAAACCGTCTTCCCTGAAATTTACATTTTTGAGTAAAATTACAAAATACTACAATAAACATCCGTAAACTTCATTTGACCAATTTAACATTTTTGTGTAAAATTACAATCCAAAACAAAAATTACGTAATTTTCCATATTTTCCCAAGTTTACCACAGCGTAAAAATCCCTCAACATATTTTCTCCTCATAATTAACACACGTTTTAAATTAGATAACATTTCCTGCACTAATACTTCCTGATAGGTGTTAAGTTATTAATTAATATGATTAATGCTTGATTTTACACAAAGTTTCCGTCATCCAAAGCCGCACAAGGTCGACATCTAAGCGGTCAATTTTTTTCCCTTGATTGATTAACAACAAAACCAATTAATAAAAGAATAATGAAATAAGCAAGTACAACACACACTTACTTCAAACTAGAAGTTATGTCGTATTATTACATAAAAAAATACCATACCGTAAAGGTGAAAAGTGAGCATTTTTTTCCACACAATAATAGTAAAATGTTACAAGTGAGAGATTGTTGAATGTACAAACATCATCATCAAGTATGTAAGTTATTTAAGGTTAAACAAATATGTTAAATGATATGCTTATCACACGAACGACTTGGTGCTTGAACGCAACTATTACAGCTGTAATTACGCGTTGATTGTGTGTATGAGACGAAGAAGAGACTCTCACACACACATACATATCAACATCAGCGTCAAATCTAAATTGGGACAGTGGAGAAGTTTATTTAAATTGTTTATAATCAATTATTCCGTTCCGATAAACCGTATTTGGAGGACTTATCATGTTGGGAATTGGGAAAATCGATGGGCTCTGTATATATTCGCCCCCCTCGAAAAACCGTTCACTCTAATGAATAATGAATGATCTGTAACGAATACTGTGATTTCAGGTCATAGTCGACGTCATTTGAATGGGAAAATAGGTGATGTATGGGGAAATCTATTCTATTTCTCTTTCAATTATCTGTTAGAAAAAAATTGAGAACTGCCGGATATTTGAATATGAATAGAAGCGAAGAGGGAACAGTTTCATAAAGGTGATTGCACCCCTTCGGCACCCTGCGTAAAATAGTGCGAAATTACATAAATGAAACCATCAAACCCATTTAACACACTCGTAAACCGGTATTAGACCTCTATTATTCGCTAATTTTATTTAGTGTTGGTGTTATAATCAAATCAACACCTCGATGCATTTTGGATTTGTGTTTTTTGTTGTTGTCAATGTGGGGATTTTCGCTTTTCTCAGTGGAGGTGCGACCAACTTAGCGGATCTTCTTACCCACTTGTTTAGCGTTTCAATTAACGTGCACTTGCGATTCGGTGCGTTCTGACGTAGAGGGAACACTACATGTGAACCTTCGTACCTATAAATTGTTCATATTCAATGGATATCGAGTTCTATGCGCGATTACACAATAATCGCACATGCTTGAAATATTTTCTGATAAAATTCATCGAAATTTACGTAAATCTACACGATTTCCTTTAAATTGTGATTCATTTCTGTGGGACTTGTTGATGCTTTACAAAAAAAGATTTTTTAAAATTATGTTTTTTTCTGTGTGTATCTTTTAACAATAAAATCATAAATTTCGTAATTTCTGGTCCACACTCCAACCACTGTTTACAAACTCTTATCTCCTTGATAATCTCCATAAAAATGTAAATAGAATTTATTAAATTTTTTTAACAATAAGAAGCAAATCATCAACACACGACAAATTCCACACATTTCCACGAACGCATTTTTCTATTGGGAAACGATCTTTATTCTGATTATCGTATGGCGCTTAATGATTACTAATTGTATGTGTGGCGATTTGTTTATTAATATCAAAACACAATTCTATATATTTGTTGCAAAAATTCCACTATCTATGAATGAACCGGATAAATAATTTGTGTAAATAATCACAAAAATGCTGTTTTTGTTGACTTAATCCTTGTTACATAAACGTATGCGGTGTGCTACAATGCACAGCGCCGACTGGTGGCTCAAAAAGAAAGAAAAGACTATAAAGTGAACAACAGACTGCCAATCTACATGTTTGTATTATGGCGAATGGGAATTTAATTATTTGCCAACGTTGACAATATATATGCGCTTTTATTGGAAAACAATTCCACATTGACGTTATTATTAACTTTATAACGATACGATTTTTCCCCAAGTGGGTGGGGAACAGAGGGGGGCTTTAGTAGCCTGGATGGTGGCATCACAATATGGAAATATATCAACATAATATTTTAATTAATAATAAATCAACAGGCCGGGGGGTAGCCTCGAGCGGATTGTACATTATATATGTTTTTTGCACACCTCATTTAAACAGATGCCATCAGGTAGATTATTATCAATATTAAGAGAACATTAGCATATACGACGAGTATGTGGTGTTCGACAGGTATTTTTGTCGTTTTTCTCTATTTTACGAAAAAGTAACAGGGGCAAAATGAACATTTATTATACACACCTATGTCCCATCTGCGAATGTAACCATTTTCGCCATTGTCTTAGACATGTGCATTCACATTTGATTGGTTTGTTGCCAATGCGACTTATGCAATATGGAGGTGGAGTTTAGGTTAAATTATTGTTGCTTAGCAATATTGGGTAAGCAACAAATAAACTTGCTTGCAATTGTTGTAATCGATTCAAGACTTGTTGTCTACGTTGTGTGGGGGGAAAGGTGAATAAGTTATTCAAAGGGCAACCTGAAAATATTAGATTTTTCTTGGATTTAACGAACAATCGTTATATATTACATGTCAATTTCGTGTAACGATCGACTCTATAAATAGGAGGCGGTGAAGTTGTAATTTTTATTGTACTTTGATCAATTCATTAATACCTTCTCATAACATGCCTACTTAGCTATTTTTCCTAATATTAAATATCTAGTATCTATAGGAATTTATTAAAAATAGAATTTTATCGTTTTTTTATTATGAAAAAAAATGTTATGGAAAAATTGTGCACTCGTTATTAAATTTGTTAACCTCTTTAACCTAAAACTGTCTTTTACCATTTTTTGACTTTTGTTTGTTTTTGTTCACGTTTGTTTGTTTTTGACTCCCCCACCCACGCCACTGACTTCCAATTGTTCCGAAATCCGTCCACCCGCCTCGACCCAAATACAAGCACGATTGATTTATTTTCTATCATATACAATTCATCAAACATTTTGATTTGCTATTTGCAATAAGTGTGTATAGGAAAATATGCCGCACTTTTCGGAATTCCATTCATAATAAAATATATAAAAATCGATAAAAACGCTCGACAATCAAACATTTATTCGCAATACTTCCATCCATCTCGCAATTACAAATTTACAATTTGTCGTAAATCACATACTAGAGAAAAAAAACAAATCAGTACCCCGTCTCAATAAAAACAAACACAAACACAATCATGGCACTTGTACAAAATCTCCCAGTTTGGTAAGTGAACAATTTTTATGCCAATCAAATCAATTACTTTCACTTTTCTTTTCAATAACTCTGTGCAAAACTATGACGTAATCGCGAATATTTCGCCAATAGACCGTATAATTATTTTTTTATATACCACAATCTTAATTATTATTATTAATTATTGGAGCCGGTTTGAACATTTCAATTTCACATACTCATTTTCTATAGTTTCGTGTTGCATATTTTTTGGCTAAGGTCACAAACCGCCTTCAGAGACCAATATATATTTTTTGTACCTGCCACAAAGACAATTTTATTACCCATCAGAGTGAAAAGTGACCATATTTCTCCCATCTTGTTCTCTAAATAAACACATCCCGCGAACCGCCCGCCATAAACCAATCAAAAACAGCACAGTGCAATAATAAAGTGTCAATTTGAACAATAAAAAAATCGCTTTATTTACTATCGACGACGCATAGGACGAGACACTCTTATTGACCAAATAACCGTTTCCAACATGTACAAGATCAGACAGCTGTCACTCCACGGGTTGCCAGTTGTCTGCCCGTCGAACATCTTCTTCGTGGTGGTCCAGTACGAGAAATTGCGCATTTTATTATTTCACATTAACAGCGTCTTGCCATTGTTACGCCACGTAAAATGCACTTTCCTCCCTCCGCCCCCACTTATTCCATGCAACAACATTGGAATGCGTTTTTCTGCAAAGAATCCCCGTCGTCTAGTGTGAAAACGCACACTTTTCGAAAATACTAATCGCACATAGTGCGATAAAACGGCGATTACGAGTAGTGGGGATTGAGACTGATTAAAAAACAAATTAATTTACAATATATAGGAAGTCATTCACACACGAAAACAGATAGATAGACACATGTAAGACGAAATTTCCAGTACGGGAAGAAAATCTAAAAAAATACATTGTTTTTTGCGCAATCGCATCTAATAGAACATTTCTACAGATTGGAAGGCTCAGGTAAATGGGGTAGAGAGACCAGCAGGACATAATATCGGTGTATGCGTTCCGAGGTTCGTGTGTGTGACTCTGACTTGATTCTCTTCACTCGTTTATTAACTGTGTTAGTGCTAGCGCGGACGGATCCTTACAACTGGAGTTGTTCGTACGTTTTTCTTTCCGTTTTTTTTCGGCAGTGTGCTACACACAAAAAGTGACACTTTGTGTAATTTTTTTGTTGCACAAAATAGTGCAAAAATTTTTGTTTTTGTTTTCATCTCTGTTACACTTTTGGAGTTTAAATTGCAAATTCAAAAAAAGTGATTTTTAGAATGTATTTGGGTGATGCTCTGCCCGGCATTACTCGCCTTTGACCTTCTGGATGCCCTCAAAGTAAGTTCGGTAATTTGCATAAGGGTGCCAAAAAAAAATAACAATAAAACGTGTTTTTGTTTGTTGTTGTCCGGATTAGCGATTTTCGAGTTACACAATTTGAATAGAAAGTGAAATTTTGTGTTGGATAACAAATTTAGTTTTTTTTTTTTGAAGAAAAATACATTTCGGCAATTTATAAAAGCGAGTTTAATAATTGTTTTATTGTTCAATTAACCGTAAATAATACTGGCAGTAAAAAAAGCGAGATAAAACGGATTTTATTTGTATGGGAATTTGTGGTTTTTCCCACAGAAACACGAGTCTTTAATTAATGCCCAGCTACTTTTCGCAGTTGGATAAACAGAAGACAGTTTTCCGTCGGAAAAACAGAAACTGTCGGGTTATCATCCAAGTTTTATTTGTTTATACATATATTTATTTTGTGTTCTGTATACTGACCCATTTAAGTAGATAAAAAGATTTTCAAATAAAAAAAAAAAATACAATATTGTTCGTAAATTTATTACGTAGTCAAATATGAGCGTGTAAAGTAACTGTTTCCCTTCCATGCTCGTAAAATAATTTTATTCACATATTTAATAAAATACAATGCGTATCGAAGCATGTTCGTTTCGATTTGTTTATGGGGAAAAACACCGTATAGACACAATTTTATATGGCGTAACTCAATGTGTGCGCCTTTAAATTGGCATTATAGCGTGTTTCCATACAGAAAAACAATACTATAAAGTGGTTGTTTATAATTCCTTATCGATATATACATTCTTCATAAAAGCGAGTGTGGAAAAAGTGTGTGCACACACACACAGGTCGACAACACCATTTTCGAAACGATAAAATTGCCGTTGAACATTGAGAAAATGTCAAAACTGACAAAAGCAGTAAAAACATAGTATAGGCGATTGGAAAAGGGTAAATTCTTCACTTTTATGCAGTGTACAATGTATCGAAGGCAAAATCAATGGGCAATAAATTAGATTAGCAAGACAACTTCACCAAGATATATCTAATAAAATATATAGACTTAGATTATTAGGAATAATTAATATCAATTATCTGACATAAATTATAATGTCGACGATTTGTGTAATTGATTTCCATTTGAATATTTCCAAGCGAAATGTTTCATTTTATATACTATTTTAATACTACCTTATTATTATTATCATTAATGGTATTATAGTGTCCGGCCTTGGGCTAAAAATCGTTTTTTAAAAACGTCCAATCATCGAACTAATAAATTAATGCAAAACTCTCCAATTCTGCATTGTAATTAAGAATTGTCGAACTGATTTTGTTCGAATGAAAATCTGGAAAACGCAAAATACATATGACTTAATGGTCTAAAAATAATAAAATAATGAGTAACATGACAAGGCTGATGATGAGCGAGGTACATAATTAAAAATAATAAAAACTCCCAACAAAAACTTGGCGATTAATTAAGATATTAAAGCGTGCATTTCGATTTTATTGAAATTTGAAAGTGGAATAATGGAGAGGAGAGAAAAAGATGTACGTCGTAGTTACAAGGGCCCATATCTCTTGGTATTGAATAAAAAAAAATCATTTTATTAACGCATCTAATCACTATTCTTCGGGGCAATCGTGATGAGATCGTAAAATTGTTACATAGGAAAAATGTATAAATCTTCAGCCTTCGACGGTGTCAAATCAACAAACTTGTCTAACGTAATTATCATGTTAGATTGTAAATCATTTCACTAATTTTACGATAAGGTGCATACTGTCTTCTTCTCACTGTTTCTCTCCGTATTTTTTATTAGTGACAAAAAAAAGTACCGAAATTTCTAGGCGCCAACATTTTTTTTATCGCAAACCGCATTGACACATACCATAAATGGTGTTATTGTTTTTACTAGTTTTGTCAGATGGCCCAATTTTTCGAATTCCATTTTGTCTGTCTAATCTTTATGATGCTAGGATTGGCTTGACACGGTTTGATTTTTCATTTTTTTTCTGTTTTTGCAAGGGTCGAAATGTCTTTAGACGTGAACTACACGCGCGTTTTTTATTCAAGGTTTTGTTTTGAATTACGAGTCAAGGGTTGTGGCTGATTTTAATCTAGGACAGTATCAAATAGCTCTTTAAATATCAATGTCACTCGTTTCCGTGTTTTTCGTCGATTGTGAATATCGAATCGAATGTAAAGTTCAAACAGTGCGGGAATGTCCATGAGAGAAAAGTTGTTTAGTTTTCAACCGTTTATTTTTCCAACATTTCCATGTTTCTTTTTTTAATTGTTTTTTGGCGCGGACAATCTCGTTTTGAATAAACTCTACTCAAGATAAAGAGATGAGTGAATCAATTTTCTTTGAAAACTCAGTTGTTTCCGTGTTTTTCGTCAATTTATAAATAAACTCGGTTTGTTGATAAGGTTTATATGAACCTAAATTGCTCACAAGCTTAATTCAAATTTATTTGCGAAAATGTCCAAAAACAATTTTCATTTTTTGCCCTGTGATTTTGAAAAACAGCAATCATTCCTGCTGCAAACAATAAAATAATTCGCGTGGACATTGTCACTTTGTCTGAACTTTACCATAAGAGAAAAAAGTCTGTGACAGCATGAGTGGCTCACTTCCTTCCGACGGCCAAACCACAAAAACCCACACATCCTATTGTACGTTTTCCAGACGGTTTTCATGAATATACAAACAGATCCTTTGATTTTTGCTAATTCATTTCATAATCATACATTTTAATTGCGTTTATTGTTTAGTTAAAAAGAGGCGGATATAAAATCGTACAACGAAATCCGATGCTTGTCAGCTAGATTTCCAGGCGTGTTAAACATCATTTTTCCTGGCTAGACCGAAAAAAAAGCAAAAAAATTTGTGAAAGCTGATTTGAAAAAAAAACACACTCAGACAGTGCTAGAAAGTGATGATAAATTTCGGTGTTGAAAATGTGGAATGTTTAAGCACAGCAGGGCAACCAACACACAACTGAAAAGCAGCATTCAATTAGTTTCCTTTTTCGCCAATATAATAAACACTCACCATTTACACCGCATATACGTTTATTATTGTGATTACGATTATTGTTGTTATTTGTGTAGCACGCGATTACAATTTAATGCCATGCTACCATATATTTTATTTTACTATGCCTTTCAGCGTTTGTTATTATATACCAAACACTGGTTTAGATGATCGCATTTACATATACGTACAGAACAAATTGCATGTATACACTATTTAATTTGTTTTGTTCTAATATATCTAGAAATTGAACACACTCGAATACTTATTGATTTTCTAATTTCAATTTACACAAATCAACCCGAATCGATTCGCAAACGCCGTACTACACGTTTACGACTCAGTTGACCTTCTCTCTCTTACATTTCTCACCTTAAAATTTTCAACTTCAAAGTGTTATTTAAAAGCGATTTACTTGCGAAATTGCGACACGGTCTCAAACCCTATACTATATATAATTTCGCCTGTTCTGGCAACACATACCGAAAATTAATCAACAGCCACACACGAAGACATTTTTCATAAAACTTAACTACATTTTAATGCATACAGAAATGAAGAGTGTGTGTATACGTTGTTGATTGAGCGGTCAAACCATCTAACGAGTTAATTTTGTTTTGCCGTCTTGAATAATTTGCACGAGGGATTATTTGTGGGTTTATGTGTAAATGCAAGGGGTTGGACGTTGGAAACTAATTATAACTGTGCACTTTTAATCACTTGTTAAAAATGGAAAACAAAATGAATATGATGGAGAACGAAGAGAAATGTATGTATGCATTCGGTGACAGTTCTGACCAGTCGATGAATGAACGATTCAATGGTAGGCTTTGAGCTCTGATCCTTTGGACACACAAAAACCGTTTAAAGGCAACAATATCACTTAATCTGACGATATAATGCGATTATGTATATAGAATTAGTGAAAAGCTGACGGGTGCCTCTAAATATATTTAGTGAGACGGCACTTTCAGGCCTTTCAGCTGTGTGTGTATGTATTGAAAGCGCATATATAGCATTTTATCATCCTTAAACTGGACACAATGGGAAGCAGAACAGATTGGCAGCCGTCGGACCTATTTGGGGACCGCACACACACACATAAATGGCCTCAATTGGGCCCCGAAAATCGTTCGGTCTGCATTATTATTAGAGAGTAGAAATTTGCGGTTTATTTTCTATATAATATCAGAGACTTGGTAATTTATTGCTCAGCATACTCTTGTTGTGTGCGGAGAAATTTTCAATTCTTTTTAACCACCACAAACAACAAAATTTATCGCCTATTTATTATTAATAATTGTCCCATTAATTATTTTAATTTTTCAATTAACATTCCACTAATGTTAATTTATTGGCAATTTCGGGGGAAAAACCAATACCGAAACAAAGTTGATATTAATAAAAAAAAATAGAAAAATACATTCTTTAGAGACGACACAGCCGACTGACTATAGAGAGAAAAAACCCTAAGTGTTTTGATAGACAAATAAAAGTCCAATGTGGCAATTAAAAGTGCAGCGTTGGCGCCTACGTTTAGATAAATTTTTGAGCATTTCGATTTTTTACAGGAAACTGTAAAATGATTCATAATTTTTAATCACACATAAAAATTTGGTCGATAATTAAACCGAAATGATACAATGTGTGTTCCCTATAGAGAGATGGGTGCGAGTTGCACTTATTCCCATCGTATATTAAGAGAACCGTGTTGTGTGTGTGTTTCGTGTTTTTATCTGATTATCTACGCATTTTACAGCTCACGGACCTGTCAGAGTCTCATTAGATGAATTTACGGACCTTTAATCAAATCGCGTGTATGTTTATTAATAATAATAAAAACGGCCCCGTCTTGTACCTGGCGTTTATATATTTAAACTGAATAAAATATTATTTGAATTAAGTTAAGCGTGTCAGGATATTTTATTAAATTATAATTCCTCTATTCCCCGTTTATTTGTGGTTGCTCCACTTTAATTCCACGTCTGATTTATTTATTAGAGTTCAGTTACTTGGGTAAACAGGTTACGACCTGCCCCAATATACAAAGATCAATAAATCTAGTGGTCTAAGCAGAAAAAATCGACTTTAGTTTGTGATTTCCGCAATGTTAGTATAATAAAAAAACAAGCATGCTTTGGATAGTAAACAAATTAAGAATGAAAACAGATCAATTTTATCGTCCAAGTGTGCGTGTCTGTCACAATTAATTGATCGCCACACTTTTTCACAGTCTGCACCCGACGACCACTTTGATGTGGTTACCAATCCAAAATGAAATTATGTCAATGGCTTGTCTACATCAAGAGTCCTTTCCTCTATTGTGGGACTTGATTTTTTTCCTATGTACACACATCAAATTTTCGTCTCGTTTCATCCTCTCATATTGGCGTCAAAAGCGTACTTAAAATGCCCCATTACGAATATTAAATCAGTTTGTGTAATGCGATTTCATTCATAATTGTTTAAACTTTACAACGAAAATGATGTAGTTGACTATATAGAGCGAAATGTCGTGTGAATTCGGGTGAGTTGTGAGCGATATTGAAATTACGTAAAACATACACAGTGGCGACTCGTAACACTGACGAGTTTACACTGGGAAAAAACAGTTTTTTTGCAATTTATCCATTTAACATTGACATTCCAGAAATGTTTCCACATCAAATCTTATTTAATCAGTTCATTGTATTTATGTTTTGTTTATTTTTTCCTTTAATAGGTAAATGGAATTTTTATGGACTATTTTTATGTTATAATCGTTTATTTTGATTGCAATAAAAAATTACTATGTTGAAATACGCACACACACATGTCTAAATTACAAATTTTTTCTCTTGTTTCAGGATAAAACAACTACTGAAATTATTGTTATTGATTATAATGGTAAGTCATTTCCTTTTTTGTACTTTTTATTCACACTCAGTGAATAAGTCTTAGACAGACGCGCTTTCTACTAACAAAATTTTTCAATACAAATGATTATACATAGACGAAGAAAAATTTCCAATGTATATAAAGTTTTATAATGAATGCTAATTAAATAACAAATATATTTGCATTTCCATAAGGTCAACTAATTAAAAACATAAGCTTTAAACAAGATAGGTAATTATATACCAAGCCATATGCATTACAACTATTATATACAAAGTGTTCAAAATGGAATTGCTACTGTGTTGTTTAGAAGAGAGAAATAAGAAATTTATAATTAAAGTGGACACAATGATCGTCACTCATACTGAATTTATGTCCATTGTGTTTACATATTATACTAATTGTAGGCCAAGTAAACTAGAGATGGAGTGGTTATACACGATGAAATGTCAATTATATAGTGTCAAGTGTACAGGACCGGATTTAGTGAAAATAAAAAAAAACAGATTTTTGTGCAGAAAAAGTTGTTCGATGATGAGCTAAAATTTGCATTTTACGCATTTTTAATTCAATCAAATAATAGGATCACATTACAGAACGGGATTTATTTATTGCTTTTGCTACCGGGATATTTGCATATCAACATTTCGCGATTCTCGATGAGGAAAGTGCGATTTAATCAACTTGAGTACTAGTTAAAAATATTTCACAAGTAACTTTTGGAAAACTTCACTGTTCGCCAATAAAAAAATTCTCCCGATTATAAAATCAACGTTCTGCCCTCACATCCTCAACATTTTCTTCTCCTTTTCCAGGTATTACCTTTGTTGGCAAATTTCGCCTACGGAGAGGAATGTACGGGCCTAGTGCGGCCCACCAAACTATTCCACAAAGGATCCACACGATTCATAGAAATAAGAAGAGGAAGAAACAAATCGGAAAACTGCACCAGTGCATGTAATAAAAAACGTTCAGAATTCTATATGATCGTCGATTCACCGGGTTTGCATTATTTCTATGCGCCCAGTGCAAAGATGTTTTTCTGTTACAACAGTGCCCGCAAACAGATCGTACTCACGGTAACTACCACATGTCAACTGTTCCCAGATGGCACTACTATATCAGTTTTTTCTCTTTTGATTACAGAAGTGGCGAAAATTCCTGAACGACAAGTCCATGTGCCTCTTTCGAGAGACTCTCTCCGATATATCGGGATATATCGAACTAGTAAATACATATAATAATACCAATTTAACATTTAATAATCATGGCCGTATAACAAACTGTAGTATTAATACGAAAGTTCACAAGCGACATTGTTCGCCGAAAAATAATCCGAGTTCGAGGGCTTTCTTAAAATATAGTGCCAATTTGACTAGTTGTTCAAATGCGACTAGAGAATTTTGCAAAGATTTAAATCAATGGGCTCGCAAAAATGAGTCCAGTTTTCAAATGTGTAACGAGATCAATCCGTAACCAGCAGTTCTCTATAATTTACATAACAAAATTGATTGGAAAAACCAAGTGAATGTTTTTGAGTGTTTGTGTTCTTTGCGTGTGTATGGTTGTTGCTACAGTAGCAATTTATTCTGTAATTGCATTTAATTTTTATTAATTATTGAAAAGTATTTTTTGCTTTGTATTATATGTAATTCTATTTATTAATTTCTCCCCCTTACCCCTGAAATGTATTTCTGTACTTACTTGAAAAGAAGTATTACACTTGATTTCACGATCCCTGCCCTCACAATTTTTTTATTTATATATAAATGTGTATGTACATTATTTATTATTAACCCCTATGGGGTGCACATTCCAAAAGATAAGAATTTTCTTTTTTTTTATTATTATTGTATATTTTATTATTATTTATTGCCATATTTTTTATGAAGATATTTTTAGAAGATGAGAGAGTACTAAATGATAGAGAAGGACACCACATTCCAGTCCATAAATAATATAACAAATATCCATGTTTTAATGGATATACGAGTTATAAACAATTTCAATCACAAGCAATAATTTTCATTTACCAAAAAAACTATATTAAAAAAAGGCTTTTTAATAACGACAATTGAATTTTTTGTCAATATCTCTTATAACAATTATTATATATGTAAAATTATATGTTTTAACCGTTGTTAATAATTAAGCCTCAAGAATGTTATAATTAAATGTAAGATCTGTCCATATTTATATACATTCCACAAATATGTTATGGATTTTCAATAAAAAAAAATGAACAAAAATTCAATGAAAATGTACTGAAATTTTATGCCGTTTTATTGTATACCTTATCCCTCCCACTTTGTGTCCCCTCATCTGTGGCACGTGCAACTCTAACCTATTCAACAAAATGCGATAAATTACGACCGAATTTTCTGTGAATAAACTTTAGGCAGATGTCTATTTGTATGGCTAAGGTATTGGGAATTCTTCAAATTGTAACGACAAATTCACGAGATTTATTGCCCATTGGAGCGCCTGAAAAATGCGCTTAAAACATCGACAATTAATTACACGCCTGCCACAATACCAAATGAAATATCTTTATTTCATTAAAAGTGTGTGGGTGAGTTTTCAAATTAAATTAGAAAAATTGCATTAAAAACGCGCGCCATAATTTAATAGACAGACTTATAGAGTTTTTTTTCTCATAAGACTACCACATGCTGACTTTCCAGTTGCATATTACGGCCACATCTTCTAATAGTGGAAACAGGAATGATATAGGTGACAGGTTTGCAGTGGAATCGCGGCATGCTCTTGCCCCCCTCGACTACAAACCCCCAATCTTGCATCTATTATGAAAAGTTAGACAGAAAAGCATCATAAAATACATTATGTACCGGGCTTTATGGAAATTACATCGAAAAAAACTCGGTAAACACGCGGAATTTGTATTGCAAATGTGCGCAATGTCAATTCAAATAAATATATGATTTATCAATAAAACACGACGAACAATAGCAAATTCAAGTGGCTTTCATTTTTATTTATGGCACCGGAAATCGGGGATTTGTTCGGAAAACCATTCAATCGCACTTGGACAATGTTCACAGAATGCCGGAAAATTTCCCGCTATTATCTAATTTTAAATGCGTAGAGAGGTGTGTTTTACTACGACATAAAAAACATCTATCTTTATTGTTTAAACTGATAAACTCTCTGTACTTTGGGTCTCCTTATTCCTATTCAAATAAATATGATTTATTGTAATACTTTTTTAAACAGAGTTCATGTACCCAAACACTTCAGGAATGTTATCAACACATAGAAATTAGAAAATCCGTACAAAATTTTTTTATATACCATTTAAGAAAACATCATCTTCTCTCATTCTCTCCATCTAGAGATAAGTTGAAAAATTCTATTAGAGAAGCCAGCAACTTGTTAAATACAAGAGTAAATATATACATATTAAGCGGTTTTTCAAGCTAAACGGGTAACATGTTAATTATTTTAATTACGTTTTCAACAACAATAAAAAAAAACGCCATCCAAACCAAACCGAACACTAATGGAAAATACAAAATGTCTTTATTTAGTATGTGTGTGGCAAGTGAGAAGGTTTTTTTTTAATTTGTACAAGCCACACACGAATATGTTATTAAATTGATTACAATAATCGCATTTTCCGCTTAATGAACGAATTTCAGCGGAAAAAAGTAAGGGGAAGTCGGTCTAAATGGTTCACATTCCGCCTCATTCCCCTACACACTCCAATTATTCGCACATACAGATAACATCAGGCTTCTAGATATTGAAAATTAACAAAACGGCCGCCCCTGAATGCATCGCATTGTTTATTGAAGTAATAAAAGTGGAGCTCGTTTTATTTTTCGTAACGCATTCACAGACTGCACACCAGCCAACTTGATGCATAAATCACTAAGAAAGCGGTGGTGTTGAATTTAATAAGTAGACAGTTTATTATTGTTTCACTGCACGCAGATATGTGTAGGTACCTATACATATAGGTGCACAAAATATAATTATTTTATAGCATTTTGTCAAGTCATTAAATACAATCTGATAGTGTGCTACGAAAATAGCCCCGATATATCGTTTTACCCAACATAATAAAACAAACACAAGGAAATTGTAATAAACAACCAGAGAGTCTCTCTGAGAGCTCTCTCTTTTTTTACGAAATTGACATATTGGAATTTTCGGTCCAATTAAATTGTCCTATAAGAGAGAATGAAAAAATATGTTATGGCTCTATCAAATATCAAAGTGACCTGGGGCGAACCCCCCCACAGCGTTCCAATATTATCGAATCAATTTGTTTTGTGTGTGTGTGTGATGCTAGTGTGCCATGCACACGTTCCCAATTATTGCCCTTAGAGCATTACAATTTAATAATACTAATCGTGTAATTAATTCAACACACAATTTCGCACAGAGCAAACTATGCGATCGAATATTTGGGTGGTTTTTATTTCGTCTCTCTCGGTGTGTGGTAATATAGGAAACTGTCTGAAAGGCCCATCGTCCAATTAAGCGATTTCTCCCCTCATTTTGGGCAGTTTAAACGATTTATGACTTTTATAGGGTGGTTTGTACGGACAATTAGCTCTCTTTGTATATTATTGGAGCGTTTATTTTTAATGATATACCACCACAATTCACAATACATTACGTAATTTGACAGTTTTCAGTTTTCTGTTTCGGGAATGATCATTTATAGACGTTGCCAAGTTAACAAACTCGGCAATTTTCACAGTTTTTTAAGCGACGAAAATTCTTTAAATTTAATCACTGACTTCATTATTCGGCAACACTGTCCAGCATACGAGGGGTGATTTATAAGCAATTTCGGAAAACACAGAGAAACGATTTAATTGGGCCTCCAGGCCGAAATTGATAATGTTATTTCTGTTTTAGAAATAGAGTTATTAGAAAAGGAAATTAAAAAATTACTATTTCACATAAATAATCGGACATTTCTGTTAAAAGTTCAATGTAACGATATTATTGCTTTAAGGAATTTCTAATGTGGAGGAGTACACTAGAGGCGAATGATTTAGTGTCCATTTCACGTAAAAAAAATGAACAATAGAATTCATTTAACTATTATAACCAGCCCTTTAACAGCGAACAGAAGCTTTGAGGTGAAGTTGTTTTTTTCGAAATAAATCATCCAACAAGGAATATCAAGATAATAATTTTTTTCAGAGAGTGTGTGTCTTTCACAATATTTTTCATAAATAACACGATAATTTATATGTTTATATGGACGATATGAATTGGAGATTAGTGGCAAGAGGCATTGCCGTCGTATGCAAATCGCGGTCTCGTCCCGCAGCCCACTTTGATTGATGGCCTTTGGTATTCATAAGTACGGGAATCGATTGATAGGCACCTATCCGCATGTAATTTAACACTTCCCAAGGCAAATCGCAGCGTTAAATGGACGCACGAGTGTATAACGGTGGCCCGTTGATGCTGATGCTGATGATGGTCGCTTCTTGTATTCACAGGCGACTCTTCGATTTACGTTCTCCCTCTGATTGTATCAATTACACGATGCTGCAACACTGTACGTAAGATATGAGTCTGCCTCTCAGGCGCTAGATTCTCAAAAACTGATTTGAAAAAATTACTAGACAGATTTCTTCACTCTTTTTTACGCTACATAAAAATCCTGTCAATATTTACACACTTTAAATATTGGACTTTGTTTAATAGAAAACACCAGTTTTTTTATGTGCGACCACATTATTATCCTTGAAAGACAATATATCAAGTAGTTGTTGGCTCATTCATGAAAACTTGATTCTCAATGTCAAATTGAATGTAAACTGCGTTTTTTTTTGGTCCAAAACAGGGAAAACATACTGTATGGTTTTTTCCCGCCAAAAAAATAGTTTCGCAACGCGAATTGGAGCAGAACTTATTGACATAAACATTATAATATATGAATCATGTGATGTCTTCAGTTTTTCCCACGTACAGTCGGCGCCATTTGAGCCTATATCAACATACCGGTACGAAAGAGAGCGAGAAATTTGTGTATAGGGATGCTGGGAGTGTGGGTACCACAACACTCGTCCTAAAAACATGTCTCTGTACCGATTTTACTGTTCGATAAGCACCGAAAACGTCTTTTAATTATAATATTAAACATTAGACATTAAGCAGTGTCTTTTTTTGGTAATTTATGCCCTGCCATCTGTCAATATTTTGAACAAATTCCAATCGACGAACAATTAATCCATCCATTTAACTAGTTTTGATAAGTGGCGTGTTTAGTAACAATTTTTCATCGGCATTCACACACACACACACATATCTATATAATACATACAGACAAGACTTTTTCTAATTTCCATCATCACCTTTAAACGTGTGGCAATCAACACTTTTCTAGCCCACACACTTTCATTTTAACGCGTTCATTTTGCATAACAGATAGAGATGTCTGATATATTATAAACTGCTCTCTAATAATAATATAATATTGATTGGGTGCATAAAAACTTGTCCGATGATTCAAATATATACAAAATTAGGTTATGTAAATTTTTATGAACCGAACTTAATTTTCGGTGTTATAATTGGAAACACGATATCTAAATTAACTTTACGATTTTTTATGGATGTTTACGTGAACTCCAAAGATGACATAATAACAAACGAACAAAAAAAAAACATTTACAACAGTGGTGGGGTGAAATTTCTTAACGCCGTCCCTGCCTTTTTCCCGAATTCGAAATTTGTTTATTGTTTTATAAAGTGGAGACCACCCAACGGTGCCTTTAACAAGCACTTTTGACTAATAGCACAAAATTACTGTAATAAGCGTGTCATCATCGGGTAAGAGACGATGGTAACTAACCCTTGACGGTAATTGCGGACACCTTCGGTGTCCTAATCATACACTGCACCATCATCTTCTTGTTAACGGACGACAGTGGCGTAACGTGAACGAAACGCGACTATTTACCACATTCACTCAATTGACAACTGGCGCGAGTCGCCACTGACATTCGATATAAATAACCAATAAATGGATCTACATTCCTTTATCAGAACACCGTGCGAGGGTAGTTATCGAATCTTCCGCATTAAGGCCCGCTTTGATTTATCTAATGGAGAAAATCCACCGTGGAAATGCCATTAGAAGTATAGACCGGTTCCTCCCCGAAAAAAAATAAAAAAACAGAGCGCTGTCGATTAAAAGTGAAAAGAAATTATATAGTTTTCCATATACTTGTTGTTGATGTATAATTTCCATATTGTTAAATTTTTTTTAATATATGCACACATTACATTGAATTTTCGTATAATTTATTTTTATACCAGAATCGTATAATTAAATATAACGTGAAAGATATCATTGACTAGTTTGATAAATATCTAAATATCATTCATACAGCAGGCGGTGTGAAGCCGATACCCCCTTACAGGCTAGATGATCAGATAACCCACTAACGGTTGATTATAATTTTCTATATAGATATATATTTTTCGTAATAAATAATCGTGCTTGAAGATTGGTAGAAGGAAATTACTTTACCTACTGGCGGTGCTCGCAAAAGCGACATCTAGTGCACGTCAATTAACCTCCATTTACGAAACACCGAAATTTAATTAATAGCGGATTAATTATTCGAGAGAAAAAAAGAAGAAAACAACTAGAAAGACATTTCTTTAAAGTGTGCCATCAATATTCGACGGTCCATAATAAGAAAGTGTTTGTTATCTAATAAAAATCTTGATAAACGACTATAACAATATTGTAAATAGTGAAAATGTTCATTTTATACAGTTTTGTTAATGTTGAATGGGCCGAAAAATATTTATCACAATTTTAATTAAACCATTTTAAATGAACATACATTCCATTATCCATTTATAGGAATTTTTTTCTTTTTAACTGTGTGTGTATGTGTGCTGGAAATGTGGCCAATGGCCCCTTCTATGATCCAGCCATGGATGATACAAATAACATATTATAGATCCTCACATATATACAAATAGACTGGCTCATCGATCATTTGGTTTACATCTAGTGCATGCTTTATTATATGACGATGATCCATCAATACCTTTAACATTAGACTAACAACGTCAGCAATTAGTCAGTGAGAGACGGACAGAGGCCATATGGTCGGAAAATTCGTTAATTGTCAACGAGAAATGCCAGTCGAGTGGCTGTTTGTGTAGATAAAACTTCCTCAATTGTCCGGATTCCGGATATTCTCATCTTCATCTTTATACAATGTTGCATTGTTGTTGGATGAACTTTGGGTAAACAAAAAGGTGAATTTATGGCACAAGAGAGCCAGGCAAACTACCAAAAATAGATTTCAGGTTTAGTAAAATTTTCAAGAGATACAAAATGACATAAATTTATCGAATTTATTCGAGTTTGTAATCATTGGCTATAAGGTAGGTTATATGGATAGTTCGTAATGATTGCTTTTCTGGCAGAAAATGTTATTTATGATACGCGTTTCGTGGAAGCAATTGCATATCTACTGAAGTGGTAGTGCTAGTTAAATTAGTAAATCTATAAAATGTAATGAATTTCGAGGAATGTCTGTGTTTTTGAAGTGGAAGTTGTTTTTTACGTTCTTTACATTATGTTCA
This sequence comes from Silvanus unidentatus, assembly GCA_963930825.1. Classification (NCBI taxonomy): domain Eukaryota; kingdom Metazoa; phylum Arthropoda; class Insecta; order Coleoptera; family Silvanidae; genus Silvanus; species Silvanus unidentatus. Next base: position 908,798 of record OZ005762.1, read on the forward strand.
AGAGTATTAAGGAAGTCGTTTGAATTATGAATGTTTGAAAAGAAAACTGCCAATCGGGTTTTTCCACATCTGTCAAAGGTGTTATATGATAAATATCCAAAATTAGTACACTCGCATTTTTTTTGAATTGTCCAAAAACGGATCATTTCAAAGAGAGATAAAAAAATCAGAAACGCAAAACCCAAAATGGAAGTACAGTGGTGCTAATTTGACATTCATATTTTGTGAGGTTTGCCAGAATTTTTGTAACCTACTTTGTTTTTTGCAATTATTTTGAAAACCATTCGTTTTTTGAAAAAATCAAAAAGTCTAAAATTGTGTAGCAAGAAAAATGCCGTCAAGTTGTAAAAATGCCTTCCAACTCAAGCGAGAAAGTAAAATTTACCAATTTCAAACAGAATATGTACACTCTATAAACAATCTAAACTTCACTCGTTATCAATTTTTGGAAGTGAATTAGTTGGAAAAATAAAATAAAAGAGGACAAAGAAAATAATAAACACGAATTAAAATTATATTGTCTGAAATATCAACAAGAGGATAAACACAAACACAATAAAAAGGAATGTATACTTTTTGCGCGTTTAGGTAATAACTGAGTAACTGCTTAAATTTAACTATGAAATCGTCTTCACTATTAATTTATTTATAAAATTTTCGTCATAATCATACACAAATATACGAATGAGGAAAAAAACTGCACACGAAATGTTGTTACACACACTTTGTGACCATTAAATCAATGTTAAAGTATAGAATTTTTATTTTCTGCGTAGGTACAGTTACAACTTAAAGAGAAAATGTATTCCAGTGCAAGATTTAAAACAAATGGCTAATAAATATTATATATGGTGGATTAAATATCACACGTGTAATGTTACAAAATCGTACATAGTACACTTTTTTACATTTTGTTAAGGCGCCCTCTCTCCCGCCCTTTATAATTCCTTTTTCGTCGCAAATTTATTATGTCCACAAACACATACCAGTAAATATAAACGTGTATTTCTAAAGAGGTTTTTTAACAAGAGAAATGAGATTTCCCCTCAACTGTGTAACGAGATGCACATATATGTGGAAATAAAAATGGTGCATTCACAATTTCTCGCTTATCACAGTGGCATCTGCTATTAAATGCAACGTATGTGGGTGAACAAATCGTGGGAAAAGGCACGAGGGCCCAATTAGCCGTTCACTTTTCCATCATTTTCCATTCCAGAGTGCACGAATCTCGACAAACGACACAATTAGGGGCCGAATGCGATTTTTTGGGGAAATTTCTATTGGCCGACCAATAAACGAGAGACTCACAATCATTTAAGTATGTAAAGTAATTTATCTGTTGTACGAGCTATGCAACATAATACTGAAAACGAAAAAATAATAAAAAAATGAGTAGCTGCTATATAACTCTCTCGTTTATCTGGGACCAGAATCAATTTCTGATGCATGCCACGTCGGTGTGTGCTTTTTTATTAAACCGGCCAACGTTTCTAAGTTAAATCGTCTATTAGTAAAAATTATTAATAATCTCAAATGGATGCGAAGAGAATTTCTCTTCTGTGTATAACTTTATATAACGAGCGACCAACCAATATAATAATTACGATCGCTTTTTTTCTTCGGAAAGATAAAAAGTGATGTGATAGGGCGATTATGTTGTACCTGCTGAAGAAGCTTTTATGTATGCGGAGATAATGCACTTAATTAAAATTCTTTTAGGTAGTTTCTTCCGGTTATCTGGTGGTGGTGGACGCGGTTTAGTAATTGGCGTTCGAAAAGTGGTTGGAAACGTTTGAGAGAACAAAATAACGATGAGTTTTATAATGAGAGATTAAAAATTTATCCCTATAACAAATTTAAATTTGAGAATATCGGGGATTTTCAGACATTTACTTCCATCTGTGGAACATTGGCTAAACTATCTAAAGAAATCAGAAATTTACCTTGTTTGAAGTTGTTGTTCACTGCACTAGTCTGTCGATGGTTGCCTGATGATTCTGGTAGTTGGGAGCTTTGATCACAGAGAGAAGCACCAGCCAAAGTTCAAAACTTTCAAAATTATTTTCAATTTTCATCGTTGAATGGAATGAAAATCGAAATTCACTGAACCACAATTCACAAGCGATTAATTTTAATGCACTCATTTTAATAGAGATTTAAAACAGTTGAATTTTAAAATAATTAACAGCACATTGTCGACCACATGCATTTAATCACGTAGCTACATTTAACTTTTTGTCCCGAAAAACGTTGTTTTTTTTATCAAAAACCCGTCTACACTGTTTTATGGAACTTTGTTAAATTGTTACTGCTTTACAAAGTCACGAAAATTATCACCGAAAAGGATGATTCATTGATTAGTGTTTTGAATGACCTATCCGTAACAAGTACTAAATAGCGACTACAATTTGCGATTTTTATTTAAACAATACATTGGTTTAGCGATCGGTTATTTTTTGCAAGCCTCTCGACAAATATTAGATCATGACTAAAAACGATATTATCTGATCATTAAATTTTATATTATTATAAGCATTATAACAATCTCTATATAATCTTCTAATTAAATCGATTTTATTGCAAATTTGAATGAAATTTTATTTTCGAAAAAAAATGTGTTCCCAACCAAAATAACATTCAGCATCACAGATATTGAAAGTATTTATGAACGAATGGAATTTTTTCCGCATGGCTTCTATTAAATATACATGATTTTTTGTACTGGTGTTTTATAATTAGTTTTTATCAGTAATTGGAGGGGGATGAAAATCGCTAATACTATTAGAATTGTAAATTACATTTCATTTGGAGTCGACATGGTGATAATGTCATATTCGCACATTTTTTCCATCATTGATTCCTGGACCATCCACCAGATATATAGAATTTCATTCTAATTTGCATTGTAATTGTACTACACAATACCGCAAATATTTAATAACTATTGACAATGGTACGATGGGGACCGGGGGGGTTACACTGTCAAAACGCACCCGCTAATATAGGCGAAAATTTTTTGTTCTAAAATTACATTAATTTCTGACTGGCTCTCCCCCTAATCCAGCTAGTATTGCAATTACGTGTTTTTTCCTTCCACTATCCGCATCCGGATCACTATTTTAAGGGGTTGATGCCAACAAACCGTTCATCCGAAATAATGATTACGATGGGAATCAATGATAACATGATTGAACAAATGCACAACGTCGGGAAATGTTAAGAAGATCATATTACCGATGCCATCATCATCGGAATAATAAAACCATACACGCACATTGCACTTTTTTTTATCTCTTATCAGTGGCTTTTAATCGAACATTAATTACCGCCAAAAATAACACTTGTTTGCAAATTGTTATCGTTTCCAAAGAGATTTTTTTGGCCAGAATCTCATCAAACCACTGATGCTGATTAATCAACCCCCTCGCACTTCTTCTCTATTTGGTAAAAAACGTGTGCGTAAGGGGGTGTTTGTTGATGGTACCAACTCGATATGTTTTATTTATCTATCACGATCGCCAAGTGCTTTTTCATACAACAATGACAGTTGGGGGGGCACAAGTCTTTTGAAGTGGCTTTTGATAATATGGAGCGTAAAGGGTGCGATTTGTGTGTACACTTTTCACTTATTTGCATCCCATATGTCTTTTCGAAATAAAAAAATTCGATTTTCAGATCGAAGAAACAATTCGAGAAATCGGTGGATCCCCCGAATGAGTTTCTCATTTGGGAGGCAACGGAAATTCAATCGAATTGCAATTGACACTAGTCCTGAAATGAATAGCAGTTGATGCAGTGAACAGTATATTATATTATGGACGAAATGCCATTAAAAGGGGGACTGTACTGTGGGGGTTGGACGCGTATTTATGTAACACAGTTGACAGATGGTTCCTCCACATGTAAAAGGTCATATCGGTGACGTCAGATGGACACTTTTGCGATCAATGTTTGCTGTAATTTGTTTCTTCAGCAGAAAAAGGACGAGTATTATTTGTTTATTTAATAAAATATCATTCTGGTCAGAAAAGGAATTTTTTGCAGCCTTCGATTAAAAACCTTAAAACTTGCCTCTTTTGCCTTCCTTCAAGTTGAATAAATCGTTGGTCTCCTAATAGCGACAAGAATTAAATTTTTCTCTTATAGATGGACAATTTCGTCACTTAACTTTCCATTTCTTCTTAATTTCACTCAGAGCACATTGAAGTTTAGAGTGTAAACAAATTGGTGATCTCCCCCGCTTTAAAAACCTAATTTATTTTCTTCGTTTAACAAATGTCATCGTACATGTAATCCCTTGCACAACATATTTGCGTTTGGCTCCAAGTGCTTGGCAAACACACGAAAAATTCATTATAAAAATCTCTGAACCGTAATACATTTATGCTTTTCAATTTAAAGCACACACACAATACAGTGTGGGAAATGATATTCGCACATAATTCGTGTAATTCAAGTGGACGGATTAAATGCAATAAAAAAAGGAACCGATCCTCTTTCCGATGAATGTTCGTTTGTCCGTAATCTAATAGTAATATTAGATTGACGAATGGACAACAATAAAATGATCGTGTCATTGTCAATTGGGCACGTGACCAACTCACTCCCTCACATGTGTTTGTATATTAGTGGATTATGGCAGGAACTATCTGTCAGGAGTGTCTTCAATCCGCTCACTTTACACTAGTTGCACACACACGTGAAAATTAACACTTATCAGTCGAGTGCAGATTATTGGAGGGCGGTTTTCAGGGGCTGGAAATGAGTGGCATATTTTTTTTTTGTTAAGTTATAAATTTTTATTTTTCTTTTACATCTAGCAAATCTGCTGTAAATCAAATTCGAGGATAACAAAAATAAATTAATGGTTTTCTTCTCAATTGCTAGAAGGACACAGAAGAAACGTACATAAAATAACAATGATAATAGGATCTATTATTTACAAATAAGTACATCAAATGATAGAAGGGGTTGTTGAGAATTGTTTTTCCTTTTTTTTGTAATAATTTATATCTTTATTTTTTATATAATAAAATTTGTTTTGTGAAATGTTCGTTTTTTTCTCTAATAGCGTTCGTATACTTGAGGATATTTTCTCACTGTTGTTTCTAATTCAGAATATTTATGTTTTTTATATTTTTTTTTTACTTTTTGTAAGATTCAGAAGACACATATTTGCTTAAAGATAATACAATATCTTCATCTTCTTCACTAAAACTGTACCTAAATAATGTATATACAAATATCAATTTAACTATGTATTACTATGTTTTATTTATTTTTTGTGGGGGGATGTGCTAGAACGAAAAATCCCTCAAAGTTCAATCAGAAAAGAACGTTAAATTTACTCGTTGTTTAGCAACCTAAATAAGTTTACTGTACAATCTCTAAATACTTTGTGCCATATTTGTACAAACACACTTTTGTTTATATTTAAATAATAATTTTACATAATTCCAAGTTTTTTTTCTTTATTTACACATAATTTACAAAACTATATAATATTTTTTTATTATAATTTCGATTAGTCAAAATTTCGACATTTTTTTCTTTTTAGAATCCCAGCTCAAAGCGATATGTATTTATTTGTTTAAGATATGCTATAGAAAGTAGACTTGCAAATAATAAAAAATTTTGTATACTAATTGGTATCATAAGGATGTCTATTTGTTTTTACATTTTTTCTCTTGGTGATCACAGTTTTTAAATAGGGAAACTACACAATAAAAATGAAAAACCAGAAAATAGGAAACTTTTTATGACACACCAAAAAACAACTAAAAACCACTAAATTGTCATATGTACATTGAAGGAGACCTACAACTGTAAATAAATCGAAAACAATTGTTTATAGTTCTCTCTTAAATATGTCTTTGGTACGATTTCTCTAATAAATTGCACTAGTTTCTTCGTGTATCGAAGAATTGGGACTGGTGATGGGCGTGCTTGTAGCAATACGCTACTTGGTGGTGCCCACAAGGGCAGTAGAACCGTACGCTTGTGAATTGCACGTCGGTAATGCGAATGGATTCATCGAGGCGAACGGTGACGAAACCAAACTCATTCCTGTAAATAAAAGAGATCGTTTGTCAATTGTTAAAATATACAAAAGAAAATAGAATACACACCGTGTATAATAATACACAAATTGCAGGCGTTTTGTTGCAACAAAACGAGCGAAAGTGACAAAGTAGTAGTTAAAACGAAAAACAACTACAGCTAAGGGGGGTGGAATAATTGGGGTGCACACACAACTAATACAAAGACAAACAAATGAAAGTGAAAGAGCAAGTGAGATAGAATGAGAGCGGCACTTTGTTAGATCACTACTTAAATGAACAAAATCTACTTAAACTTGTTAAAACATTTTACGTTTTATGAAAACAAATGTATAATGCAATTAGCGTTGAATAAGGCAAAATGAAAATGATAATAAAATAATATACTAACATTGCACAACCAAATGGTGCCAACCACTGACAGGCTGGTGGTGGAAAAGCGCGGGCGCCACTTGCTGGTGATAAGGGGGTGTCTCGCTACCCCTTATCACCGGGGCGAACGCGCTTTTCTCTTTGTCCGTCGTTGTGCTACTATAGCAAGTGGCCACCGCCGCCGCCACTGTGCCAACAGCACCGTCTCTTGCCGTTATTGTCGCCTCATACGTTGGCGACGACTCTTTATTGTAGTTTGTGCCAAAATGATAATGACCCGCTTCAGGTGTAACTAAAATACCAATTAAAAGCATAAATGATACGTAATTCCAAACAACAACACAAACATGTTTGCCAGTTTTTTCAACTGGTTGGGGCGTGTGATACGAAGAGGGAGATGGCATGTTTTAATTCCGTTTCTATTGCAAAAACGGCCCATTAATTCGTGTATAAAATTACACACATAAAAACAGGTGCAAAAATGTATATAAAATTTCATATTAATTTTAGGTACGTACTTTCAGTAGATGTTCGGGGGCAGTTGTTAAAATAGTTGAATATTTGGGCCAATTTTCAGAAAGCTTGTGGAAAATGATAGAGACAGTTAAATTAATTTCTTACAAAATGCAAAGCAAATGGGAATCATTTGAAGAGAAGTGCCTTAAATGAAATTTCTTATTCTGGTGCAGAAAGCTTGAAAAGAACCAAAAACCGTCCAACAAAAAAATTTTTTGACTTACTTGGTGTTGAATTGAAGATCCCTGTCGACGGTGAACTGGGCAACATATTCGACAACTGCGATGTGCTGGTCGGTGTGGCGCCCCCATATCCATTCATATTACTGCCATACGAACCGCCATTCGACGAATGCGGCGTGGACGCATTTGAGCAATAGCCGCCGCCACGTGGTGATACACTGCTACTTTGCGTCCGCCCGTACTCCTCTAAAAGAAAAACCCTACCGGTAAAAATCTACAGTCAGTTATAAAAGAACATGTCACACAAGTCTAATATTGTTCTTCTGTCAAGCATGCATCAATTTATTTTAACTACGAATTTTTTTTTCGAAACATAAAAAAAGCTTTGGAAGGACAAGCACCTTCTGTCCACTGACCGTTTCCGTTGTCTTGTACGCTGACCGCCAGTTGACCAGTGTACGCGTTAAAAGTCGACGACATGCCATTGTTGCCCATTGTGGGCGACCGGGGTGCTGACAGAGACAATTGATTATTTCGCGGCATCGAGTACAGTGCTTCCGCCAAATCGGCTGCTCTTTTCAAAATAATCTCCTAGAAAACAGTTTGAAAAATCGTTAATAAATGCAATAAAACCAAATATTTCTTTTTGTACCTTTGGAAGCTTTTCCGGATCGCCAGGATGACGTGGTATTAACTTTTGTAATCGTTGAAATCCGTAATCTATCGTCGGCTCATTCAAAGCTACGAAAAATGTGCAAATCAATACTTTTAACCTCACTTTTCCACGCTTTTTACTTACAAACGTATACGAATCGGCCAGGCGCTCCCTTGCAGAATTGCTTCGACTTGTAAGAGAGCGTCACTTCAACAACGCCCGGTATATGCCGAGGAGGTGTTTGCACCCTAATGGCATGCGGTGTGATTAACTGTAAACAAATCGAGTTATTTCCGTTTAAAAGCAGAACAACACAATTAACTACCTCACTCCAAACAAGCATTGTCCCAAACACAACTTGTAAACCATCGAAAAAATTATCCCCCACAATTATAACAGTAGATCCACCTGCTGTCCATCCTTCACTGGGACTAATTGCCTTGATACAGGGTGTTGCGACAGGCAGTGGTGGATACAGTCCTGGAAATTGACCTGCATCTATGATATATCTTTCCTATTGCAGAGTTGACAGGAGAACTGGTGTTAATGGAGTAAAGGGACAAAGGGAAATAGGAGGAGAGCAGTGAGTGAGGGGTGGAAGAGCGGGGTAGATAACAGTGAACGCACTGTAAACGATTTAAATGCGGAGAGTTGTGGAATGAAGGAAACACCGAAAATACATTGTAAAATTTCGCCCGTAAAGAAAAGATTAGGATAAAACGAATAAACTAGAACAAAGTGAGATATTAAGAAAGTGAGGCATGGCTTGTTCCACCAGCGACGAGCGGATAATATAGAAGACACGGAGCGGCAGCGACGGCCCAGAGACGGCGAATAGAGAGCGGATCATAATATAGAGAGAGATAGCATGTGGTTTTATGGGAAATCTGAGGAAAGGGAAAAAGATTCAAAGGCAGTAGACTAAAACCGTCGCCAAGAAGTGTATAGTGAAGGAGAGTGGAGAGAAGCAGGCATATAGAGCGCTAGGCGCTTTCCGCTTCCTAGCTCCACTGAACTGAATCGGGAGCCAATTTCACAAAGTTTTGGATCCGCCAACGGTTCGCATACAAACGAGATATGCACGACTGTACCAAAAACTCCTCTATCCGTCTCTGTTCTGCGCACTTCCTGATGATTTGTTGCTAATATCTCGCCGAACACGGGATAACGGCATTCTCTCATCGGATAACGGTACGGTCACACATATACAACCGTCTCCAAAGAAAAACAAAATTTAAAAAAGAAAATTCCAAATCGTCTCACCTTCTGTCGGATCGAGTCGTTTTGCTCGTCGGCCGTGTTTGCTGTTGTTGTGTACGAACATATTGTCGGAGATGGCCAACAATGGTCCATCGACGGCGACCTGGGTCGAGATCACCACCTGGAAAGAAAACACGGTCACGAAATCAGTTCGGTTCGCCATTTTTCCCGTCGCAGCGGTGGCGCTCCGCTCGAGCCGAAAGTGTATCTTCTTTGGAAAGCTAGTCGTAGTGGTGTATAATGCGGAAGTGCATTGCAAGACAGACTCCTCCCTCGGGACGTACACGCGCTCCCCAGAGACCCCGCACCCCCACAATACACACGCGTTCCCATGGGAACCACACAGGATGATGACGGCGGAGCGGCTAGTAGGCGGCGGCCGCGTTCAATATAACGCTTCAAATAGCATCGGCAGCCACCATCACATCGCCTGCTATTACTAGGCTACTACGATTTTTCTCAACTGCCGTCGCTGGACGGTGTCAACAATATCTTGGCGGGTGGTGCGGTGACGAAGGGAGCGCAGACGGACTTTTCCGATGGAGGCCATTCTTTAAGTCTTCCACATACGTACTTCTCTAATACCGTCATAAATTCAATATTTAACGCGCCGTCCAGTATTTCGACACGGAATTAGAAGGTTATTTAAGCACGACTTGGGGACGGTTAAAAAGAATTTAATTTTACTTGTATTTTTTTATGCTCTCTAGAAATATTGAGTCCGGTGTTGACATTTTGAAGGAATTACATTTATGACGATATCAGGAAAAACAAGGTGTATAAGGAAGTTTTTCTAGTCGATTGCCCATTTCCGCAGGAAATATTTTTTTTCGAATTTTCCAGTTCCGCGAAGCAATTAGTCTTTTAAATATAATTAAAAATGGAAACGGAATATATAATACGATTATTTCATAATTTTTGTTTTTGTTTGCTCATTTGGCGGCTCTTGTGTGTCTGTGTGTGTGTATGGGGGAAACGTGCATTCAGTTGACACACAAGTTAAAGGATTTTTTAAATATTAAACAACGTGAAAGTTTTCCTTTCTCTTTTAAATTCCCAACGAACGGGAAAACTTTGTATCTTCACACAACCAACTTTTGATAACATCATTCTGGGAAAGAGAACTGTATTATTTTTTCATATGATTCTCATTTAACTAGGATTCAATGAGAAATTCCGTTCTTTCGTGTATACAGAGCACCGAAATGCACCCCGAAAAAGTTAATCACATTATGCAAATATAAAATATTAGGGAAAGTCGTTAGATATACAGTTGGTGTGCAATTTGTTTCGCGACACGGACGATTTCGCAATGGTAAGTGACTCTAGTCACTAATTGGAACGCCCCCGAGATTCCAATTTAGACGCGGTGATGCTGCCATGTAAAGCATCCTTTTATCCTTTTCTCCCTTGTCTTATTTAATTTCTTCATAACTTTAACGGCTTTTGGCTTTTGTACGTTCGCATCATACAAGAACAAATCGCTTATAAAAGGACACGAATTTTTTATACTCACTTGAAATCGGCGCATATCTCTTGGATTGCCCGCATTCTTCAGACAGTTCTGATTGCATTTCAAGAAGAATTTCAAGAAAAATCTGAAACAGATACATTCATTACAGCATTCAGTTGAAAAATCGAGAAAAATTGTTTTCACACAATATTTTCGTTGTCGCATGGGTACAGTAGAGTAGTGTGTGTATGTGCGTTAAACGAAGCGCAACTGAAAAACCGGAAATTGATTGCCAATACCCGATAAATGTATCATTGCTTTTTTCCCTATTTATTTCCACAATCGCTGTTGATGGTGTTTTTTTTTCATTCATTTTTACCTCCAACTTAAAAAACACACAGCATCACTAATAATGTGCTCGGGCAAAAATTCATCAAATCGGAAATTGCGATTTTTTCCATTTAGATACACGGAACAGCTGGACATAATATAGAGAGAACAATAAAATTCAACGTCCATACATACAGATTGGAAAGACGACGACATCTTAATAGTCCTAAGAGACGAATATAAAAGAAAAAAAACCAAGTGAAACGGTGTGACAATATTTGATCAGGTTTTCGCAATGATATGTGAGACTGCGATTTATCCTCAATGGACCAATTCGTTGAGTAAGTCGTCAATGTGCGTGCAGTTTTTTAATAAACAATAAAAATTACTTGCATACCAAAACTAATAGGAGAATATTGTCAATAAAAAAAATCATATAGGGTTGGTGCACCTAATGTGAACCACTGTTTACTATCGATTTCGGTGAATAGTAATTTCCGTTTTGCTAGAGAGAAGTTGAACGAGTCATTTGTCTTGGAGCGTAAAATTAGTGGAGGCGTGTACAAGGAATCGGACTGTATCAGCAAGTTGGCCCGCTTTAGAAAAAAGATTAGCCTTTCTAATGTCCCTCTTCTCCTTACACATTGGCATCGCACGTAGATAGTTAGGTATGTTCACAAACACATCGTCTGGATCGCTCCCAGATGGCCAGTTCCTCGTTCCTCTCTCTTCTCACTTCCACCCCAACATTCTAATACAACAATTTTCTTTGTTCAAAAAACGCTCCTAATTTCCTAATGTTTATACACGGGGCTATGTGAACGTTGTTAATACATTATGTAAATCGTCTACCTCCTTCACGACGTACTGTCATCAATTAATAACGACCATATCACGATAAATTCATATTTAATAAGACACAAGCTCCATTATGTCGGCGGAAGTTGTCTAGAAACACAAACTTAGGTTTAGGTATATATTTTCACGTTGATTTTTGTCTATTTGCATTGAACATGGAACATGGGGCTTATAAACCGAACAACAATAACGTGTCCAATGTCACCTATATAATCTAGTTATCGAAGACGGTTTGTAGTTGGTATGGTAGTTAGTCGTATGGGGTCCTTATATCGTGTTAGTCTCTTAGCCCTGCGGCCATTCGGGGCTAGTCTATTTATCTTGGCAGGTCCGCTGCCTCTCTCCCGTATCCAGCATATATTAGCCGAACTATAGTGGAACATAAGGCAAGTAGGAACGCCTTTAGGCCATATGGACCACCATTTAATACGTATAATACGGTGTGTATGTGTATTTTGCCACCCCAACTGCACTATTCCAACTAACTAATAGTACATATACTGCTGTGTGTATGTCCAACTCAATTATATTACTACTACATGCTATCAGGATCAGTAATATATTCGGAATTTTCATCTTATTAGAGTCCTTTGTTAAAAGGAGCGCAGTATACAATAGTGCGTTTCCCGCTTCACTTTTAGAGCATGATACAATTGTGTGTGTTTTATGTAATTTTTGACACGGTGGAGAATTAATTTGCACGTTGAAAATGAACCAATTTAATATTCCATTCTGTAATAATTATTTATGTTTCAATATAAAATTACACATGATTAGCATAAAATTAGTAAATCTAATAAATTGACTAATGAATACGGAAATAAATTTAAATTTAACTATAATTTAATATTCGCATTGTCGACTCAATCAACGCAATATTGTAAAATTAAAGCAGGTGTGAAATTGGAATGAAACGCTAAATTTCATAATATTAGATTATATTACTACACAAACGAGTAAAACACTGTTATATGTTACACAAATGTGTAACTGTGTGTGTGTGTGGAAAATGAACTCACGTTTATTTAAAATGTTAAAAATCGAACATCGACTCTCGTATACGAAAATAAAATAAAAATAAAATACATTAAAATCTGCCTAAAAAGTGAAACAATCGTAAATTTTCCCAATGTTCAGAGCAAACCGGGGGTATATACGTTACTCCGATTATTTAGTTACGAGTACAAAGAACCGTATAAATATTGTTGCTTATTTATACGACGTGTAATAACGTTACACAAAATAGCCGTGTGCATTATGAGTGTAGCTTACTGGGGGTACTTTCAACCCCCACACCGTTTTAACTCCGACTTATCTTACTTTAGAAACAATTTGACCGCACAACTAGAGAGCTGATGTATTTTTATTATAATTGCAAGACGGAACACGTATACAAGTAAATGTTTACGTACGTACACAAGTGAATTATGTTAGACAGTTGTAAACTTTACGTAAATTTATAAACGATTCATAAAGTGTCGGCATCAAATTGAGTGAAAGTTTCACAAGCAAACTACAAATGTATATGTATATAGGCCTTTAGAAATTTTGCAAGCGCGTCTAACTTTATTATTTCTACACACAGACACACACACAAATATATTGAGGCGAAAAGTTGTGTACGGGGAGATGCTATTAGAGTGCGCGAATATGTTTGTGAATAACTCAGTGAAAACTGTTTTAAACTGAATTCCTAATAATATAAACGTTCAACATTAGATTGTTATATGGTTTGTTAAAGTGATGAACTTGTGTGAGTTGTAAACATGTTTACATTGGGAATTAACGGACGGTTAAAAAAAATGTTATTTTATTTTTGACAGTTTATAGTTTGATTTTGTACAACTAACTGTCAGTTAGTTGTGAACTATCGTCAAAATGTGTAAGTTCAAGTGTTAAATCTTTGGACAAGGTCTTTTAAGTAAAGTGTTACAAAATTTAATTTTTTACTCATTCTAAATGAATTGATATTATGATAAAAATAACTAACTATTAACAACATGTTTTATTATCACCTCACTCGACTTTAATCTTGCTGTCAAAATAAGGCCATAACCTTATTTTAAGCATTGATCGATGTTGAATCGACGATGTAAACGCACGTTGAACCGTTGAAAGTTGTCTTATTGAGAAGTTTTTGGTTGACATTAAAAGTTTTGTGCTTTGGGTGTTTTGCGAACGGGGCGCGTTGTATTATCGGTGAATGAATGAAACGACAAGATAAAGAGATTGCCTGACTGAATCTACTTAGTTTATTAGCCAGCAACAAGTATCCAATATAAGTGTTTGTGGAGGTCCGTGACATTGGCCACTCATTCTATATAGCATATATAGCGGGAAAGCGGTGTGCGTGCCGTCTGGAAATAGTCATTTTGATTAGAACAAATTTATATTACACTAAATTCGATTAATCGAATGTATACGTATATAACATGTTTTATAAACACGATCGTTTATGGACAACGATTAAATTAAGAAAAATATCAAATTGGAAAAAGAGGAAGAAGGAATATATCAGACACAATTCGCGTGTATGGCATCGATCGTACGGTTATTCCCCGAAATGATATATTGTGGTCGGCTCATCATAACGATAAGGATGTATTTCTTAGGAATCGTACACATTGGATGGCATTAGTCAAAGTCATTGGTGTGCCAATGTATGGAATGATATAAGAAGAGTTACATTTGTGTGTGTATGTGTGTGTGGAAAATCGAACAGCAAAGAAAAGTTACTACTAACCAAAACGCGAAGCTCCACTACTAGAAGGGATTGGATGGATGGATGGTGGTGCGCACTCACTCCCCCCCTTACAGAGCGAACGACCCCCCTATGGAAGTATACGGCAAAAGGGCGGAAATAAAAACGAATGGAACATATTGCTCCGGATAAGAAACTTGTCAGGTGTTGTGAAAGCGTTCATCCCTGAAAATTAATGTTGCCGGGTAGTTATTGACTGAATCGCGACAATATTCTCTTCTAACACAATCGATTTTCCGCAATTTTCACAAAGGAGAAAAAACTATATTGAAGAATCGTGTAAAATGAAAAGCGAACCCCAAAAATGTGAAAATTCACAGCCAATTAAATTGTTGGTTAAGTTCTTTAACGTAATGGACATGGCCCATAAATAGATATAATTAAGTGGCTTATAAGTGGGGGGCACAAGTGCACGGGGCAGCAGGGGCGGCTGTACATTTGTTTTCACTGAACATGTAGGCAGACCAAATAACACACATAACATATAGTGTACAGAGGGTGCAAAAGAGGAACTTTTGTGGGCAGATAAACGCAAAAGGCCTCGGCTGGTCTCGGCATGGTACGGTTGGCTCCCTGCGGTATTGACGACCAACTCAGGGGAGAGAAGAGTCAATACCGACCCGTGGGACTCAATCCCGAGGGAGGAACGCTGTAAGAGAGAGAACGACGATACGATATCATAAAGCGAAAGCGGAAAAGTGCTACCCTGTAACATCACTGCAGTTTGCAATTTTTCCTTATATAACCTTGTATTATAACTTTATATATTTTTCGATTATACAAGAGGAAGAAGACGAAAGAAACGAGATAGTCGAACGTATATATACTGTCCATTCTTCTTGTACGTTTTTCTGTGGATCTAAGCGAAAAACAGGACAACTCACAAGATTGTTTATCTAGTTACAAATGATCGACTCACACACCAAGCGCGCCAAGCACGTCAACCAAAACACGAACGGTTGCATAATCGTTTGCGAATACAAAAAAGCCATCGTAATTGCTGTATAGATAAATGACACGTCAATATATAAGACGGGCGAATTAAATCACGTCCACAATGCTGGAGGTGCGCGTGTATGAGGATGAGAGAAAAAAATAAACCGCCATCAAACAAAAGGAGAAGAGCTTCGTATATGTGTTGTTGATGACAGATTTATGAAGTGGTTATGAGTGGTGCAAAAAATTAAAACAATAATCACAGTGTTGTAAAGGCGGCACTGTGTGGATGGGTGGTATGCAACTTGATGACCGTCATACTGAAAAAACAGAAATCCGTACGATCATTGGCACATTCCAAACACACTTTATTAATTAGCCAAGCGGATTTATGATGGTTATTATGTAAACAAGGCGCCAAAGAATAAAAAAATTAAAACGAATTGGATAACTGTGTGTTCGTGTTTGTGATGGCAATTACGACAGATGGCCAGTTTCCTAATAGTAATAATACTGATAATATTTAATTACTGGGCAAGTGTACGAGTGTCAAATGACTAGAGAAAGTGATTTGCAGATGATGATGATGATGTTGGACTGGTGTTGTGTTTGTGTGTTTGTTGATTACCAACTCCAATTACAAACCGCAGCCATACACTCCGAAAACAAACAACAATTCGACAAAAATGTGCAGGAAAAGAGAACTGGAACCATAAATACTTAAACTCTGTGAATGTTTGCGGGTAAAAAGTTGTCCCAAATTTATTGCTGTCAAAATGTGATCATTTTGCGGTTAATGAATTTTACCGCCCGCTTGACATTAATTTAGAATTTATTCGTCGACTATCAAATGTAAAAAGGTAAAAGAATGGAAAACTATGTTTACAAAAACTATTCGACGAAAAATGTACATTAGAAAAGAGAAAACTGAACTAAGAAATCCTTAAATATTTGCAGAGGAAAAGTTGACAAAATGCGATTATTTGGCTGTTAATGAATTTATCCTCCATACGACTTTAATTAAGATTTTATTCGTCGACTATCAACTGTCAAATTGTTATATGAAAGGAAACTATTCACATAAAGAATTCCTTATCATTAATAGGAAATTAGATGTATGTGGCATTGTACTAAAAACACATAGTGTTTTAGATTGAAAAAAGGGGTAGCACATTAACCTTTTCCTTGTAACATGGCAATAGAACCGCTTTTAAACAGTGCGTAGTACATGCGGTTACGGTCTTGCATTTATATGCGTATGTTGTGGCTGTATTTCGGGGGTAAAAATTGCGCTGATATGGCAAAGTGTGTTTGGAAATAGGGCCACAAGGCACACATCTGTTCCGAAACTAGCTAGTAAAAATGCTGAAAATCGTTTCAGTTCCAGCAGTAACAGCAGCATCTCTCTAGCCATCGTATTGCCTGTAGTTATGTGCATTTAAAGAGGGAAACGAAGTGGAGGAACGAACACAGCAACATAAAAAAAAATAAAAGAAAAGAAAACACACGCTTCTACCTTATCCGTGCACATATTGTTAAAGTGACAATGACAATGACCGTCATTTTCATTCCACTTAAGAACAGTTCGAATGTGTCTTTGTGTGTTCTCTCCACTGGCTTGGCGGCCTTCTCAGACCATTTTAGTGCGTCCAAACCACTTGATGTGTAAATGAGATTTAATTAAATCCGATTACTGGCCTTTCTGGCATTTGGAAAATGGTACACACACGTTGCTCGGTAATGCAAGCAATTTTATTTATTTTAATTTATGCGTCTGAATTAAAATCGTGTACATATTTGCACGCGGCACCGTCTCTTTTATGCCAATGTTAATTGTTAAAAGAAAAGCAATGTTTTTTTTCTGTTGTTTAATAGCCGGAGACCGTTAAACGGCGTCCTTTAGGCGACGCCCGTCGTCTTGTAAATGGCGAAACCGTTTCCCTCCGACCACTAAAATCATAAACTTGGTATGTGTATGTCGTAACACCGTTAGCGAAACTGGCTCCACTATGTGCGCCTTTTTCGACACATAAACTTCATCCCCAAACACACACACACATTGGCTGAGAGCAAATATATGCACGCAAATACCTATACTGCCACTTTCAAGTAGTTTTTTGCCTATTTGCCAGAGTGGGTTGTTTTATGGACTGCAGCAATTCCAAAACTACCCATCAATATATTCGGCGAAATTCTCCCGCCTATATAATATCCGACAAAAAAACGGGGGGCAATCGAAATGTCTAATGTAGTGTAATAATCGTGTGTTGCGAATTGGAGTAATTGTCGCACAATATCTCGAAGTGTCGATGATCCCCCTTTCCCCAAATGAAATCTGGACCAGTAAGTAGTGTGAAAATGAAATGGGACGTAAGTGATGCGAGTACGTGCGTCGAAAATAATTTGCAAATGGATTGATTTAGAATGGAAAATCCTAAGTGATCAACGTGACTTGAATTTATATAACACTGAGTGTTATTGTCAATTTTAAATTAATTAACCGCCCCAACCCCCCACATAAGCCGTTTTTTATTCTAACATATGCTCGAATTAAGTGCTTGCTCTCAATTGGTAATGTTCATACTCCATTATTGAAATTGTTTTCACTTTTGATTGACTCACCGAGTCGATTAGGTTAAGTGGCGATTTTTTTCGTCTGTCTAGGAGGAAGAAGAAGGACGAGTGTCGTTTGCACGAACAAATTAGTCGCCAATTTGTTTCATGTTGGTAACGTACAGTTGAAGATGTTCATCTAGAATTTAGCTTGTGTATGGCTGCAGCATAGAGAGGAGTTACATTGGGAAAGAGTATATAGACCTGAGTATGTTTCAATGTTTAATTCGGTGTTAATTTATGCGACCGTCGCACGAATCTAGTCATGTTAAATAATAAATTTTGTTTCTGTTCGCGTGCTAGACAAACACACTCTAATATACTAAACACACACATATACACAGACAGAAATACAACTATAGCAAATAGGATAAGTATACAGATGGTGTGTTGTTGCATGTGTTTTCTATTCTATTATACCATTTCACCGAAATGTAAAGTAATACTAATTGTAATTATGGCTGAAACGAGTAATTAGTTTCACTAATGGAACAGCATTTTTTCCCTTCCATTTCTCAAATGAATGAATTATCTAGTATTTTAGTGTGCGGAATTTTGACGGTGAGTTACAAAAACTATAGCCATCTAACGGACTCCTACGAAGAATTTAATTTTTAATAAGAAACTATTAATCATTGTTTGTAAGTTGTATGCAACAATAACTCAGCACTTAACATGCAAGATCTTAAGTTTGAGATTAAGTTTGCCTGTTTTGGTAATAAAATCGAGAAGCGGAAATGGGAAGTTGAGAATGTTAGTGAAGAAATCACTTAACAGTTGCCTGTTTTTGGTGGTTGTCTTACATATTAGTGTAATTATGGTCCATTTAGTTGTAACATAAATACTGAAAGTTATTTCCGATGTCAACACATCAACGATTTCACACTTGACTTGGTGGAAATGCCACTGCAGCCCAAGAGAGTGCCAAACATTCACACACACACATCTGTGGAATAGTGTGAAGTGCATTCGGAAATGGCCATCAATAGATGACCGAAAAGTTCACAACATCATCAACTCAAATAGTATCCTGAACTATAACTCTACAACATTGGATGGATGCAGTGCATATATGTGTAAGGGTGGCCCGTATACGAAACGGTTGGTGTATGTGTGCGATTTACGTTCTCAAGTGTGTTTCCATGACGACACGAACAAGGACCTTCACTGGAAATGGTTACACTGTGTGTATCTGTATATCTGTGTGCGACCATATCATGAAAGGGAATTTTTTCCATAAGTACTTATAAAACCGGAACACTTTCTATATATGAGTAATAACAACGCCATCTGATGTAATTAGCATTCAACAGTGGTGAGCAGCCACGATGTGTGTACGAAAACAGTCCCAGGTGGTCAATTTGACCCGGAATCTTCTCCCTTACAAATAGACAATGGATGCAATAACTATTACATGCGTTATGCAGTATTTGTCTTAATCTCCTAATGTACATTTTGTGAAATTTTTTCGGGCTAAAATCAAATTAAATTGCAATTTCAATCAAGCGAATTGTATAGTTTTGTAGGCAATTTACTGGTTGTATGGATGAGCACGTGGCAAAATATAATTTGGTCGCGTGCATATGTTTTGTTGTGTACATTGCAACTGTACTCTCTCTATATGGGTATAGAGGGCTT
The DNA here is from genome assembly GCA_963930825.1 of Silvanus unidentatus. NCBI lineage: Eukaryota > Metazoa > Arthropoda > Insecta > Coleoptera > Silvanidae > Silvanus > Silvanus unidentatus. Next base: position 928,434 of record OZ005762.1, read on the forward strand.
GGATACGGTCTTCGTTTATCCCTCGCTCGGAAAAATACACTTTACTTGCAATCATTGGAATTAGTTGTCTGTTGTTCAATGGAAATTTGATCAGATTTTCCATTTAACAATATTACAGTAATTGATTTTAGTTGTTGCGAATACACATATTTTTTTCCAAAGTCTTGATAAAAGTTGGAAAAACCGGCATCAATGTTATAGTCTCTGTGTGTGTATTTGGGATCAGTTCGAAGAAAATTGATGAAGTAGACGAACTAATGAATGGTTCGCTAAAATTTATTTGCTTTCTTCAACGCGCTCTTTTCCTGAAATTTATGTCTTAGATAAAGCACTGGAAAGGATTTCGGTGAAAAATTGCCCAACAAAAACAATAATTAACAATGTTATAGAGTGGTGTTTTGCTGGGATGCCCTTGGAACTATCTTTTTGTAACTGTTGGAAACAATAATTAACAATGCTTCATTGACAATTGACGAGTCAAGATAAACTGCAACATCGTTTTACTCTTATTTGTTAATAATATAAACTGAAACTGTCTATTTGCCATTATCAAATGCATCAACAAACAATGTAACACGCTGCTTTTCCCCCGCTGTGGCCTTGAAACTGTCATATTGCTAGTGTCAATGACGATGACGAAGAAATGATTTCCATGCTGATCGTTCGTTTAGATGAGTTTATATTGCCACCGTATAACCAACAATGGTAGGACAGAAGAGGGCTATTGTGATGATAAATGGGCTTGACAACACGAATGAGTTATTTAGCTTTTGATTGCACCATAAATTCACGCGTATATGTATATTATTATGTGAAGAGAGAAATGTCACACTGATGGCCCGGACATTCGGTCTAAATTAGTCCCTTGTATGTGCTCCTCTCCACTGTACTGTTGCCACACACCTCTCTGTATGTATATTATTGTTGTCATCGGACGACACGACTATACATAGTTATGACAGACAGCCAGTGGGCCCGAAAAGTTGCCGTTTTAATGACTTTATTATGCAGATACATGTCAAATGGTATTTGTACAATTATTAACAAAAATACATTGTACATTGTTACGTGTTTGCTGATGCTATAACGCGCTACTACCACATAAATACAGTCATATAAATGTGTATACCGTTGAATTTAAAGCACACTGTTTGACTCTCTCTTCTATATCTATACATGTGTGTGTGTTTCTTCATTAATATGCTAACTGACAGTAAATTACATGGCATGTTTCAAATAACAATTCAATAAATTACAAACATGTACAAAATATTATTTGACTGCGATGAATCCCTCCCGCTTATTTATACCCGAATATATCCAGCGAATTTATTCATATGGCTTTATTACACACAAGTAATGTTAATAATTAATTACTTGATAAACAATTATCCAGTACGTTATATGGGAATGCGTGCCGCAATTTAAACTCATAAAACAACGCGATGCTCACATTATCAACACGATTCTTATTGGTTAGGTTATTGTTGATTACAAGCTCGGAATTAATTCAATTAGAGAAATGTACATGTTTTATTCGTTCTCACATTGGAATGGTACTGGAGTTAGGTTGGACACGTGGTTTCTGATAACTTAACCTTATCTACCGCTAAAGGAAATTATACGGAACGGGAGTTCGTTCTGCTTATAACATATAACAAAAATATAAGACACCCTAAAATCCAGTGCAAGGCTAATTGTTTATAAACGGCAAACACACAGTAGTGTCACAATCAAAACAAGCGCTTAATCCCCCTGGGCCGGTTTTGTTTTGCGCTTCAGGCAATCGACTAAGTTTCTTTGTTTTTACTACTAATAACAAAACGTTTGTTGGTGAACCGCACAGTGTACAAAGGCTAATCTACTATAATACCCCCAACTATTTTCAGTCCCCATAAATTCCCTTTCTCTCGCCTCTGTATTTCTGTGATTTTTAACTAATATAAGATTTTGCAGGGCGCTTCTAAGCAAATGACTGACATAATCTGTTGACCGGATTGACAGAAGTCAGTCGGGCGGAAAGTGGTTGCTGTCAATGTTTTGGCCCACACCCCCAAACCACACTGCAAATATAAAACAATTCGTATTTCCTCTACTAAGTTCTAATGGAAAGAGGCCAAAAAAAAACAACAGGGTGCCTTTTATGAGCCCCCTTACACTTTCTAAATCAATTTTATCGCTAATTGTTGATAATTATTTGTTGACTTTGATATGGGTCACGATTTTATGAGAGTCTTTATTTGATGCGGTCGAATTATATGGTTAAGTGTAATTATATTGGGCTACCAATACGAACACACATACACCAACATCCAACCAACTCGTGTATCCAACTTTAAGTTCATTAAGTTGAGAACCGGAGGCCAAACGTTTTACAAGCAATATTCGTTAATAGACTTTAGTTGTAATCTAACTAATTTGTAACTGACTGACAACAACACACTCAATTCATTATCGAATTAAGAAGAGCACCCAAATCGTTGGGAAATTCTTTTTAAGCAAATGCTCCCCACTGACGACTTGTTCACCGGAAGATGTCGCTTGATACGCGGTATATGTGGCGGTAGTCCAACGCCCCCCAACTGTCTTCCCCTTGTCTATACATCAGTGTGTATGTGAGTTTGCTTACTAGCTATCTCACTTTCTTGCTTTCTTAGTGTGTTGGAAAACCCCTAGGGAGGCCATTTTGTAGCTATCCCATTGCTATCAGCAATATACACCGGCAAAGTCCCAGTCGAAAAGAAAATTGCAATGGACTTTGCGGTATGTGTCTGATGTTTGTGTGATATAATCAAATACACGTGCTCTTCTACTCAAAACACTAACTCTTTCTTTTTACTTACCTGTCGATTATCACAGGATCTGAGGGGGTTTCGTTACGATTACCACAACTTTTCTTGTCACAGCAACGACTGCAAAAAAAAATGACAAAGCAAAAAATTATAATTTGTAAACAATACACAAAGGCAGTTGGATCGACAATAGAAGTAGAAGAAGAAAAGTGAAATATAAAATGAGAGAAATAAGAGAAGAGTGTATAAGACATGATTTTTTCCAAGACTCCCTAAATATCCACACACCGCACCCCCAATTCTATCCTATACAGTCTTGTATAATGCTTACGTAGGACGGGTGAACGTTATACACAAAAGGGGGGACTGGAGGGGTGTATCCTCCAGGGAGTCTGTCTTTTCCCTATTCCCTTGTCTTGCTATAACACAAACACATCCCTTACTGTCTCACCAAGTTGTTGTCTTATACGCTCCTTCTTTCTTCCACTCGTTTCATGTTTGATTTTCTGACCCCTCCGCGCCACCCATTCCGTTCATCCCCCCAATCACGAACTACACATACATATATAAGCGAAAAGACATACACATTCACCATTGTACATTTTCATTTTGTTTTACATATTTTCAAAGACACATCAAAACATGTTAGCACTTCATTTCATGTAAACAATCTGGTCGTCTTCCAACTTTTCTTCAACTTGGAAGATAAATCGCATTGTATGTGAAGTATAAAGAAATGGGTGGGGGAAAGGGGGGAATTGGTGTGTTCAAAAACAGTGACCTGCTCACCTGCACATAATTTCATGTGTTAGAAGGACTCTACACATTTCCGGATTCTTGTCTTGGCCCTCGTAAATGATCGCCTGAAACAAAAAGAAGAGAAAGTGAGGTAATATATGTTTAATTTTTAAACAATGCTCCGTTATGTGTGTGTGTTGGGGGGAACACATGTTGCTCAATGTCCAGTAATCTGAGTTGATCCCTGAGCAACAAAAGCAAAGCCGTATAGGGTTCCAACACGTTACATATTCAATTAAACAAAAATCTATCAACTGGTCTAAACGTAAAGCACCTTAATCCCGGGGACTATTTTATAAGAGCTATGGGGAATAGATGTGTTGTTAGGCACAACAAAATGATGTAAAGAAATGGGATGGGTCCCCCCTTCAAAATAGCCGGATTACTTTGGGTATGTGCGTTCGGTGGTGGTGGTGGGTAATTATACCAGCTTCGGGGGTAATTCTATGCTCATTGATGAGTTAAAGAGAGAAACGGGGGGACATATACCAGCGATGTGGCATCAGCCTGCTCCCGAATAGGGTGGATTGACTAAATATAATCCTAACCTTATCTCATGTGAGCTTTCATTCAAGGGAGTGGAGGAGAGAAAAAATGTAAGAAGATTACATTATGACTGACGAAATGAAATATTTTTTCCAATGTCTTTTTCTTGTGGGGGTGAAGAGAAAAATTCGTCTATAGTAAATTATTCAATTTGACAAGTGTGTAAAATACCTCCCACCGCCACATTTATTTTCTCTGTTTTTCTTTAACTCATCTCTATGCTCTTTTTACTCCCGAGTGTAATTTTATTGTGTACCTTTAAAAACAAGTTTGCGAACTTTATTCTCGCACCCCCGACCGACAATTTAAACAGTCTACTGGCGGTAATTTTCTTGGACTACATCAAAAGACGTACACATCCACTGAGGCTCATATATTTCGACTGTGTCATTGTCACTGGAGACCATCATCAACACTCTCCAGACCAATTTCTGGGCACTTTTGCCATCACACCTCTCATATGACACATTCTCCGGAGAATTTCCACCCAAACACCCTGAAGACTTGTTAAAATATTCCCGAGGGAATTACATTTCTTATCGCCAGTGCAAATGCACATATCTACATTGTCATTGTGAAATTTTAATTAATTTATCTGCAATTTATATGCGCGCATATTATTCATGTGTGTGTATATCTGAAAAATTCTCCCAAGGGAATTTTGCATATTATTTATATATCTGTAAATGTCTGGAACAATTTTAAATGTGGGGGGTTTATGCAAACTGCTAGTACTTTTACTGCCGCCCCCCTTACACCGCCCATTTACAATGTTAGGGTAATTCATAGATAAGATACACCGTGCAAATGGCATTCGATTCGCTATTTTCCCCATTCAAATGGACTGTTATTATTTGATTGCATACAAATGTAATGTTAAATTTATAAAATTGTTTAAATAGCCGAAATTAATTGCAATTAAATTAAATGATCAATATAGTCACCAACAACACTATACCGAACACACACACACCGAAACGTGGATATGAATTTTAAATTTCGAACTAAAAAATGAAATTGTTGCATGCAACACGAACAGAATTAATAACTAATTTATTAAGTGTAGTCAACATTAACACTAGTATAAAATTAATTAGTTTACATAATTAATGTCTTGTCTGTAATTTATCAGTGGAAAAATGTGTGTGTCTGAAAATCTCTAGAAAATTTAAACCTTGAACAAAGTCTCGAAAACGTTGATCGAGTGAAAAGGGGAAAGTTTAACGCGTTTAAGTTCTTAAATTTAATTTTAGTCAATCATCAACTTCAAGATGGTTTGAGGTGGAATTTAATTTCGCGCTCGTCGAATCCCAACACCGTGCGCCGCCACTGCCAAACACACACACACCAACACATTACTAGAAAATGTTAACAGCTTTTGTAAGATTTTTTGCCAGCGGCGTAACACACAGCGAATGTTACATCCCCGAAAAGTGTGTGTGTTTAACGATGCTTCAACGCCGTTTTTGTTTCTTATTGCATAATTTATTTAATTACACACCAAGTCTGGTGCGAGGCAGCACAATTCCAAACGGAAAATGGAAATGTTTTTAGAGAATGGGAGAGTGAGAGAGAGCGAAGGGCGAACACCTAACACGGCATCACATACAAACTCAAATGTGTTTCTTTAGTTGGATATTTTCTTGGTTGTATTTTATGCAGACATCATTCTTGTGTATAATTCACGAAATTGTGGAAACCAACATATTGGGTGCTAATTCTATTTGTGCTCGTTTGTCCGGACCTCTTCCAGCCTTAATTGCATTTACTTTGTGCACTTTGTCGCTTAATTCTCGCTGACTAACCGGGCTTGAATTCGTTCATGAGTTTGTTTTTTCTTTCAAGGTTGATTTGTTTTTGAAATCCCGCTTAAAAATCGCCAATGTTTCCAACGTGTTTTATTTTAGGTTATATGAGGTTAGATTTGATCGTTTGTTATTTAAGTAAATAATAAATTAGAAATATGTGAACAATGAAATTTATAAAGGCATAGAAATTAGAAGCTTATGGTTTATGTAGTGCCATGTAGCCAATTATCAAGGATTTATTGCGGACCGACTAATTTAGGACAAGGTGGCGGCAGGTGCCCGGATTAATCTAGAGTTTAGGTACGTAATTCCGCTCTATTTTATGCCATCATTATTATTTATGTGTCTTTATTCCAACATATACATATTATACGTTGTGAATTTCACACTATCATCCTCTTTACTAACATGCAAAATTACAAATATGTCCTAAAGTGTGCATGTCGCTTTTCTATGTGCTAAACAAAACAAAATGACATTGGAAACTTCGTCAATTATGATTACAGCTTGGAGAAGATTCTTTATTAAGTGCACCAAGGATTGAGAGAAAATTAAATAGATGAAAGTTGTGTGTGTATGTTTTCATGTTCAGGTGCAGATTTAAATTTTCATGGAAACTCAGTCGAGTAAATGCATATGGAAATTGTGTTAATAAAATGCGAAATAGAACGGAAATAGTGTCAAATTTAATGAAATCTAAAAACATGTTTCTTTATCAACATTCCAAAAGAAAAAAACACGTTATAGAGAAAGATATTTAAAAAAAAAGACTATGGTAGTACGTTTTTCCTTGTAAGCAAACAAAAGAATTTATCAAGATAAAAAAATGTATCATAACGCAAACAACTATTGTGCATATCTCAATCACGCATTCAACAAACACCATTAATTTTCTTTTCTTTTCCTCTGCAGACGAACATACACCGTCGTTGTCCACCATGTGGCGGGTCGGGGGTATATACAAAGGCCACTGAACGATATTAGTTTATTTAATCCCCCTACTTTTAAAGGCTCGGCACTGTGTTGTTGTTGTTGATTGTATCGTTATTATATAAAATGTAAGGAGGAGGGCATGCACGTGTTCGGGCACGCGACAAAACCGGGGCTTTAATAATTGCGGACAATATAGGAAATATCCTCATTACAACGTTATCAGAGAGTCGTTTAGTCGATCTGTAAACACCACCCCCTAGACACTTTTGGACTTAAATCTTGAAATATTGTTTTACATAAATTAAGTAGAGGGTGTAGGGTGGTCGGTTGTACATTTTCCAAGAAATATTAATTACAGTAAAGAATTTTTTTCTATGTCGAACGCGATGTAACGACATTTTTAATTTTGTTAAGTGATTGTAATAGAGCGGGGCGGTATTCCAGTCGTGTCCTCTCGTTCTTGTTGTTTACGTGGCGCGCGGGGGGCTACTTTTCCCTTTACGAACGAGTGGAGTTGTTCGGCATGCAAATTGCATGTCTATACCACTCAGGTAAATGATGTCCTGTGCATCTTATATAACAGCCACATTAATATACAGTTACACGTTCACTCATTAGTTGATTACCCAGCCGGTGGGACAGTAAAAAACGGGAAATTTCATAAGAAAAATGACGACAATTTACACTACGGGTTCTAGGAGAGCAATCTGCTCTCCCGAGTTTTGTTGTATGTTGTTGATTGTTTTGTGCGTTTTAAAAATAATTCAAGTGGGAAGGGAACTGCATTTTTCATTAGCAGCTGCAAACCAAAATATATTCGTTTTCCTCATTCCTGGGGTACATTGTAAAAATGGAAAATTTTCATATTTTGACAGGTCAAATGAGAGAAATGCAGAAAAGTTTTGTTATACTTTTTGACAAGTTTAGTGAAATTGTTGATTGAGTTGTATGGCATTTTTAATATTAATAATGATAGTAATAATACAAATAGCAGCGACGTTTTGTTGTTTAACAATACTAATTGACTGATATTTTGACTACAACCACTTTCCCTTGTTTGTATGTTGTGCATATCCCTAAAAAGCTCTTAAAAACATGATTTTTCACAAAAATACCTTCGTTAATTTTTATCATTGTTGCTGTTGATTGTTTTGTGCGTTTTCAAACTAATCCAGTGAGAATGTAACTGCATTTTTCATTAGTTTTTCCAGACATGTTGCTGTGTTAGTTTCATTTCCCCGTGTGCGTTTGATGTGAAAAGCAACACAGCAGCAAAAGGGAAAACAAATAAAACTAGTGAATTCTTTTCAACTGTGTGCGATGGCGGAACACAAAGTTCCATTATCAAAGCATTATATTATAGCGGAAAAGTATACGGACGATATGGAGTTTTGTTCTCGTTAAAATCACATTAAAATGTCAGTTTTCATATCAGGAGCTGCAGTTGCCTTTAAGTTGGGCGATGGTAATGCGGTTAATGGAAGTAACCGTAGACGTGCGGTTTTTCCGGATTGACGCTCCAGAATATTATTATTATTGCGGTCCATTAACGTAATTTTTAACACGCTTTATCAATTACAAAATCTGCCATCGAACATCGATCTATAATTGAATTGTCTTATTTTCAGAGTGACTGGGGGAGGGTGATGGCAAATATAATGTGCATCTTTACAAATTTTCGCCCGAAAAATTCACCTTGTACAAATAAACCTACAAAAAGTAGTCGTCCAACAATCGCATTCATATTTGATGAGGCACTTTATTTCGTAGGTCGCCCAGCCAAATGGCTAATTTAAATGCAATTGTATGTAACATCAATATATACTTTTGAATTTTCACCGGGGCGTTAATCGAAATGTGTGTATGGTTGGCTGGGACATTAACTGACTGACGATTCCCCTATATTAAAATTTTATCACACATAACTCGATTATAGCAAAGCTGAACGCGGCCATTCTATGTTAATCTGCTTTATTATAAATGCTCGTCAATGGAAATTTTATTTTGTATTAATGTTATTTTGTCAGTGAGTTTTTTATTTGGAAAAATGAAATGTTTGTTTACATGTTACCCTTTTTTGTTGTTGTTGTTTTCAGATTTTTGTACCAAACGCATGCTTATTGGAAAACCCACTAAGGAGACCTACTTGTAAAAAATAATTTTTTTACTTACTTGTTTAGTAACGGAATCGATAAGTCTAACGTAAATATCCTGCTCCTGTCTGACACCTGTAAAATGGGGGAAACAATAAAATTAGTTTATATGCAGAGAGTTTTGTGTGCATCACACACACATAAAATCATTTTCTGATACATCAAATCTGCCCCATTAACGAAACTTTTGACATTTATGACGTATTATGGACCAGATCGTAATATAAAGGTTTTAGTATTAGGGAGAGGAGGCATTTTGTCATCTTGTTGTCTCGGCCACCAAACCTCACCCCCATCCTCCACCGTCACCATTAAAATGATAATATTCTAAAACTTTACTCCTACCCATCAAACTATTCGCCGGATTTATAACGCACGTCATAATATCACGGCCGTTTGCCTAAACAACATTGTATGATGGCGGGGATGGGGGTTGGGGGTTCACCTTTTCTGATAAGAAAAGTAAAGTCCGAAGGAGCGAAAGTATGCGATAACACACTATATATGGTAGAACAAAGACATGTGAGCGGAACGATGGAAAGATGCTTGAGGGTATGCCATCTTTTCAGTCCTTGGAGAGCATTTGTGGAGTTATTTTATTACAAATAAGGACAGGATGAGTGTTCCTTCGGGATGATGCAGAGTGAGGTGTGGTGTGTGGTGGTAAATGAGATATAACGCCAGTTTCGCTACACATCTTACGTATTCCTTCTTGTGTATATTTTACTAAGGAAATCTCTTAAGCTACGTGCGATGCATTTACGACATTTTATACCCCCCCGGACCAAGACATACTTTTACAGTCACTTTTAACTCACTCTTCAATATTAATTCAGTGTTTTTTTAGTTGTATGTACCAAGTTTATTGTGTCTAGAAGGTCTTTGAAGGGAACTAATTATTATTGTGGTCTAAGAGGTCGGGGAGGGGGGGGGAGGGGTCAAGAATAAGAAAAGCTGCGGTGATGGTCAGTCTCTCCTGGGTGAGTAAATGCGGAGAGTTCAGAGGAAGCCACATACCCTTACAAACAGACAACTAACTTGGATACCGCAAATTCCTCAAACCACACCACCACTATCTCTTCCTTAGGCCTTTGGATAAAGGACGAAGGGAGGAATTGAAGGTTAAGTGAGGTTAGGAAAAACTTGTGGAGTTTAATTTTGGCAAGATTCTAACGAGATTTCAAGTTAACTTAATGGAAAGCTGTCTGGACCTTATACCCCCAACTTGTAATCGGTTTCTATTTTGACAACAAGATGACAGTTATACCTATAAGTGAAAATAAAAATGAGAAGGATGTCAAAGAAAAACTTGTTTAAATTTTATAATGGTTTCCAACTTTTAAAGCAATAAAAAGAAAGAAAAATAAAGTCAGATTAAAAGAAACTTGCAGAGCTTAATTTTAAGTATTCAAAGAGATTTGAGCAACACTTTCAAGTGTGCAATGAAAATTAATCCAATTTGGCAAAATGACAGATTGTTTTGAATAAAATATGTCAAAAAATTGGTTACTTTTTGTCAGAATGAGCAACCTTCAATAAAAAGCACTACTAAAATATTACAAGATAACAGCTGGTTCTGAATAAAATTGACCAGGAAGTGAGAGTTTTTCAAAATAAAAAAAAATCGCTTAGTTTTCCCTTAAAAAACATGTTTCAGCCATTTAAAACTAATTTCACTAAATGGTTGTAGCTAGGCGAAAAAGTTGAGTGTAAATATTCAGCCAGAACAGCAGTACAGATTAATTAAAAAGAATTTGAACAGTCCATGTGTGTATGCAATGGGTGATTCTATAGTGATTTGTAATTCTTTCGGCGTTCCCTCACTCTCTTGTCTTCTTTCGAAAGCATCGCAATTTTATACAAAACCAGCTCACCATATTAAGCGCTTCTATACATATAGGAATCGTTTTACGTTTAAAAGTGTAAATGTTGTTTTCCTATTACGTATATAAAAGGTAAAAATGCAATCGTTCTCGAAGAGTTAATTGACAATTGATAAACCATTCACTAAACTAATTAATTAATTGCCTTTGCAATCACTTTGTTTTCAAAGCAAAGCCAGTTTTTTTCTTCTCCTATTCATCCCAACAAGCGGAATTCTTTCTCCAAGTTTGATTTATTCTTATCAACTAGAGACTATACTCACCATTCGCAAATAATAATTGCAATCTGTACTGGATGCCATTATTGGTCTTCTGTCCATCAGCCTCCTGCAACAAAACCGATTTTAGACTACATTCTCTCGCAATGTTTCAGGAAGGGGATGGATTTTCGGGGCCTTCTTTATGTGTATGTGTTTTGGTGTGCGATAATGGCTTTCAGTTGTGACCGGCGCTCAGCTCTGGTTTGGGTTTCATGATAAATGTTCTGCCCGAAAAGCACCCTAATCTTCTGCATCGCCACGAACACAATTACACCCCCGACCGTCTCTCCACTGCTACTAGGCTCCTGCTTTCTACTGTGTGCCCCACCGAAACTCCTCTAACAGTTTCCCGAAACACGGTGTATTTATTCATCTCACTTTCCCTGCTACTGTACACTTTAGTAAAATGCCGCTGCTATGGTAACACACGCCAGCAGGAGAGCCGAAAAGGCAAAACGCTTGGGTCCATTTTACAGTTATACCTTTCATGGAAATTATATTCTCTCTGGATGTGTGTGTGTGTGTGTGCGGTTTTCCGTACATGTACGCGGGTTTATACAGTTGTGTGGTCGGTGATGCACCGAAACTTTGCCGGATTTCCGTAATATTGTATATTTAGTGTGGGGAAGAAGAGTGGAGGTGTGTGGGAAAGGTGGACAGGATTAATTGAAAACTGACCTGGTCCTTTTCGATAAAGCCAATGAATGCTGTCCTTTCAATTTCCACTGGCTGACCGGCCCTGTCATACAAAGCGATGACGAAATGAAAGAAATTCGACTTTCGCAAGTTGCTTGGGGGCTGTTTCTCGAAATGGGCTCGACCAACTGTTGAACTGGAATCAAAAAGGATTTTTTCGTTAAAAAATTGTTAGATTTTTGTTAAATAATTTTTTCCATTTGTCAAATGTAATTAAAATGTGGGTTTTGTTTGGGAGGTAGAAAAAATATTTTTGATTTAGGTCGCCCCCCGAATTAATGAAAAGCCAATTGTTTTCAATCAAACAAATAATTAATAGATCCGAAATGGAAACGGGGGCTTTATGGGCTTTGATTTAAAAAATGCCACATCGACTTTAAACTACACACCCGGTATAGATAAATTGCATGCATTTTATATAGAGAACAACGTGAAAATTCAACCTGATTGGGATGGCGCACCCCCAATAAAAGTCGCTACAAATTGTTTAATAAAAATGTGATCATTTTTTTAGTTAGTTTTTTTGAGCGGATGTATTTTTAAAATACAATTGATGCTGAACGTGGCATGTAACGAGAATAAATTATTTTTTTATTTATAACCATACTCTCTCCACTTTGGCATTTTCTGGTACGTTTTTTTTTTCGGACGCTGTTTATGTGCTTCAATCAATTAAAAAAGTTTCTAAATAATTTAATCGTGTTGTTGTTGGTCGGTGGGGGAGGACGGAGGGCGAAATAATTATTAATACGACCAGACCACTGAAATAAAAATGTCAACAGCACAACACAAAAAAAAACTCCGAATCATATCGTGCATGTGGAACGACAAATTGTAAATTAAATTAAGATAAATTCTGTGTTAGTTAACAGCTTGAATGACGCCAGTAATTGCTGTCAATTAATCATAAAATAAAAGAGAGGCATAATTAATCGTGTACAGCCGAATTTTTGATGTGGGGGCTTGTGCAATTTTTTTTTAATTTAAAGACAAAGAAATAAAAATAAAGTGAAAAGTGCCCCATACTTATCAAAATTTTTTTGGGAGTTTTCAATATATTTTTTTTTAAATTTAATAGATGGTATTAAAAACTGTCTATATTATAAATTCTTCAAATGTTTATATAATTCAAACATTGTATGTTGTTTGTATAATTCAAACAACAAAAATTTAAATAGGATTTAAAGGGTTTGAATGTTTTTTTTTTCTTATTTTAGAAAAAAAATTAACTTATCTTGATGGATGTTTCACAGGCAAATTTTTCTGGGGGTTTCTTTATAATCCATTACACAATGCAAAAAAAAAATAAAAAAACTTAGACTCATTGACGGATTTTTGTTAAGGCTTTTGTAATCCTTTTATAATAATGACAAAAAAAAATCATCCCTCTAAATTCAAAATTTCAATGCGAGTTCAGTATGTATAAATTCAAGCCAAACATAAAAACCATCAAATGCTCCACTTATGTTCATTTTAATTTGCCCCCCTTAATTTATTCAATAATCATCTGATTTCATGCTGATAAAACACCGACTATTTAATAATCTTAATGCACATAGTGATTAATTATAAATAAAAATGTACCCATTTTGGTCGGCAACAGTTGATTGCATCCACGACCGTGCCGCCGACAACGGTTCCTCCTTGAGACTGGGCCCACGTGGCTGATGGTGATGATGGAGACCGGTGGCATCCTGATGATGATGCAGGCCGAACATGAGACCTGGAGCTGCCACCCTGGACGTGCCGGTAGCCGGGTACAATTTCCGACCCCAGGCCGCCGCGACGGGGTCCAGTTCGTGTCCAGTAAGTGAGAGCGCGGGCCAAGGAGACGCCGTCGGATAACCGCGCTCCACGGGGTTGTTCTCGTCGGACCGCGTCTTGACTGCCTTTTCTCAAACCACACAACTTAATTTTTAATTCAACACTCAGTTTGTGTGTCCCGACTATCTGCGTTCTCCCCAAAAAAAAAACTCTCAGAAAAATTGTTTTCTTTTAAAGTCACTAGACTGGGCGCGTAACACAAAACCGCAACGGGCACATAGTCGAAGAACGCAGAAGTGTTGATGTCGCCGTCCCCGGTGGCTCTGACGAATTGTCAGTAGACCAGAAATGGTTGATTATCTCGCGAGAGATCCTTGTGCGCGTACCCAGCAACCGGATCAACACGACTGGGAGGTTGATAAGCATCGAATGATCAGAGAGTCGGGCAATTTGACGGTTTGGCGACCTCTCGAGAGGGTGAACTTACAACTAGTTGCGAGTACGGCAACAGAACAGAGCAGAGAGGGTTCTCGGTCGTTCGTTCTCTGTTCGCTTTTTGGGCGAGAGATACACTGCGTACTCTCTCCCAGAGGGTTGACCGGCCCGCTCAGCGTCAACAGCGTCCGGCGAGGGTAAGAGAGGCGGCCACCACTGTTCAACCCCTATTACGGTCTCCAATTGCCGCTGAGAGCGGGAAACGCATCGCTCCAATGAGAATTGTACAACGTCACTCTAGGCTACACCCCCCATCGTGTTGTTTTATTATACAGTGTATTGCGAGTGCAGGTGGTGGGAGATGGGGCGCTGTGGGAAATTCCACTGCAGGCGGTCTCTAGTGGCGCCGAATGCAAGTAGCCAGTTTGGAGCGTAGCGAGACGCTTTGACGATGTTTCGTGCACGGAGCGCCACATCGTTACAGTTGCGGGAAGTTTTCTGTTGCTGGCACCTTTTCGAAACTTTTCCATACGATTTTCCGGTGTGTGCAGTGTGTTTTTGACGATTAATTTTCGTCAATTTGCTGTAACGGAATTTTGCAGTGGAAAAATTTTCTCTACCCTCTTTTCGTATCACAGAGTGAGCAGAGTTGAGAATTAAACATGCGTTAAGTCCAATTTTCTTCATTAGACCCAATCTGCATTCCACCCTCTAGTGTAATGCTCTGCTGCTCTCTTTTACGTCTAACAACTAGCATTTTTATGAGCCTTATAAATTTGTTTAATTGGTCTTTCATGCAAAATATCTTCGTGCACCCTTAAATAGGGAGTTTCACTTCGTCTTTTCTCTATTTCCGCCGCTTTTATACAGATGATGATTACTTGTTCCACTTAAATGCGGCAATAATAAAGTTTTCATTGTATTACAACACACAGATTGTTACAAAACGTAAAAATCCGACAAATTACTCGTTAAATTCGTATTACTTTAGAAGTTCCTGCTATTTTTTTCTTCGTCTCTAATACTTTCGAGACTCTCTCCAGCGGACCATTAACCACAATAACATTTGTACATGGAATTCAAATATGACCATTGATCCTTTATAATCGCATTATTGTCGTCTTTTATAATGGCATTGAAATGAAACGAATCGGATAAACTTGTACCGATACACAACATAAACTCGGCATTATTGTCTCTTTCACCTCTCTCATTGTGTGTGTGCACACTGAAGGGGTGTTAAACTTATTTCGGAATACAAAAGGGGCACAAGAAAATGATAAACACAAGTCAACAATGCACTAGTACTGCAGGTCGATAGACACAAGTTTTGGGGTTGAATGGGTGGCAGTCAGGCGTGACTCGATGCCAGATGCACCTTATACGATGACATTCAAAACAGCGTAACCATTACAATTAATTACAGTTTTTCAAATGTGTATATACAAGTGATTTATTGTGGGGGACACCCTTTACCCGACGGTTACACCCCCCGACTTGGGTAGGATTAGGCGAACAGCTCCGGGAAACGGCATATACAGCAGTGCAATTGAAAGAATGTGAAGAAAACGGGGATTTCTTGAGGTTTTTACAGTGGAAATGTTAAATAAACAATGGAGTTTATGACTTTTGACAGGTGTTGTTGGTAAAAGAGTGAATTATTTTTAAACAGAACAAATTTGAATCAATAGTAGTTATATCTAATGATTTTTTTGTCAGTGATTTTGCTGGATATCCAGTGTAGTTTCATAAAACTACACTTTGACTGTTTAAATTCGAAATTAGTGACTTTTTAATGAGTTTGAAAATATTATTTGATAAATTAAAAATTTAAGACCTTTGCATTCTTTTCTATGAAACTTTGCTTTGTTTTACCAAAACACTAGAATCTTACACTCAAACCGTTGAAATTAGCCAATCAATTGTTAATTTTTGACCACACAACACCAAATGTGAATTTAGGTATGCAAAGCTTAGATATATTCAGTTTTGGCAGAAGCTCAATACTTATATCATGCATTCAACTAGTTTACCCATTTTCAACCCTCAAAAGTCTTTTCACTCTTTAATTTTTTTCAGTATAAGCTTGATAAAAGCCTCAAATTGCGAACATACTGGCCAACCTCTTCAAGTACCCAATCTGGCCACATTTCCACCCATTTTTTCCACCATCTGTGTACATCCTCCTCTCACTTTTTTATCGATACACTTTTTCAAGTGCTTTCATAATGGCCCAATAATTCACTGAACAATACCCATCTAATCACACTAGCCTCATTATGTCTGTCTGCCACTTAGTTTTTGTTGGTTATTTGATAGGCCCCAACCTGCATAAACACAATCTATTGAATCCCATTGCACAATAATTAGAATTATAATTGTGAATGTGTGCGCCCCATCGGAAAAAACTCGCAACTGTCAGGGGTTGCTTGCAGGTTGATAAATCTGTTTTATGTGTGTTGTGTGACGGTCAAAACTTTACAACTTGGCTAAAAAGGATGTGGCAGCAGGTTTCTCTCTGTATATACGAGGGGAGTGAAGGATATTTGAATAATACGAGACAAGTTTGCTGTTTTGTTGGCGATGTCGAGGGTCCGTACAACCAAAACTGTGTGGACATATGGCCTTATACCGAAGGACACTTTACACTCCAAAGATGCGGACATAAGATTTAATTTGGCCCAATGTAATTGTGGCAAGTTTGCGGACTTTTGATGACAATGGCATTGTTTTGGTACAGTGAAGAGTGAAAGGGTGCCCCCTAATAATATCTCGTGCCCGTTTTAATTCTCCAGTGAATGTCCATGGAAATGGCGTTAGCTTGTTTGCCGCCTTGGAGATGTGACAAATCGTCACCTGGTGACCCGTACGGACAAATTCAACCTCAGTCAGTCGCTTGAGGGCCGTATAAACCTGCATCTCTCCCGAATGTAATCATATCAACGGACTAACTGGAGCTCTCCACATACACACACCAATGTTGTATGTGTACCCACTTATATATATGTGGTGGCGGTCGTACAGCTTAATGGATCCATTACCCACGAACCAGCCTTCTTATTGCTATGGGCGACCGTTCAGGGAGCCCTAACATGCAAATGGGAATGTTCTTTATTAATACGTAATTTACTCTATATGGTATGACCACAAATACGGCCACAATAAGCGCCGCGCTCACACCATCAGCACACAGTGTATATGTTTAATTTTCACTCCTTTTTTTCTAACACCCAGGAAAAGTTTTTTTTTCGAGAGAGGGGCACCATCGCCCTTTTGTCAGCTTAATGTTTTTACGTGATGCGCTAATAAAACTGAATTACTTTATACTTAATCGTATAAATTTTTGCTTTTAAAAGTATAAAGCTTATTAGTTTGGAATTTGAGGCACACGAGGGGGTGAAATGGAGAGAAGAGGTAGAGAGAGATATAAATAAATCAGCCACTCTTTTCCTTCCGCTTATCAATTATTCACCAACACATCTGTCAGAGATATGGTACAATGGGTGGTAATAAGGAGGAGTACAATAGATGAAACGAATCGTTTTCTACTATTTTCATATATAAACGCGTAAAATAAATATGTTTCCAAATAAGTTTGTTTAACGAGACACATACAGAGGCTTTATAGTTCCCCCATAAAACTGTATAATTTTCATATTTACCAAATTGGAGCAAGTGTAGCGTAAATGGTACAATTGATTTGGACCGGTCAAATATTACGATTCGAATTTGTTCGATTCTAATGTGAAAAAGTGATTTAGCAGATTGTTTATGACCTTATAACAATTACATTGAATAACATTCAATTTGATACACATATAAAAATTAGAGAAAGTCACACCTATACTCATACCTCAAACCTTCTTTTTGAAAACTTTACTTATATATTTTGGCAAATACTTCTGTAGGTAACCTACATAACTTTTTTGACACTAAAAATTCAAAATTAATCACTAATTTCCATTGGTCATTTTTTTTTACTGAGTTTGTCAAACTTCGCAGAGCAATCTGTCGTCGCCTTATATCACGATTTCCAATCTGAAAGAGGACCATTCACCAAAATGAACAACTGTTCGCATATTCTTTTATCTCGTACCACACACACATTCCCTATACCTCTCCTGCCATAATGGAATTACATTAAAATCTATCTATGTAACTATCTCCCTGAATATTTGTTTCACCCTCCTCATTAACAATGAATAAACATCAAACTTTCCATCTCTCGACTTGATATCTGTTTAAATGAATTTCACTGTGTTTATATGCTGGTTTTGGTGGACTTGTTTATTAGAAATGACCATCTGTATAAGGTCTTCCTCTAATGCACACACACCATTCGCTGTCATATCAATCATTTGAAAACTTGTAAGGATTTGATGGTATAGTTTATTGAGGGTCTAATATGTTGCGGCTTATACCTTATTAAAACTTGAGATCATCGGTCAATTAGGGCCGCCAATTTTGATATCACACAAACTACCTACCTATACACGACTTGAAATATTTATTACACTTTACAAGTAAATTATTTGTAATTGACAATTCGTATTGTACGTAATTCATTTAATAGCGGCAATGAGCATTTCAGTGCAAACAAATGCGATTATACTAAATAATTATCAGGGCTGTATAAAGTTGTATTATATGCGTGTGTTGTTTTCCCAACAGACAAATTACTGATTCTAGTCGCGCGTTCGAATATATGTGATGTAGTGACCATACACAATGTTTCTGCTTATTTATGACCACCACCTCGAATAGCACAAAATAAATTATATTCCATATACACACAGGTAATGTTTACACCGACATGCCAATTGAGCTATTATTTGTCTAGTGGATCGCGGTTTCACAATCACAAGACCCCAAAAATTAAATCCTTAGTGACTAATTGTGATTTTCATCCAGAAAACTATATGTTTAGCCCATTTCTGATATCTAAGTGATGCCATCAACTTTTAGCACCCCACATTATCTATACAAAAGCGCGCAAAGACGGAATAATAAAAGTAAACGAGAGCACATAAAATGTCACAAACGGGCAAAAATTAAGCGAAAATTATCTATTCAAAAGCGCGTCCCCAAATAGTAGTGTGAATCGTGCCATCATCATCATCATCCGTCGCCAAAACTCAATAAAACGGAACAAACGCTTTGTTAACAATGCCATCACATCGTAATCTGATCGTTCATTACTGCGACAACAACACACCAAATGGGAGTGAGTGAGACAGATAGATAGAAAAAAGTGCCAAGTGTGCTCGTTACCACTGATTGTTAGTGTGTTGCATATGGGCCGTAATATTATTGAATCTTGTGTGACTGTTCGCAACCCTATTGTGCAGGTGGCAGTTATCGCGTCCATTACAATCGCCGTGAGAGGTAAATACCGTTGTAATGGGCACGTGGCTTCCAGATGAGCATCCAGGGACACACTATGGAGAAACCGTTCGGAAAGCCACACACCCACACCCCGTCCGTGTCTCTCTCAACCGTCCTCTAATTAATACCGAGAACCGTCTCGATATAAAAAAGCGCGTCACCGTCGTGTATTCTCATAAAAACACAACGTAATCCACCACATATTTGTGTAATGCATATTTTTATCGTTCGCCTACAGGCTTTTATAAAATAGTCAAAAGTATGAGAAGCGTCGCACGAAACGATCAGTGGGAGACCGTTTATGGGCCAAATTGCCAATAATACTGCCGAAAGTCAAACAGATATCCACCATCATCATCATCAGGAAAGGAAAACAGAGTGTATGGGTGAATGGTGTTGGTGGCAATAACCATTTTACTAGTATATATCTGCAATTCCCATGGCACATGTTCAGCGGTCGCCCAGATGATGTCGGCTTGGTCTGATTGTGGCACAACAACAACGAAATGAAAACAAATTGCTTACCGCCTCGCGAAGGATATTGCCAACGCCAGCAACCATCACTGAAATGTTCTTATATTTGTGTGTACTGGGCGACAAATTGTTATATTATGTTTACTTTTAGTTCCGGGGAACCTTAGAAATGACTATCCTTCCCCCTTACTAGACTAGATCACTAGATTGCAACTGTGACGGTGAGAAATGATGATGACGGCACGTTCTAACCTTAAAATACGTCATTAATCCATGCTGGACAGTAAACAAAGGAGCGTTAAATCATATAGGGTAACCGATAGTTGATGAAGTAATTGAAACTGTATTAATTCCCAACAGGTAGTAGCACTTTAATTTAATAATAAAGAGTGCAAATATTTTACATATATAAGGCGAGAGTGTGTGTGTGTGTTGATATAAATAAACGTACAAGTTATGTTAAAACACAACGTGAATATGGTGATGGATTGGCCAAGTAGGCAAGGGATTTAGGAAAACCTCAACAGGATCCCGCACTCGACCAGCTGATTATCCTGCCACCTTCTCTTTGTCCTGGAAGTAGATATTTTACAATGTAACACGATATATGCAAAGCGAAGAGCCCTTTTACGTCACCCGTCCCCATCGTATCCCCCCAGTTTTCCCTTCGCTTCACTGGAAAGACCTTTAATGGTGAATTGAATCAAGATTAATAATTCGTTCTGACATTGTTGGTGATATTGAAAAAATCATCACATAAAATCGCATTACACCGAGCATATTTAAAATCAAAAATAATGTGGCCCAGATAAAACCTTATCACTTGGAGGAATGATTAGAGTTAATGTTGCTTGCTGGAATGGAATAAATAATCCACATTTATAAAGAGAAAGCGGCAGTTGGGGAGTCTCGAAAGTGCTGTGTGTCTCTTGGAAAACCTCCATCACTACACAGGATAAACAGATCAGGATATGGGTGGGCTGTGATGGTGGTGGAAAATGCCAGCACCAAGGAATATAATTATGATTTATTTCTCTGCCGTTTTTTTTTCTCACACACATCGCATACTCGCATAAATCAAAGACGGAAATGATCATCTTTTGAAAACTGATGAACACTTTTAAGTGGAAAGGATTTAAGGGTTTTGTGGGTAAATTTATGCCCGATAATGTGGTACTAAGTAGTTTTCAGTAGTGGTCAGGATATATACAGAAAGATGTTATCGCTTTACAGCCCCCAAGTGTATATTGCAAACAATTCGAGACAATACATAATTCAAATGATAATTTTCGGTTTGCAAAAACCAGCACACAAATGTATTAGTTGTAAAACTGTCAGAATAGCGCCCATTCATCTGTCAATTTATGCGTAATAAAGTGGAAAAACGTACGCCACTTTTCCCATCCACCCACACCCATCCAACTATTCACCGAATAATGTATTTATTGCCGACTGATGGAGTTAAACAGGTAATAACAAACTTGTATATAAATAGATATACTTGGCAGGAAGGTGTTGGTGTAATAAATCAATTTTTCAATATTATACACATAGAGAATGGCGTGTGAAAATGTTTTGGAATTTTTTCCTTCCTCTCTTCATCCACTGCCTTGGTGGAAAAATGAAATATTAACTTGGGCTTGTCGCATTTTATTTTCGTTCAGAGCTGTTTTGTAATTTCTAAACATGTGTGTTCATCAAAAATGATGACAGGTTGCAGCAGGTTTAAGTGTGTGTACAAAATACCAGCCATCCCCTTACTTGCTAAAAATTTGACGTTTGCCGAATTAATTCAACTTCACCGTCTTAAGGTCAAAGTTGGACAACTGATGTTAGATAACATGCAATAGTCGGGACGGATTGAAATAATTGGATTTCACATGCCGACCAACTAACTTAGTTATCCCTCCTAAAATCCCATACACTTACCAAATCCGTAATATGGTTTAAAGTTTGTTAATATTAAACAAGATTTCTGACCTAAACTTGTAATTAATCATCATCGTTTACAAATTTCATTAAAACTTGTGTATTTATGAGCGACGGTGACGTTTCGAGTTACTGCTACTACCACCATTCCACCCTCAGAATCAGATTGTAAAAATGCTGATCATTTCATTGAACAGGTTGCGTATTTATTTCTCTGATTGTTATGTGTGACAGATGAGAGTGTCCCCGATTTAATAATGGAGTGATTTGTTGTTTTGTGTGTGACACTGTGCTCGCCCCCAAAAACTGTTTCACATTCACATTGTCATCATCATCATTGCGTCGCTTGTTTTGCACAATTGTATTGTTAGTTGGTGGTGAGCCTCCTGAGTGTTGCTGATTTCATGCCATTTTCCGAACGATTGTTGCAATAAAATGCATCAGATGGTTGTGGGCGAGGAATTAATTTCCATACCATCCAACATGTCCCTCATAATAAATTCCATGGATAGCTTTTAATATTTAAAATAACTTGTACTCCCACACCAGGTTAGATATGTATAAAAAAAATAAATACAATCCAATTCTCGTCGTTTCTGGTGTACTCGAGGGAAATTCGAGAGTAACCTAAGCGTAAAAATATTGTCAAACATACGGTGCTTGTTTCTGTAAAAGAATACCGAAGTGTAATACTTAGTTCGCACAAATACACACATAATAGTATAAGAAAAGGAAAAAATCTATGTGGGCACCACCGTTGAATAATACAACGGCAATTGGAGACGGTTTTCGATCAATTGTTAAGAAGAAAATGCCCAAGTGGAGTGGAATGTTATTGGCGACTTGGTAAATCTAAACTAACCGATAGTGAGTGGTAGAGACCCAAAGCTGTACTCCATCACTAGACCGTTGGGACATCAAATACGCTCCGATCTTTATTACTCTTATATTGTGGTTTTTGCCGGACTATAGTTCGAGCAATTGCACATTTTAAGTGACTTCCGGCGAGCCTCATGATCTACGATTTTATGGAAACCGTAAATTCGGCCAGTGACCACAACAAGTCACACCATATATTCGAGTGTGGCTGGTTTTGGTGTTGGACCTACTGGTTTTTTTTGTTTTTGTTTGCCCAAAATGCTGGAGTGTTAGTGGCGGCTGTAATCTCGGCCGCTTTCCGTCTTTCTTTCGCTTTCATCCGGACGACGAATTATAGCTCTTGTCACGGCTGTTCATTTGTAGATGGAGTTTTTATCCCCTGGAGAAAATCCCCAATCACGAGCCGAGAAAATTGCTTATCTCTCTGCAGCTGGATGAGCGGGCGGCAGCGGCGGCGGCGGTTTCACTGCTATAACAGTGCGCGGCCTTTGGTGTTGATGAAGAAATTGAGACAATACCCAGCCACCACACCAACAGCCGTGTTATATATCCACCCGTTGTTATTATACACACACATACATAGCATTATTACGCGTCTTCTTTTCCATCTCATTCCGACGGTTTTGTCGGTTTCTCTTCAATACAGGCAACCATCAATTTAATCGCTCCACCACAGTCGCGTACTAATCAGTCATCCGCACAGAATTTTTACTTTTATTTAGAATAGGTGCTTTTTCATTATTATTTCTCTTGGCTCTTTGTTTTGGCTCCCTCTTCTTTTCGATGATCTGTTATTGTCTTCTTGTACAAAGGGGTTTTGAGTAATTAATAGTATTTCTGTTTGCAAATCTTACAATGATCTTGATATACCTTACAGAAGCTTTAGGCTTTCATTACTTAGTTAAATTAACTTAAGTAACTTGGTTGATGTCAGGTTGCCTTAGGTTATGGTTTTTTTCAGCAATTATTTGACCACGACTTTGTTAGAGTTCATGTTTATTAATCCTGAATGTTTTTTTTTTATGTACCCACACTTTTTATGGTTTACAACGATCTAATAGTTATCAAAATTGTTGCTATGAGGTTGCTCCTTAGTTCTTGCGATTGTTTCACTCTCTTCAGTAACCCTTTAACAATTATTACCATTTCTGTTGTTAATATTGTTATAAATTTCAAATTGTTAAATTCCCAAGCCTATTTCTGTGTGATAGTCCTTGAACTCATCTAACCTAATTGCAAGCGTAAAAAAGTTGCGTGAAAAGCTCATATCAACAAAATTAGTGCGATACAAGCGATCGCGAGGTAATAAATAAAAAACACATGTACATGTAAAGCGTGTCAGATCGTACGATATGTGCATATGTAAATAAACAAAGTTAATATCAACTATTATTACACGTTTGGAAAATGTGTGGTAAACATATAGTTTCAATGGGACACTAAAATCTACCCAAACACATAGGTTACATGCGGTCAGTATGTCCGCACGCAGTTTCACGTATGAACGAATTTCGTCCACAAACTGACCATTTTCTATGACCATTTATCAATAGTATACACACACAATCGAACGGAGAGGATTGTAATTAGAGTACACAGTAAATTGAGTTAATATCCACCCCAACTTGTACCCAATAATCGTTCCATACTGAATACTGATCGAATTATATAATAAAATTAAATTGATTTTATTCGAGTTTAATTTCGAGTTGTTTCTTTATGACACAAGTTTTCCAACAGTGCACACACACAGCCTCCCCTTCTGGATCATAACTTTTAATTGCACACTGACTTTACTTTTTCTATTATTATATAATAATAGAAAAGTTATTGCATTCGAAGTACACACTGGCGGTGAAAATTTATTGGTTAGTTTGTTGAGTACCGAGAAAATTCGTAAAAATAAAACGAGGACAATTTTTATGGCACACAGAGATTTATTCGATTGTGTATATGGCAAGATAAAAAGTGTATAGTGGCTAGAAGCATAATATAAAAGTTGTTTGCTGGTGGAACTTTAATCAAATTGAAAATTGTGCAAGTAGAAATAAAAAATTTCATGAAAAAAAGAACAACTGGACACTTGTAGAGAGAGAGTATAGTGATGCGCCAGACGAGCGGTAGTGGAATTGAGGGTACCCGATGGAGCCATGAAATCCATCACATCGTCTTTTCATAGCCGACATCCACAATGATCCGGAATATCTAATAGAGCCCGCGCTGTTGTTTTACCATCTTCTCCTTGCAAGAGAAAAAAAATAATGAGAAGGGGTGTATATCAGTTTGTTATACAAGATATATTGGTGGAGATTGAAAAGACACGTTACCGGGATTGACTGTGCTTCCATCATCTACGTCCACGGTCCCCGAGGACCTGACTCAACCCTCCCTCCAACACTGACTCACGCACTACTATTTCCACCATCAGGAGGACAACTATAGGGGGACGTATGTGTATATGCTGGATGATCAATGCTTTTGCACAATCCTAGTGTATGTCTTCACAACATAATGTGAATAATAGTAAAAAGCAAAAGGGGATATACAAAGCAATTCTTCTTCTGCCTGCTGCTGCTGCTGCTGCTATATGTGACATCGATCGTTTTTGACTATTTTTTTCCGACTCTCTTGAGACCGACATCACAGTGCCCAAGTAAAATTAAAAATCATCCGAAGAGTTGATGAAATTTTCCCACCTATAATATAGTCGGGCTGGAATGAGGTCGCCTTATTTACGAGCACCATTGGATGTTTTCTTATACACCGACATCACCGGGTGATTTTCCCCTCCAGCAGTACACAGTTTTAAAGGGCCATAAAACAATAATAAAATAAGGTTTTTGATTTGGTGTGATTAAAAAAAGCGCGCACAAGGGCACAAAATATAATTCTTTATTTCGCATACCGGTGGTCCCCGAGGGCCAGAGGGCACCCTCTTCTCTGGTTGTTTCACTTAATAACTGCATTCGTTAACGAGGTAGCTGGATCAGCACACTGGTATACAGTTTGGTGGAGGGTGGTATATGCCCTTAATTCGCCACCACCGCTATATTTATATATTTATATATTATTTTTTATGTATAATGTTGTTGAAAGTGCTTGTCTATAGAGCTTTTGGTCCTAGTGAGAGCCGCAGGATCAAGTGTATATTAAGGATGGGTGTGTCACATTAGAGAGGCGGTCCTCGGCCGCCACGCCCGCCCAGTTAGTCCTCGATTCACTTATATGCCCAAGTCTTCTACATAGATATGGAATTTTCGCTTGGTTTTTACAATTTTTCTTTTCTAATGGTCCACAAAAATGTGAATGTTAATTATTTACTTCAATTTCTACAGGCTGAAGAAAATGTATAGAGTTGAAGAAATCATCGAAATTTCCAGAGTAGAGTATGGAAACGGTGAAGTTGGATCGCATATGTAAGAGGTTCGTCTAGCCCTGTCAGTGGGTCCCTGGAGATTGCAACATTCCACCGTATAACGGTGAATGACGAAAGATAACTTTACTCACAAACACCTTACATTTCCGAAAAGAGCTTTCTTCTACATCTCGTCACTGTTTGATTTGCTTACATTGACAATATAGCACTCACACCCTTGCCGGATTCGAGTTTCAATGAAGTTAAAGAAATGGAGAAAAACCAAACGTGTAGGTATACGGGCTCTAAACCCCATAACATAATGAAATTTGATCAATTTTCGGGCTTGATGAATTTTGTACAAGTTAATTGAAAAGCGGCATGCATTTTCCATAAGAATTCCACTATGATACTGTATACTAGGAAAAACATAATACACATTTAATCGAGGTTCTCTGGTTGCGAATTAACATTTAACCGAAGGGCAAATTGAATAACCATGTGACCGCACTAAACATACGAAATAATAAAGTTGCACTTAAATTGTGGTGCCACTACCAAACACATGCAGACAAATAATAATCAAATCGATATAAACTAATTGTTCAGATTGTGTGACGTTGTATGCAACTCCAAATGGTTGAGTTGGTGGAGAGCGCCTGCAGGGAGTTGGAGTTGAGGCAATGGCGTGATTAGTGCAACGATGTCACTCTCAATCCCCGGCGACATCCGCCCCGCACTTTCATGTCACACCAAATTGCATAATTAGATTGTGTCTGTCTCAGTGGCGACGATGTCCTCATGATAGATATCATTAGAACAATTATGAAGGGCCACAAGAGAGACGTGTTTCACTCAATCGCCTGTATTCTTTTAATTAGCGCTATTATATAACGTTGTAGTGTCTTGATGTGGATATCGAGCGCTATAATATTACTTCTTCTGCCACGTGGTCCCTGTGGGGGCCAAGTCCTCATTTCGCTAGAGGTGATTAAAAATTGAAAGGCCATTCTTGACATTTGCAATTTGACTTTGTAATTGTTTAAAGTTAATCTTGTATTCAGGTGAACCTTTGACTTTCACTCAATGTTAGAGGGGACGGGATCTTCGTTTAAAGTTTTAAATGGAAAGTTGTAAGAAGAAGAGTTAATGTGAATTTTGTAAGGAAAAATAAATTCACTCATGCGAAATAATATAAGAACGTATATGCATTTTCTTCCTAAAGTCCATACATTCTTCTACGTAACATGTCCATTTCCCTATCGCGGTGATGTTTGCCTAGTTGATGCCGTCCCCCGGGACGTTGGGAACTTTCCAACTTAACAGAAACAGTCCACCAATGTACATACAACCCACCGCCACACAAACAGTTCCAAAACCTCTTTGACTATACGAAAAAGCGTAAATTCAATCTGTGGATAATTTTTCAAGAAAAATACAAACTTTTTTGTCCAAAGTTGCATTTGTCATTTTTGTTGTGAATTAAATTTGTTTAGAGGGGTCGCTTTTTACGTTTTTCAACTGTGTTTATTTATAGAAAGGGGACTGTTTTGACCATACATACCTCCCCGGGGGACGATCCATCAAAATATCTAAGACCAGAGTATCACATTGGAAAATAAATAAATTGTTTAAAAAGTTTATGAAAAATGATGGTGGAATTTTTTATATGACCCAAAAGGAGAAGAACTGAAAGAGTAGGGGAACAGAAAAAAAATCTACATGTGCCCGATAAATAAATGATAATATGTATTTCCACTCGGTTTAAGAGAATGAAAAAAGAATTCCATTCCAACGCGGAATCCAATTTATTTGGCCGCCGGAATGTACTTTTTTGCATTCACAAATTTACCCCGTTATAAATAAAGTATAAACGGCAAACGGCAGGTTAAATAAATTCAAGAGTGAATATGAAGATGTGAAGGAAGAAGGGGGAGCGAGAGTAGAATAGCTTTGGATTGCAAGATAATTCAGAGGTTTTCGTCTCGGTCAAATTGAAGTGCACAGCACCCCAAAAACTTGTAGTAATAAGAGACGAACAAACTGTTGTCATACAAAATGTATGCAGTATGAGTGTAGATTTTCTTACAGCTACCTTGTTTGGTATTATCCGGGTGTGACGGTGAGGCCGTCTCCGGTGCTCTCCGCGCGCTTGAAATAATACACACGGAATTAGAGTGGAGAAACGAGAGGCGAACGAGCAAATACTGGATTGGTAATTTCGATAAGGAATTCAGTGGCGCGATCAGATCCCAGTCCCTTGTGACCTCCAAGTCGTAACTGTAACAGGTTAGAATACACAACAAGTCCTTCTTTTACCGCAAAACTTTTATCCCCCCATCCCCCATTGTTCGTCGACTGGCTAGTCAGTCACGGTGACAGTTTTATTATAAATGCTCGTACAGTCGCAGAGCCAAGACATATTTTATTCCAAGTACGTGTACCTCATATACAAGACGGAATTTTAGACAGTGGACAGTTGAAATGGGGGGATGGGATGATGGAAAATCAGGAGAAAAAATTCCGTATTGGAGAGAAACGGTCAAACTCGCTGCTCTTGTAATCCCTAATGGTATTGTATTGTGGTGTGGTGTGCTATTGGTTCCGCAAATGTCTCCAGGGTAAAGTGTGAAATTTGTTGGTGTTTCTTTTACGCTAAACCAGCCCCCGTCCCTCTCTGCTGTAGTTTTGTAAAGTTGGCGTCTTTTCGGTAATATTTTCCATAAATCATCGCAGCTGGACCTGACCTGCCAAGGCACACAGTTTGCCAAAGAAACTTTCCGTCTGTTGGCTTAACAGTTTTTCCTTTACACACACACATGTGATGGGGAGGAGGGAAGGTATGAGAGATATGAAAACATGGAATGAATTATTATCACATGTACGCCTTCACGGGTGGCTCATGGGACTGCCACACACATACGCTAGACGTACAACACACCAGCCCCATACAAATAGCTTTATGATTGATACATATTAAAATATAATTTATCTGATGATGGTGCAGAAGAAGAGAGGTGTGTGTGGTATTGGTTCGGGAGATGAGGAATTATTTTACACTTGGAATGTTGGTGGGTAAAAAAAATGTGCGATGTGTCGATATTACGGATGAGTGTTCGCGTATGGGGAAATTAACTAGTTTACTGTATATGCGGAATTAAATTTAGCGGTGCCTCTTTTCAATTTTCGAAAATTTGTCAAGGTGAATTTTTCAGCGAAATTGAGTTTAGGGGTGAATGGATGAATTTGCGAAGAGGAAAATATGGAAATAAAACAATTCTTTTTGGAATTTGTAACAATGTTTATTTATTGTGCTTTTTTGACCCATTTTAAACTCAATTTCCATTTCTATTGTCAAAACAGTTTCAGTTATCGATAACATGTAAGGATATGGATTACAAGAAAGCTTTAAAAAATAAGCAAATTTGAATCTTTCTGGATTTCGAAGGCCTTCAATGAAAACATCTAAGACATAATAAGATTTTTGACAAATTTTGAAGATCCTCAAACTTCTCACTCCCAAAAAATGATAACCCCAAAAAGAATACATTGAATTCGTTCGATAACCAGATGATTGGCAAACTATAGACCGACAGTGACAGTAGTCTACATCCCCATTGAATTTGCCCATACACGGCCCAAAGTATTATCGTCGAAACGTTTTATAGCACAAATGCAAACTGTTTTGTAACAGTGAACGATCACGCTATGGAGCCAGTCTCGGAATTAAAGTAAACATGAGAGAATAGGAAAGCAACCAGTATAATAAACGACGTATTATAAAATGTGTGTGTATACCGAAAAAATCCACCACCTAGTAAAATAACTTATGACAGTACATTTGTCAGCGGGTTTATTGAATTTACTTTTAAAGTAATAACTTGACGCAAGTAAGGCAATAAAAAAATACGAGCCCCAACAGATCAACGTAAATAATTCATGTATATGTGTATGTATGTATATACACACACTTATATGGGTCCCGAACGGGGTGTACATTTCACAGTGTGTATGTATGTATACTCCAGTATGGAGCGCCCCTTTTTTACGTAAAATTGCACGACAGTCGTCACATGGCCTGTTTATGGTCAGTGGTCGGCAATATCAATAACATTGGAAATAAATGTTGCTGTCGATTTGATTTTCGGACAGTTTTTTACCGATTTCCTACTGGGGACGACCATACACTGTATACCATGCAGAATACAGTCTGAAGGGGGTTGTTTTATTGCAGTTGGCACACTTTCTAGGGAAATCAAAAGCGGGACAAACCGAGCCAAGATGGGCACATTTAAATGTAACTAATGGACTACAAGTACTTTAAAATGAATGCGAAAAGCAAACCCGAATAAAAATTCGCACCACCGAATTGACATACAATTTGAGTGGATTTTATTAAATACGATTCCATTAGATATTTGTTTTATAAACTGTCATAATTTAATATTTTCATGATAAGTGCTCATTTAAATGCCATTTCGGTTTATCTAATGCATTTTTGGAATATACACACGTTTTGACCACTTAATTTTCAACATTAAAATTCCATCTGTGAATTATAAATACATAAATTTAATCAAATGTTGGGCCCCCACACTCCCGAAACACTTGTCCCAGACTACACCAAAATCCACTCCCTGAATCCATCCGCACACTATTTCATTTACGAATTAATTTGTATGTTAACAGTGGATAAGACGACGTGCCGTCAACGAGCATATTAATTAACATTACATACCTGACACTGTTCTGTCGCTTAAGATTCCGGATAATTCACTTGATTAAGGATGAGAGTTTAGAGTGTACCTAGTTGCGCTAGACACCTAAATCTAGTTCGGTCTCCACAGAGATCTGCATAGTAATCAGTTGATTATAATCAGATTGTCTTTAAATTGTGTTTTAATATTAAAATTGGATTTAGACACGTCGGTATTAGGGATTCCAAGGTATTTTTATAATTAATTAGCGATCCATCATTCCCGAAGATCAGAATAAGCTGCAAAATATCCTCCAAGGAGTCATCTTAAGCAGGCCGCTTGTGGCGCTCCTCTAGGATTGTATTAAGGGATTTAGATGGTGTGGCGGGCCCAACCACCACTCATTACCGCCCCCAAGTCGCGGATCTTGTTTCAATTAGGTGGTATGATCGAGAAGAGTCTCGTTTCTACGCACTTCATCATTCCCCCGATATGATGGATGAATCGAAGTGTAGTAAATTTTCCATATTTTTTTCACTCTGTTTGTTACCTCGGCCAATGTTCAAAATTGTGTTATCAATCAATCGGATTTTCTGTTTATTATTCGTTTCGGAATGTATGTGTATGCACAATTTGACAGTGGAAATCCACAATTTGTATGGTTAATTGGTGCAGAGCTTTACATGAATCGCTATTGAACTGTCATTAGTCATATTACCATTTAGCTTTGATGCAATTGGGCCTCGTTAAATAAGATTATCGTTTGCTATTAATTGAGTATGATGTGTGGGTCCTGTGAGGCAGCTCGTAAACTACTGCACTCCCCCAATGTATACACTCATCCAATTTCCATGTGTGTAAATGTTCGATTAAAGTTTTTCCTAATTCCAATAACAAGTTCAAACTGGAACAAATAGAAGTGTTCGCGCGGTGTCTTTTTCGCCCATAAATTAGAAAATTGCTCGGGAATTTTCCACTTACCACACGGTTTGTGTGTGTGCTGCTCCATGGCAAAAATATATTGAATTTTATTACACTTTAGTACGACAGTCGGAAGTAAAACTGTTGAATTGTTAACACTAGCAACTGATGTCGACCTGCACTCCCAAAGGATTCACACTCTAACTGTTTCGATATTGCGAGAAATAAGACATAGTCTGTGTTGTCTATATATATTACAACACTAGGTATTAAAGTAGTGTAAAAATAGTTAGCGAACTTTCATTTCCTATTTTCGGAGCGTGGTAATGGATTCTATAGGGAGAGGAGAGTCGGGGGTGTTTGTTTCTTTTTTTCTATAGAAAAATCGAATCAATTTGTAAACACCTCAGGAGATTCTTCGTTCCCTTTGTAAATGTATGCTGTATATGTAAGTGTATGTAAAATAGAAGTGTTGTTAGAATTCTGTTTATATATATACAAGTAGATCAGTATCGGAATTTGCATTTGACAGTGTTAGGAGAGTGGAGCGATACCCATTTGTGTACGTTATCTATCAGTGAGTGTTCAATGCGTCGCTTTATGGTTGTTTATGTGGCTGGTCGTCGCCTTTTTCCCTTCACACAAGCGAAAAGGCTTCTTATCAATTCAATACACGAATTTCCCGGATAAATTCACTCAAATATTTATAGAGATTCGTTTCCAAAGTGATGTTTAGGATAATGGAAATGTTAGGCTAAACATTCATAGTGCATCATTAGTTTTCAATTCAGAGCATATCGGAAAACAGCTAAAATTAGCAATGAACGTGCAAGGGTTACCCCCAATTCTGAAGTTTTAACCAAAAAATTTTCGAAGAATTAGCTTTGGATTACGTTGAATTAAAATCCCGATTTTCAGAGCAAGGAGATGAAAATTTCCAGAAAACTTGTCCTTTTTTGGTGGAATCCGTCGGTCCCTCTGCGTGCTATTCGCTCCTCATCAAATTTAATCGCGTCGAATTAAGTTTTAAACCGTGAAATAAATAACTGGCCACGGTGTCTCTCGTTGAAAGGGGTGAAATTCGTGCACTTTTTTCCCTATCACTCTTTCACATTTCTGTGGGTGTGCATTCGTAATGAGTATTTCCAATGTTATACGCATTAAATGGCACGCACTACTAATTACTTAATGAAAAATTGTTGTACTTCATGTTATCCTATTAATAATCGAAAGATGGCGAGAGGAATGGTGTATTATTAACGGCAATAATTAATATTTACTAAGGTATACGGGTGACAATATGATGGCAAATCCCATTAGGGGTTAGGAAGAAATTAAATTGACTCTAGTCATTTTTCATCATGCTCACAAAACGGCCACATATAATAACAATAATAACAATAACGGCAAGTAAGTGAATATGAAAAACGGTTTATTCGCTGTAAAAATGTTATTTGATGTTGTGATGGGGCCATAAAACCGATTAAAGTGCGTTCTTGTAGTGTGGGTTGTTAAGAATGTAATCTCGATTTTTTATTATTGTGTGTATGTGTGTGTACAACGTTGGTGGAGTGTGATGGTGTGCCATTGTTCTACTATCTTATTTGAATAGCTTATTACATTATATACAAGATTTCGCCTCGTAAAATGTCAGAAACTTTTACAGAAAATGAAAATTAATACGACTTGCACTTTGTAATGTTTTAAATGATATCCCGCGAGCGAAATATATTACCAAGGCAAAAGCTTAACAAAATTCCGGGACATCTTATAATGTAAATATATGAGCAAAGTTATCTGTTGACGTTTTTCACTAATTAAACAATTTTTCCAACCCTATCCCCACCACTGCGCGTCCTCATTCCTCGTTCTAGTCGCCGGCATTAATTGATTGATTCGTGTTCGAAATGTTCCAAAATTGGCGTCTAATTGGTGTTTTCCGGTTGCTTTTTCGGCAATAGCACATCTCAATTTGGTTAACCGATGTTAAAGAGGCCCCATACATCTCGCAGGTTAGTTCTCCAGAGATGTTGAGGTGGGAATGAAAGTCTGCCTAGTTCGTCCCTCTCATGGGCACTATGTTTCTTCCACGTCCCTGTCTATGTTTACGAACTTGTACCAGTTCTTGTTCCCTTTTAATGTAACATTACGATACAATGGGAAATTGTGAGGCACGTAAATAACGCACCACCCCCACCCCCCATTCTCCTTTTTCCATTGCACAAAAGCAGCACCGGAAGACGTCGGTGAACGTTTGCGTTTTTATAACATTCAATTTTAATCCACCTCTTCAATTTATCTTATCTTTTTCTATTATCCTCGCTCACTCTCGTGGCTGATTTAATGATATTACACGTGTGGAAATAATTCAGATGCTTCCTTGAAAAATGTATGAAACCATGTTTATTGCAATTAGTTTTTCGGTTGGGAATTTTGCATCCGGTTTGCTATAGGAATCATAAAAGTGGTTCGATGCGCTCGATGTTGAATCAAAATCGGATGTGTTTTAAA
Organism: Silvanus unidentatus; assembly: GCA_963930825.1. NCBI lineage: Eukaryota > Metazoa > Arthropoda > Insecta > Coleoptera > Silvanidae > Silvanus > Silvanus unidentatus. The sequence goes on from OZ005762.1 coordinate 962,653, forward strand.
TGAAGTGGGCCTCAAATTGAACATCTTGGCGTTGTAAAGCTACGATTTGGCCATCAAGATGTACGTCGTGCTTAACCTGATGACGCCCCAGGGTGAAATTGCTTCTGTTAGCACGCATCAGGAGAACCTTTCGTTCCATCTCTCTCTCCCATCTAGAATTCACCATTCATTGAGTCATATTTAAGATCGTCTCCGAAAACTTAAATAGATAAAAGGAACCAACAGAAAGGGAGTAGAAAGTGTGCGTGTGTGTGTATTCTCCTTGATGGAAATCCATAAACAAATTTCACTGGAAATTGATATAATACAGGAAAATGACAGGAAGTAGGCATTATATCCAGAAGAAATGGATATAAAGTAGGTGGAGGAGGCATAAAAATGTATGTATGGTTGGGGACCGGGAAACGTTCACCGCTTTTCCATTGCGAAAGAGAGGAGAGCGTTTTAAAAGGATCCACATAAATAATTCGATGGACGATCTTTGTGTGTTTGTTTAATTCGAAATCCATAATTGCGAGACGGTTTTCCTTCCAACTCTGCATATACGGGTCTCTATATGATGACATATTCAGTTTCATCTGAGTGGCAACTTTAATAAGGTTTCCAGCTGGGTGAGTATCGAGTTTTGCGGCGGTGGCCACCACCCACCGAACCGTCGTCACTGCTTACTCTCTAACATCGTCGTCCACATCATATCGTGTGGCCACTTGCAGGAGAGGAGGTCGAGCTTAGACCAGATTAGAATCCCACGGGATATAAGACTCTGCGAAATCAAATTGAGTTCGGATTGCTATATATACCCCCGGTAACTATCTATGATGCCGTGCAGACTCCAATAATTGCCCGTCGCAACTTGCCTAATACAATTTTTCCATCGCTTTTTGTTTACATTTCCCATTTTCGCATTGATTACTATATATGAGATTTCCCAGAGAAAAAAAACTAATTAATTAGAAACGAAGACCATAAACTTGTCAACGGTCACTTGCACTCTCCCTGGACTCCATCAGGTCTTAATTAGGATTATTTATGTGGTGGAAATGTCACACCCCAGCCGATAAGGGCCAGCACTCGGTAACCCCACTCCTTTTTCAACCCCGTTTTTAATATATGCTTTTACGAGGTGTTTTATCTTATAACGCAATTTTTTCCTAATGATCAGCGCCACACCTTTGCTACGACAAGCACCTTCACTAATTACTTTGACGGGCGTGACTGTCTACTGCTGTCATAAGTCCGTATATGTATGTTTGTTGAACAATTTTTCTACAACCGCATTGATGGATGACGTGATTTCCAAGTCTCCTTATGTCAGTCCGTTTGGAAATTAGCATTCATTATTAATTCATCATTCGTTAGCAAGAGGAGCAAAGCATCATATCCCCCTACCCCCACACTCAAAATGCGATATGATAGCTGGCCCCGTCTGAATCATGGGGATGGAAGTTTTGGTCCCATTGGGGCCGTTACAGGTTCAGACCCCGCGTCTCTTTCACACTAAACTTAAATTGGATACTGGTCACTTTCTATAATTCAACTCTTATATATATATGTTTGTCGAGATATAATATATAACTGGGCAATATTCTAAGGGTCACCATATATACCATACGATTACGAATTCCATCATATTCTATTAATAATTAATTGATTTTTCTTAGAGGTCGTCCCTCAAGATTAAATTCGTAATTTTTGGCAGAGAGGGGGTTCTAATTAAATAGTTTCCATGTGGGTGTATAATGGGCAATTTAAGCGGCAAATGTCGGGAATAATTCTTCGTACAAGCGGGACGTAAAATCAACAAAGAAAATGAATGTGTATTCAAGTTTCGTGACAAAATGTGTTCTATTTGTCAAGTAAATAAAATGATAACACATCTTTCTATATATTTCTGAATATATATAAGTTTTTGGTATATTTTTGTTTCTGTTTTCTTTGTGTGCATGTTTAAAAATGCTCGCCTCTCTCCATTTATAATACATACACGACCGGAAAGCATTTACTAAAATCATTTTTTCGAAAATAACATTTTGTATTGACTGGGGAATTTCAATTTAGACTTTACACATGAAATTTCCGTTGAATTAAAAATGTTTTTGCATATTGTGTGGTCTGTTCAGTTTTTTTTCCATTTCTACCTCGCATAACATGCAATATTACATTATAGGAAAAAGCGCGTTGGTCAAAAAAGACGATGGTGATGATGAATACAACAACTACATTTTACATTACAGCGAAATCAAGTCCCAAATGGGTTCGTTTCGAAAATGCATTTCTAGAGCTAAATACAAGTGATCACAAGGCAAAACTAATTATACGCCAAACATAAACATATGCAGCACAATTAAAGAGAATAAGTGGAGTATGGGTACATGGGATTTGTCAAAAGGGGTGCGCCTCAAGTGTATTTTACGGAAGACAAATACATTAATTTCACCACTCTACTTACATATGGGAGGATGGTGTCGTTTTTGGTGCGCCCCACTTCACATTGACAAATAATAATTGGAAGTCATTGAAAACTGGAATTATATTTTCTATTGGACGGTAGAAGTGTTTGCTTAGGTTTATTTGGACAACAATGGAAAGATTAAAATTAAACCAAGCAGAAGACGATTTATAAATAAACAACTGTGTGATATGAGTGCGGGTGAGTCAGAGAGACGAAATAAAAAAATCAGATTAAGGAGGTAAAGTGTGGAAATTTTCCATCTTTTGTCCAAACATAAAACTCTAAATTAGTTCCACCGGAAAGCCCTAAAATCCATAACCGATATTCACCTCAGGGCGGGCACCAAACATTACCGGGTTACAGATTTCCATTTTACTAAACATGCTTGAAATAATTCGAAAGTAAACAAGAGAGCCAGGATAAACTGAGTAAAATATGTAACAAATTGACATTGAGGGGGTCGGTGGCTGATGTGGTGTATTATATAACAGTAGTGGAGTTAGTTTAGTGATGAAGCCGTCATAGGGGGGCTAGAGATCGACAGGTCCGCTCTCCTTCATACCATAGGCATATGGTGTTGTAACATACATTAGCAAGTTGCATATCACATACGGCCTAAGGGGTGAGACGCCATATGAAACATGTACGAAGTAGAGGGCGCCCCTAGCCACCCTCCCCCCAATACACATATGTAATGCCTTTCGATATCCCTCTCTCTACTTGAAAATCTATTTTGCATTTTCAAGTAGCCCGAGAATATGTTCGATTTATGCATTACTCTCTTCTATCCACTTTTGTGGTAAGGTTTTTTTGACAGGTCAACACACCTTTCTCTTATGATGTTAATTGCGTTAAGTTAATATCCGTTGGTATACGACGTCAGAACGTAATTAAATTCGTGAACGTCTCGAATTACAAGCACCTTATATTAATTAATCCATTAAACGTACAGCACGAAAATTTGTTAAATATTGACTTAACGTACTTAGACAAATTCAACAATTAGTCCACTAATTAAATAACGAGGTAAAAGGAGACCGAGCCTCTTTAGAGAGACCACTGTTTTTATTTAAGATGTCGCGTATCATATTCTCACCCTTCCCGATTAAAACACTGAAAATGTTCATTAAACCAAATTAGATTAGTTCCAGTTAATTTTTGGGGATAGGATAGAACGAAGAGGGCGCGCACAGACCTAATTCCTTCCTCGTTTAACAATAAAATTCCGCATTGTTAGTCAATTATTTGCGATCGTCATCTCATTTGTGCATTACGACCATGTCCCCTGCCTAATATATTTATATCCCAACTTTGACTGACACTGCATTTCAAATGTTTCATATTTCTTGGCTCGCTGAGAATTGCTTATGTGTCACGAATATATAATTGGCAGAATGTTGGCTGTGCTATGGCAATCTCACAAGTTTTCTACTTGTCAAGTTTGTACCAGTGTGTGGTTTTTGCAAGTGGGCTTCGTCGTCCCCCTCACTTCGCCACACTCTTTTCTGACAAGTGTCAGGGACTTTGGCTTGTGATATATGAGAAAAATGCGGAATAACGTGGAACGGGACGGTAAGACGGCGCACTCACCGTCCATTGGGACGGAGGTTAACTGTATAAATGATTAATGAAGCATTCTTACATATTACAATTGCCTCATTACTTATTTATAAGTATGTATGATGTCCGATTCAATCCATCCGATTGGATGTCTACTTCATCGATACGCCAGATGACTTTGCCAACTGCCAAAAGATTGACAGATGACTTTCTGTACCCGGACTAACCCCATCTAACGTTAAACTTTCATTAACAAGTTTGGAATTGTTAATTTCCACTCGATTTAAGACGTAAACAATGAATTTAAGACTTGTCGTCACGTTAATTATGCAATGGCTTGTGTTGGAAGTCGTTGAGAGGCACAAGATTTCATCCCAGCCCATAATATTCTTATGTCGCATTATATTTTAATTTCACCGTTGCCAATGTGCCAAGATATTTTTGGTCGAGAGTCGGAACGCGCCCCAGGAAAGTGCTAGTATGGGGAGATGGGGGGCGGTCGTCGTCGTTCTCTCGTGCGACTATGAAAATTAAATGATATAACCGTCTCCACGGAGGTAATTCTAAACACTTCTGTTGTCATAAAAGATGCGAAAAGAAAGGCGTGTATATACTGCTGTGCTATACAGTGAAAGAGAAAAAATGCGAAGATGCTGAGGGACACGTAGTAGTAGTAGTAGAGTGACATTGCCGCCCCCGTTAATCCAGCCCATCTGCACAAATGTATATGAAGTTGAATAAAATAATAACTAGACGTGTATATGGTGTGAGAGAGAGAGATGGTAAAGAGAGAGTGTCGTCCATGAGTTGCTGTTGTTATGGGGCCAAAGGGACATCTTCGTGTCGTTCATACGGGACACACAAATAATAAATATTATAATACAAATGGTGGGTAAAGGCTTCCGTTACAACAACGACAATGCAACACATTGTTATACACATCGTACTGATGACAGTTGTGTGCTTCTTAGAAAAAGTTTCATCGTCATCAGGGGACCAAGTGGGAAGTGGCAGAAGAGCAGAAAATGCGCGGCAAAAGGTTTTGCCGAGGAGTGAGCGGGGGGAAGTACCCGAATATTTTTCTGCATAATGTCCGCCACTTAAAATCCAACGGAATTAGGTTAGTTAATGTGTGGATTGTTGTAGATATACAGTGAGAATACAATTCAAACCATTGTCACATGGGGATCGACCAACATCCGTCAGTTGCTGGACTTGTAGCCCATAATTAACACTAAACCCCCAGTCGACTGAAGACAACACATACAACAATACACACATATATCTATCTAAACTTAGCCACAGCAAAAGGCAAATGAAATAAATCAACTTTCTCGCCTCTCGGCCGCTGTTTTATATGTTTATTAATAGAGGGCGCCACGTACATGGTGCCCCGTGTCCGGCAAGATTGTAATAAATATGCATATAAATTAAGGAGGTGGTATATGGTGTGTGTGTGTGGACGGCCGCCTATATGAATGTTAAAATAAGTTTCAAATTGTCAACGACGGAACTTTGTGTCTCCAGAGAGCGAAAGAAGCGGGAGGGAGGGAGGCTCGACTAATTTTCTGGTGATGCAATCTAACTAACTAACACATCTACAATTTACTACTGACAAAAGTCACATTGACATCAAGCAGCGCACTTTTTCTTCCTTCCCCCACATCGAGCGCCTGCTCATCCTGCCATCCTTTGCATATGGAAACGTGAAGGTGAGGGTAGTGATGAGTAAACTGTTTTAAAAGGGAGGGATGTGTAGAAAAAGGCCTAAATTCATTAGAAAAAACCACCCTTGAAATTGTGTTAAGAGTAGGGGTTGGATTTTTACTGTTTTCTGCATTGTTTCGCTTTTTTTCCTGAATTTGCTTGTTTTCTTAATTGGCATACACACAAACGCTACACGGACATATTTAATTCGCCACAACTAATAGAATAATGAATGAATTATGAATCCTTTTGGAGCAAGGGAAAAGGCTGCAATTTCATTGTACTTGTACGACGAAAAAAAACATACAACTTAATTTCACTTCTATTAGCTTTCGAACAAAGAAAAGTTTTTGTGTGTGCGAAAATCCCGCGAGATCCTAAGACACAGCGAAATTAAAATCATTTATAGGCTTCTCTCTTTTTGGTTGGGTGTGCGAGAGCGCTTGGCTTTTATTAAATCAGGCGACAGTTTTGTCGAAACTTTTTATTATACGCGTTGAATATCTGTAAATGGACTTAATTCCATCCACCGAGTCGACTTGATCGAGTAGATAACTTCGTTTTTGGGTGCGCTTTATTCAATTATTGATGACAAGCTTGGGATGTTCGTCAAACTTTATTTATATACCACAAAACAGAGAATTAATTAAATAAGAAAAATAAATTGTTACGGATTTATGGTCGTATATGTAGAACGCCATCAATATAGTAGCTGGGTCGAGGTGCAGTGGGGAAATTCTTGAGGAAATTGTCGAGTGTACAACAGATTATGTAGCCCTCGTCAGGTCTTTCAATTTCGAAACTGTCATCCTTTATAAATCCATCGTTTTTACATATATTTGTGCATGGATCTTGGGTTATAAACTGCAATTTACTGTTGTACAGTACGAAAACGATGGCTTTGTGCGTTTTCGGTTCAACTACCATCTTGTAGATGAATTTTGGTACGGGAATTGTGCGATTTTGACCTAAGAACAACTCGTGGAATCGTTTATCTTTATGTGGATACTTAAGGATCCCGTCTTGGCCAGTGGTTACTATGAAAGTGGATCTTGTAGAGATGGCTGTTTCGCGAATTCTGGTACCTAAGCTTCTCCAATTATTTGCTGCAATGGTTCGGAACATGGGAACCACATTGACTTGATTATAGGAACCTTCCTTCATATAGGGATCTGGGAAATCGCCGTGAGGTGCCATTAGATGGTATATGAGATCGAATTGATCTTTATCAATGAGCAGTTCACGTTCTCTGCCTTTGGCACCAGATGGATCATTGAGAGGATAAGTTTCAGAATCAAAGGCTGTATGTAACATTTGATCCATAAGATTATCATCATTGTTTCGTTTTTTGCCAGCAGCCTGGACAGCCTCCTTGTATTCTTTGCTGAGAAATCGGGTTTGAATCTCTTCTATAACTTTCTCGAAAGGTACATTATCTTCTGCCACTTTCACACTAAAAGTGTACAGTTCTTTGTAAAAACTCTCCGTAAACTGCTCATCAGATTTTGATTTTCCTTTTTTGAATGAATCATTGATTATCGTTATATCATTGTAGGTGATACTGATGTTCACTAAATGCTTGAATCCGTCTATAAGGTAGTCAAAGAATCTCGAAGCCGCTTTTTGCTTTTTTTCGCCGACATTTTCATCGATATGATAACCTGTCCATCGCAATGATGTACCATCCAATTGATGCGTCGTGTACAACGTTCTTTGATATTTAACATCATAACAACCTTCCGTGATTCTTGCAATTCGTCCAAAGAGTAATTTGAAACCAAGTTCAAAACTATACGTATTTTCACCCGCGCATGGGGAATATTCGAAGACTTGACCCACAACCGGTGTCGTTGTACATGTGTAGTCGGATAATGTCCGTTCACCGGTGAGAAGAACTCCGTGAGCACAACTAAGTGAGATGGTTTTTGTTCGTAACGATGGTGCTGGAAATTTGAATAAATTGATCAAAAAACATACAAATATATGATTTTATGGAAACTTACAGATATTTTTGAGGTAATTGAAATCATTTACACAATAAAGTACTAGCTCGTCCCCGTGCGATAATACTACTAACCCTTCAGAAGTACGATTGTAAGTGTGTCTAAAGCGATAATAGGGATTCAAGATCATGGGATTTTTCGTGGTGTTGAATTCGTACGCAGAGACTGTACAAGGTTCTTAAAAAACACAAAACAAAATAACAAAAACCTTCGTTTTTTGACAAGTTACTCACCTCTTAGTACTTGAGTTTCGCCGTCTAGAGCCGTTGACCATTTTACACAAACTAGTAAAACAAGAGCGTAAACCGTTAGGAAACGCATCTCATCTAGTTTGGTAAGCAAAATTCTTTTCGCTGCATTTTTATACCTGCAGATACGCAAATAAAATTTTATTAGTACGATAAGTACTCATTTGTATCAGAAAAACTGACTCACCATATACAACATTCAGTTGATATCGATAATTTTTCTTCTAAACAATTGCTCATAAATGCTATTAATTTGATAAAAATTGTTTACGAAGAAATTTTTACGTCAGTGGAGGTAGTTTAAGTACCCATTGTTCATATCGAAAATGAATCAAGTGAGAAAAACTCACACACAACCATCCGAATAAATTTGTATAATACAATATTGTGATTGTGATTTGAATACCTTATACGACAATATTATTAAGTGTAGGAGAGAAATGAGAATTTCAACAGCTATCATATCTACACTCTTCTCCCAAGTCTCACTTCCTCTCTATTATACACTCAATCTAGTTTTGCAAGCGCGTATAGTAGAATACCATAAAACCATAAAACGCGATTTATACGTTTATTGCTACTGCTGTTCATTTGGAAAAGCTACAAAATGTTGAGCTTTTATACCTCCTCTCTTCTTGTAAACGTTCGAGTTTAGATTACACCCATACACAGTATCAAGTAAAATTTCCACTGATTTATCTCCGGTCCGGAAAATCCATTGATCAAATAATTGAAAATTGCCGTCATCGAGTAGCGAATAGATTTTCCTTCGGAAGACAGTTATTTGTTAGATTACGTGTGTGCGAGGACCAGCATCAGACCGCCTCCCTCAAATTTCTATATACCTCTACATATATGTGGCGTATATACGGTATCACTCTCTATACGGTCGGAACTAATTTGAAGTTGGCGGAAGGATACATTTGTCATACAGTCCCTTGTGGGCCATGATCGGGTCGGATGAAGTTATGAGAGGCAGAGTGCACTAGATCACCTCTCAGCAGGCGAGAGGTGTAGGAGAATAGCGGCGCTGGCCGAGAGACACGCACACACGATGAAGAGGAATAGTGTGCATGTGGTCCGAGGAAAGGGGTCCAGCATGCCTATACTGTCTCACGGGACTTGACCCGGCGAAAAATCATCTCCGTAGCTATTTTCCCCAGCAAAAATCATCTCTCGTTTGCTGCCTCCATATATCCACCTATATACAAGCATTTTCCCCCCTTTCCTATACGTATATGCGAGAAGTGTGGAGTGAGATGGCTTCTAATATTAACACAATATAGAACACTGGGAAAAATAGACCACCGACGACCTAGTAATTGTTCTAGTAAGGAAAACTGCTTGGGAGTTGGTTGTGCAGTGAAGCCATGTAGAGAATTGGTTTATGGGAAGGAAAATCGTCAAATGAACTTGATGGTCAAGTAACTTTTGCTGCTTTATTATATCTCTTTTTTTTCCTAAACAGGATAAATATTTTCTAAGCAAATTCATAGTGATTCCGTTAATTAACTTTTGATGAAACTAAAGACTGTTTTGGCTTTTAGTCTGATGGGATTTAAATTTGTTGGAAAATGCAGTTCCGGTGAAATAACGTACAATTCTCGCCATCTATAAACTTCAGTTTCAAATATACCAACCAAACAACAGACAACTACAAAATATAAACTTTATTTTACTCATTTTACACTGTATGCTCTAAAACTATCACTTAAAATAATGAAATAATAATTACTTGTTGATTAACAGAGAAAAGCGAATTATAATACTGTTAACTGACTCATTTTTTTAACACAAATCACAAATAAGAAGATTTACAGCAGCGAAATAATTATATAATCAAAGTGTAGTATAGTACAACAATGTGACTTTCTTTTATTTTTCAAATAAAATCCATCTGTTTTTATTGTCATGGCACTGTTGTCACATTCGCCTTATAGATGGCACTACACTTATTTATTTCCAGAGTGTTTCAAAACGTGAAGAGAGTACACTAAAATGGATATTTACAAAATAAGAATTACGGAAATCACTGAACACTTTGGTTCTCCTCTAAGCCAATATGGCTTCTTACAAATTAAAAACCAACAATCTCTCTATAAACTTAAATCCTAACTCTGTGCTAATAAAGGTTCATTTAAGTCACGCGCAATTTTTTTTACTGTTTTCTTAACTTTGTACTTTTTCTCTGGTAACAATTTGGCGAGTTTCCTTTTCGATTTGGACAATTTCTTTTCGGGCATTTCGTCAACAGTTGTGGAGGCAGTTGTACCAACTTCTTCCGCCTCGTCTAACATTGCCAAACTCTCTATAATATTCTTAGGTTTCTTCACACTCTCAACCACTTCTTTTTCCTGTTTTGTTCCATTTTTGTTTACATAAACGACAACGTAATGCGAATATTGACGGTCTGTGGGCACGTTTATGTCCGCAAAGTCCCGGAAATTGGCAAACTGCTCATGCTGGTAAGGTTTAGGGTTGTTATTACTATTTCCGTAATAAAAATCAGGTCTGCCATGTCCATTGTGGAAATAGGAGTTGTAATCGTCCGTATAACCACCAGAAGCGCCTTGTCCGTCATTCTCTCCGTAAAACGTGCCTCCTCGGATCACCCCGAAATTGCCCGAACCTAACAACCCCTGACTGTCCGACGAGGACGTGTACGAATCATCCTTGTAGGAACTGTAACGCGGCGAATCGTACGCCACTGGCTGATTATAAGGCGACTGCGATCGCTGGCTGTACGCCGCCTCTGGTTGATTGAAGTAAAACGGCCTAGAGTGTCCTAGCGGCTGATTTTGGAATGGTGGAAAGGATGGATAGAAGTTCGACTGACTTTCAGCCTGCTGTGATCCCAAATACGGCGTGTCGGTGTGATCATTGCCTGCAATTTAAAAACAATGGTAAATTTTTTTTATATGGAAAGTGAATTTTTCTTATTATTGTCACCATTCATCATATCATAAAAATATACACTTTCTCCTATTTAAAAATCATAATATTCTCTCACTGTTGGCGTGTTTAGCATTTTTTCACCGTCATACATAAAACATTTGTCTCTTTACTTTAATCTTGATGGCCCCCCTTGTCCATTCTACGTTACGTCACATGCAAAATGTGTAAAAAGTCGAATTTAGGTAACACATTTTTCATTCTGGCCAATTGTGACTTTTGCAATAATAATTATTGTTCACCATATAGATTATTTTGCGGTTTTTCATGTAACATTGTGTTGTTTGGATGGTTTTATGAATAATTTTTTTTCAACATTTCTTTTGCATATGCAATCGACTTTACTGAAATTATGTAATTTTTCAAACGGTTAATCAGTGCATGAAGAAAAATTTCTATTTGAACAATAAATTTTTATTTAATTAAGAAATTCTTCGATATTAATATTTTGGGTTTGTCTATACTAAAAAACTTAACATAAATTCATTTAATTCAATCACACATTTCATTAAGGTAATTAAAACTGGTTCAAAGTGAAATCATCTAATTACTTTCTAGACTTGCCAAAAACATCATTAATTATCCCACTTTCGATGGGAATCGTAGGATCGCGTATCCGGCGTGTCCCCTGAAAGTAAAAGTCCCTAAAAACCATAAAGCACGCATTTCAAACGCAAATGACGCAATGTCACTATCCCATCAATTACTCTTCACGTTTTCTTGCATAAATAGCGAAAAATTGTTTATTCTGTTACAAGGGTACAGTGTGCATTGAGAGGAACGCATTAATCAGGAATTTGTGTGTGTAAATTGTTCACATCTTAGCTAATTTCACGGCATTGTCCCGTTAATGTAAGGGAAAAAAGTCGGATCCTTGAAATTTTTACTTGACTTTCTTCTTGAAATGAGCGAAAGTATAAAAACACGAAAAAATGTTGTTTTAATTGTATTCTCTAAAAAATCTATTGAAAACGCACTGGTATATGGAAAAACTCTCCGTACAGTGAAATGTGAGACCAAAACTAGCAATTACACAAATACGAATTACACACACGTTGGAAGAAAGTAAAAGTTTTTACTCGCAGGGCGTGATTTGTCTTCACCTTTTCGTAAAATTTATTGTCTGTTTGTGATTGATTTTTTCATTTGTAAAACTCGATCTTATCATACATATATCGTGTGTGTACATATTTATATATCGGTTTTTTTTCCTACTTTCTTTACAGTTCAAGTGAACTGGAAACTTTCTCAAAGAGCATCTCGACATTAGAACATATTCAGATATGTGTCCAGATAGAAAGAGAGTGGTTGCGTAAGCAGGAAAATTAGAGTATATTTACAGTATTGTTATACAGGGTGATCAGTAGGAAAAAAATTCACACAATCGTGTATTTATTTTCATATTTTTCCACGTGAATAAGTGAAAGTAATGCAACATTGTCTTTTTATGATGCGAGATAAGATTGTTTTTGGATTTTCTGTAATTTATTCCCAAAATGTTATCGTTATATTCGAGACGCTTTCGATTATAAACGTGACCTCTTTGCATGCAGATTACTGCATTTTTGGCATACATTTGCACGTCTATCAAAAACTCAAGTCTAATCGCTGTGTAAATGTTGTAATTTTAATAACAACAATTTCTAATGCATAATATCCACATATAAAGAGACAGGAATGCATAAGGAAGTAACGTAATTGCGACGTGAATGATTTGTTTCCCCATAAAACCCAGATTCGATTTCTATAATAAATATTATTCAATGTAAGTATTATTAGAGGATCGATGTTTAGATTTTATTCAATTAAACTCGATGGTTTAATGATCGAAAGGAGAATAACATCTTGCTGATGTACTCAATATTCAATCAAATCCATACTTTTACTTTCTGATTTTTTCATTGATTTTTATGTAAGTTTGATTGTTTCTCGCTAATCAGTCGTGCGGTAAATTTATCTAGATTACAGGTGCCCGTTACAATTTTATGGCACCCTGCAATAAAACTAGCGACGACTAAACGAAGAAAAAACTCAGTTTTGAAACCGATTTTTTTTTCGTATGTACAATAAAATAGAAATCACCTACTTATTACTTAATAGCGATTTTTAATAAAATTTGAACACTTCGTCAAGGCTAGACCAAAATGGAATTTTGCACAAGAGATGATTTATCGTGATTAATTCATCTTTCTTTCCACTAAAGACCACAACAATGACATTTTGTAATAATTGTGGTCTAACAATAAAATTTGTGTTATTTTGTGTCTCATTGACCTAATTTCGGAGTGATAAAAATTGATTGTGCCGAAATAACGATACTAAGTAATTAATTAATTACAGTCGACCTTTGTGATCGTTTCAGATAGAGAAATGGATGAAGGCATAAAAAGGAAGTTTCGTAAATTGTGCGATTACCAAATTACGGAAAAAGACATATTAAAAATGATTATGTAATGATACTTTAGTAAAATGAAGTTATTTATGTGTTGTTTGGATTTTGAAGAAAGTTTCAGACACCCACCTACGAAACAATGCATTTCACTTTCTGGTAAGTACAATGTTAATAGAGGAGGAAATTGTCGAAAAACGTGAGTATTGTTAGGTCGTAAATTGTTTTTGACAATGGTTGCAAATTTGTTGATTGTTTTAAGTGTGTTTGAAGGCTGGTTGGGTGTCCTTTGTAAGCACATGTCATTTTTCTGTGGCTGTCTGATGGTGGATGTAGAAGGAAGTGAGTTTATGAATGTTGCACAATGTACTATGCTCGTATGTATAGTGGCTACATTTGAATAAGAATAGATGACGATGTTGGCATGAACCTTGTTTACAAAATGTACAAATGTAGGTGTTTTAGGAAAGTGAGGAAGGATAAGCGAGTGTAGATATTTATTGACATCATAAAATAACATGTTCTGATAAATAATTATTTAATTGTCGACATGTGTGTGTATATATGAGAAGAGATTAGCACTAATAATTAATTAATGCTGTTAAGGTGGAATGAATGAGTAATTCTGTTTGTTTGAATAAAAAGGTTTTTCGTCATTTTTTTGCCTATTTTACGGTAATAACGGTAAAAGGTCGATGATTAATCACTGAAAAAGGAAAAAGGAAGTTTTTTTGGAAAAAAGCGGTCCGCGGTCCCGGTTCGAACCTTACTCCCTTAAGAGATCTCTCTTTGAACTAGCGCTAGGTTTCAGTAATCGATTACTATTTAAGCTGTTATCGATCGATGGGACCACCAAAGGACCTGAAGTAATTAGCATATTTTTGGATTTAATAATTTAATAAATAGCAACGCACACTTAACGGCAAATTGTAGAATTTATAGTTCATGTACTGAATGCCATTTATTGAAAAATTAATGCATTATCACTGCTTACGACAGTGTTAATACTCGTATTATTGAAGATTGTTTAATTCCTGGGGTAAATATTTTCACTATCGACAAATACGTTTAGAAATTAAATATTATCGATACATTTTCGATAATTATCGATATATTATCGTTTATTTTAACGATTTTGTCATTATTTCTATCGATTTTTGCAAAAATGTCCATTAAATTGTCACATAAGTAAAAACTCCAGATTTTTAATCAAAAAATGTAAAAAGTATCCTCCCCGGCGGGGAATCGAACCCCGGTCGCCCGCGTGACAGGCGGGAATACTGACCACTATACTACCGAGGACTTGTTTAAAATCACGTCTATGTTAACCTTCAACATACAAGATTACGGAATTTGTCACAATTTTATCAATACGTGTTATCACTGCACAGGTAAATAATCTTCATAATACTTTAGTAAATGTATTATTATAAGTTGATATTTTTATAGGGCAACTAGAATCTGGCTTCAGTGTACAGAATAATTAATGAAAGGATAATTAATACTAGGTACTAACCACATCGTCAATATTTTAAATGAAGATTGTTTAATCCCCTTGGTAAATAATATCGTCATCGACAAGTGCACTACAAATTAAATATTATCGATATATATATCGCTGTATTATCGATATACATCGCCTTATTGTCGATATATATCGCTGCGTTATCGATATATTATCGTTTATTTCATAGATATTGTAAAAATGTCGATACCATTTTTCATTTAGTTAAAAATTCTAGTTTTTTTAATCAAAAAAATGTAAAAAGTATCCTCCCCGGCGGGGAATCGAACCCCGGTCGCCCGCGTGACAGGCGGGAATACTGACCACTATACTACCGAGGACTTATCAAAAACTGCCATTACGTTAATCTTTAACATACCGTTTTACGAAAATCGTCCCAATTTCATCGATAACCGTTATCACTGTACAGGTACATAATAGTGACATGTTTAGTAGACTCTAGAATGTACAGAAAAATGAATAACGTTTCATATTCACACAAATAATCAGCAGATAATAAAAATTATCATATGTATATGGATACGAACAATTAAACACATCTACTGTAAGTACATATGTATTTCAAAAACTGAATAACTTCTGAGCTGATCTTGATATTGATAAAGAGCGGTATTTATAATAAATAATATATGTACGTGAATATAATTTTATTATGTTTCAATAAACGAGAGACTTATGGAAAATCATCTCTCTAATAATATTCCGGTAATTGGTAGGAATAGAACAATCTCATACCAATACAATTTAAGCAATACTGAAAAAAACTTATCAAAAACATTATAACGAATGATATAAAGTAAAGAATATGTTCCCTTTAACTTCAAAATTTTGCAAAAACCATTTACTTTAACCCTCCAACAGCATAAATCCGAACACTTAATTTTTTATCTCCAATTCCGCGCTCAAATAAACACTAATTTTCCGCTCATTTTCGGTAGCCGTAGAAAAAATTCGTAAATGGCTAAAGGGTAAAAAATCATTCAAGGTTTCTAAACCACATTACACCCATTTCATTGTACTACAGTCATTATTATTAAACGTGAACGATTTTAAGGCCATTTACTTTCTTCCTACACTCACACACACACACAATAAAATTAATTCCTTATTAAAAAATCAGTAGCAGAAAAAACTAGCCTACCAGTCTGCACATTTTTCCCAAAAATCAACAAACACAACAAACTGGAAGTAAGCACTTTCCACAACATTTTCGCACTTCCTCAAATCCGCTGCCCACACGACCGAACAAATCGTTATAATTAACGTAAAAACAACAACAAACAACTGTCGAGTACACGCCGAACAAAACTATCAATGCACAAGAACTTTCTATCAAAGCAACGATATACTCTTATTTGCAAGAAGGTGGTAATCGCTGTCTCTTATTGTGTATATAAAAGAGCGTTAGACTTCGCCCCCCTTCTGACCGAAAAACGGGGGACTTTTCGTTAATTTAAGTATTAGAAGCGCACGCGAGTTCCTCTTCTACCACAAAAACGCGACCCATCGCATAATTAGGCAATTAGGGCCACCCATAAACAATCTAATTACAAAACACTTCAAATAAAACGAAAGTCCATTAAAAACAATGAATATGAAATTTAGTGAAAAAAAAACTGATTATGTAAAGGCACGACGTTTCACCCCGCACAACTAAAATTAAATAAATTAAAATCGTCGTTATTTCTAATTTATTAATGTGTACAGCGCAATGAGGCCACAAAGATTTATATTATAATCGCCAACTTGCGAAAAAGACTAATAAGAGAACCTTTGACATCGTTCACTTCCTTATTATGCCCAGAAACCACTTATCGATTTATCCAAGTAAAAACATAAAGTAATTACCCACATTTGATTAAGTTTCAAACTCACTTTTACATAATCAAAAAGAAGATCCTTTTCTTTTCGCAAATGACAATAGGTTAGAGTGTTGAATGTATATGGGAAGTGAATGTAAAGGGCATCTGTGAAAAAATTGTTTGTTAATTGATTAATTGAAGAAATTGTAGAAAGAACCATCATCTCGGAAGTGAATTTCACACAATAAACTGTTTGTTATAAAGAGAGAAGGTTAAAGATCTGTTGGGAAATCAATGTTGAAAGCCTTGAAATATGCCGAAATAATTCGTGCAATGCAGCAAATTGTATCATCTGATATGAAATGTTACGTATACAATTTGTTCCAATCGGTTTTTCAAAGTAATGTTTTTGTTGATTCTTTTCACCTACGCTAATTTCGCTGTTAGGAGAAAGTAAAATTGTTGACCCAGGTCAAAGCGTTTATTCTTTATCTAATGAGATGCGCTTCAAACTGTTTATTACTACGATGTGTCAATATTCGCATATGGATTAGCGCGTTTATAGCCATTTATTATTGATGCAATAAGGAAATTGTTGATGCGCTCGTCTGCGATTGAGGAACGTGGAAATATAGGAAAAATTGCACTGTTAAGCAACAATTGAGTGATTATCCATGTAATTATAAGTATACGTAATTAACAAATTAAATAATCGCAAATTATCGAAAATTGATTGATGCAAAAATAAAATGTGTTTAATTAAATTTATTTTGTTTATTGCAAAAATACGTTACAAATATTCTTCACTTTTCCTCTTATTCCATCTATGAATGCTGTTCTTCAACTGCTAATCGCTAACACAGTTACTGCTTTGATTTCGCTCTCTACTTGGTCTCTTGATGTTGAGATGTCAGTGGTAGCAAAAAAGCCGCTTCTCTTCGCTAATCACAAATAACTTTATTTAATAATACTATCAAATAACGTTTTCACACAGAATATTATCCCATCATCAACAATACTTCGTGGAATTTCTAAAAAAAGCACACACCATAACAAATAATATAATAACAATAACTAAATGAGAACGCGCAACTTGGATTATGTGTGAATGATGGTAATTTCAGTAGTTTTAACACCTGTTGAATAAGATGAAGGAATTCGCTGACAAAATAG
The DNA here is from genome assembly GCA_963930825.1 of Silvanus unidentatus. Classification (NCBI taxonomy): domain Eukaryota; kingdom Metazoa; phylum Arthropoda; class Insecta; order Coleoptera; family Silvanidae; genus Silvanus; species Silvanus unidentatus. The sequence continues at coordinate 980,464 of OZ005762.1, forward strand.
GGATCGGACGAGAGAGGAGAAAAAAAACAGCTGAATTCGTGCACATTTCAGAAATTGTTTTCAACAAGTGATAAAAACCTTCAATTTACGTACGTAAGTAATAATTTGCGTTCCATATGAATGTCTCGGCGCGGTTCCGTATTTACAGAAAGAGGAGCCGAAAAAAAGTGCAAGTTTAAAACTGAAATACGCACATTGTTTTTTTTGTCAAGCAAAAATAAACACCAAATACGGATCTCAATGTCTTATCTTTAGAAATCTAGTATTATCTACATGTTATTGTCGTAGTTTAATTTTTGCGCACTTAGTCATTGTCTAAATTATGGGGAATCACCTGGCTGCTTATCAGCATCATAATTTACCTATTTTTAGTTGTTACTGTTTTATATTTAATTGTTGTGTAACTTGCAGGTCTTTTCATGCTCATCTTATTATTTTGTGCAATATCAGGTGCATTTCTTTGTTTATAATTTAAAAAAAAAATTGCAAAATAATATATTTAAAATAATTGTTTTTATTATCTATTATTCAAGAACAGAGACGGAATTACGTATATAAATAAATAAGTTATAATAATTTAAAGTTTCCTATACAAATTGTACGATATTACGCTGACTTTTTATGTTTCTTCCCCTTTTTACTTTTACATGTTTTTCTAACTGTTTTTTCGTCCACTTTCCCTGTCAAATAAGTCTTGATCATTTTGTTGGGTTTGAAGAATTTGGTCATTACGTTGAACAGATATGCGTCTGCTTTTTCTACAGAAGTTGCGGAATTTACCCCAACAAACGTCGCCTGCATTTTCTTGCTCAGAAGATTGGACTTTTCGTTAAAGTTTATTCTAATCGCTGCATTTCCCAAGAGATCCCGTTTCAGTGCACGGAAATTGTCTATTGTGATATTGTATATTTCTTCACGTTTATTCTGGATATTTTCTCCGACTTTTTCATTCGCCTGTGACAATTCTTGCAATCGGTCCCAGAAGTACTTGACTATATGGCCCAAACTTTCGCTAAACTGAAGAAAATCTACGTTTACACCTCATTTTACCAAAAATCATTGAAATTTGACTTACCGTATATTTCGTTGAGCACAAATGTGTGGACAGAATTTTTGTGTTCTTCATGATGAAGGGACGGAGTGGTTGTTCAGTAAGATTGTGTAAATTCATCAATTCCTTAACACTATGCCGAATATGATCGTGGAAGATGTCCAGTTGAATCTTTGATTCCACGAATGGATGCTTAAAAGGACTTGCTGTCGTTTGTAGATTCCATCCAACAACTAAGACAATTGTCAATTGAAGAAAACACTTTGCCATTTATCGATTGAAGAAAATTAAATTTCTAATCTATTAACTAGATCGATTTGATACTGATGGATGCTGCGATTGAACTTGTGATATCCGTTTCGATGCATCTCATTTTATATTGAACCTTGTACGTCAATGAAGAATTTAACACTGTTATATTTGTTTTCACAGCTTTTTGTCGAAGTATAACTATGCACCAAGAGACGACAATGACAACGAAGATGACGCTTTTTCGTATAGAGTTTGTTTATGAAAAGACATAATAGTCTGAAATAATGGCTTTTATTGGCACAAGTAATTACCTAATTGTTGATATCACAAAGTTCATTCGTTGCGTAAAAGTGTAATATACGTAAAGTGTGGTGTCGGGGTAAAGTAAACAATTAAACTTTGGAAAAAATAATCTAAATTTTATTGTTCGTAAAAAAATAAATTACATAAATTAAATAAATACATTTTACAATGGATGGGTGAACAGGTGGAAGGATTCGAAGAGGGTTGTTGGAGGGTGAGGGGGAGAGATTCATGAAATTCTGTAAAATTGTTAAACTAATACAAAGTCTATATCACAATTAAATAATAAATATAAAAAAGAGACAAAATTATAAGCGTTTCAACTATTTACAACTCTGTAAAATAGGGATTTTCATTAATTTTACAAGAATATTCGAGCAATCCAATATCACAGTAATCTTAAAAACAAATTAAATAAATACAAATCATTTACAATCACATGGACGTTTCTTTTTGGAACATCGTTTGTAACATCGCAAAGTGCGTTTCGATTTTTTCAGTATCTTCTTCATTTTTTGGAAGAAAACAAGATCAGCCACTTTCGCTTTTGATAACTTCATACTGTCGTATGGTTTACAGTGCACCTTTGACTCACTTAAACTCACATTCGAAGTATGTAAAACGTCATTGAATTCGCACAACACTAACTGCAATTGTCGCGTTGAATTATAGAAAATCTTCTTCCGTTTCTGTGGATCGAAGTTCGACGGCGTCTGCACCTCAGCGCGATACAATTTGTCCGTACACTCAGCGAAGTACTGTAGCCTCATGTAAAATTTCTGAATCTCCTGCGAAAAATTACAAAAAAATATATAAACACCAATAATTAACACATTTTCACTTGAAAACTTACGTTTGTGTAATTCTGCAACTCCTTTTCCAACTTTTTGATGCGCAGAAACGGCAATGAATGCATTGTTATTCTGGGTACTCTACGTTCCGTTGAATTATAATAAAGTCCATAAAGAAGTTTAATGTTATGATTCAAATGTTTCATGAACTTCTTCAATTGATTCTCGTCCGCACTGCGTCCATGGCGAGTGTGCGAATGTTTCGGCTCCATAACACGCCCCTGACACGGATCCAGCCACCACTTGTGTTTCGGCTCCTGTTGCTCGGCTGGATAACTGAACGAAGGACTGAAGAGGCACATCATCAAGACGACGCTGATTATCAGACAATCTGTAACAAAAAATGATCTTAATTAAAAATCCAACAACTCCATCGAGTTTATTGACAATTTCGGTACTTGACGAGCTGAAGTAGCAGTAGCACCGCACTTATGTACTCCACTTCACCGTAATAGAAGAGTACTATTAATGTGAAGGGAGCATGCTTCGTGAAGATGCACCAAAACGCGCTCATTCTCCAAGAAAAAGTTTGTGCGGGGCAAATTTGCGACAAGTGTTCAATGCAACGCGATCGTGGACGGACTGGAAGCGAGTCCAGTTTGAGACCTCTGGACCCACTCGGCACAGAGAGCACACTATAACACACTCTTACAAATGCGAATGTGTATGTGTGTGTGTGTGAAGGATCCTTTCGGTCGTATCCGTCAGTGTTGACCACACAAAACACTGACCAAGTGGTTGTTTATATGATGATGGGTTAGCAATTAATAATATATCGTTTGGTTAGGGCGAAATTTACAACAACTAAGAAGGAGCCACCCGATAATTACAGTGTAGTGGGCTGGTGTGTGAGAGAGTGTTGTATAGCCGAAGAAAAAAAGCAGAAAAATCATCCATACCACTGACCTGTTCTGCGATCACTGGCATCGCAGTGGAAATTGTATTATGATATTTGGGGGGTTCAAGCAACAACATGACTAATGGAAAATTTTGATAAAGTTGCAAAACACGCGTCTTCATAAGTGAAAAATTGAATAAAATTCACCACCCTACCTGTTCTTCTCCAATTACGTCCAATGAATTCCATATATTTGTGGAACATTTACTAGTAAACCAAACTGAAAAATGCACTCGTTTCGCTCTTAGCTCTTCGGCTTTTAAATCACTCTTGTTTATTAAGTCGCGAAAGTTTTGTTATAATAAATTTGTGTGTGTAAGCGCGCGCGCCTTTACCGATGATTCATTCACACAAATCTCTGATCGTTGTGTGTTTCCACTATAATACGCTACATGAATGCTCTGAACTACTGGAGACATTTTACATTATATGTTTGTCCCCTCTACTCCAGTAGGTACCAACTAATTTGTACGTCACCGTATCCTATTAGAGCAGGATTCAGCCCTTCGGTAACTGGCCACAAGTACCTTATCACCACCACCCCATTATTCGAGGAATATACCTCGACTATTTCACACTTCACTGGCATATTTTATCTAAATTACAAGTGTGCGTTAGCGATTACATATGATTGTTCAATTTATCAGGCACCTACATGTCGGTACTGCATTGATGACGATCACATATTTAAGTAGGTTAGTAAGGGATGAACTGTAATTTACCTCCTCATGCATATTCAATACAATTATCAACTGCAATCAGTCATACGAATTGTAACATTCTTCTTGTTTTCCAGTGAATCGTTTATCAAACAAGGGGGACTACAACTATACTATAGGTACTATTCAATACTATTTCCATATTGTGCACTACATCAACATCCTGTTTCTTGTCCACCTGTGTGCTTCGATTCTGCTTCAAATTCTCCAACGAATCAATCTTGATATTCGAAGGTTATAGAAATAATTACCAACTTAGTAATTAGTTTTTTTTATTCTTTTTGGTACTCGAATTTCGGTTCAATATCACTAGGACAGTGACCCGTCATCATACAATTACACCTGGGAAAAATGTTCGACAAACGTTTTAATTAACAAGATTTTATTAAAAATTCTGACTAGGACACCAGAGGGCATCTATTTGGTCCATTGATGAACCGTTTTTTTTTTACTAGACGGCTAATTCCGTAAGGATGACGTCATGGCCTTTCTCTAATTTATTGTAATTTCATCTGAGTTTCACAGTCATCTCGTAGTCGGTGTGTGTGGACTCTCCAATTATGGCCACACTTTTCCACACTGACATTTCACACTCACCGCTACGTCACTGGTATGTGATGCAAGAACAATGACGTAGTGAACAGAAATGTTTTCCCTTAAAATCCATAGGATAAACACAGATGTGGAATTGTTTCAATCAGCAAACAATAAATAATGGAAATGAGTTTTTTTCGTTGGCCGCTGCCGGTTTACGTCACCCCTGAAGGCAAAAGTCATCATATTTTGATCCACATCACACAGAAGAGCACAGAACTGGATTTACAGATGAACAGAAAACGAACAACAGTTGATTTAATGAATTTTAAATGGGCAAATTAGGAGATTACCTACTAACAAGCAATTATAGACTGTAGGGGGTAAATGTGCATCTGAAAAAGTGAAATACTCTTCTAGTTCTTCTCACCCACCAAACAATTGTTGCTTTTTGTTATCTGTGCGGCCAGAAAGAGGCTAATGAATAATGCGGACCCGATTATAATATACATTCGTAGGTGCACATTCCAGATATGTTGCGATGATTAGAGAGTCGAACACAGAGAGACAGGGGAGAATGCATATAAGCATGTCTTCTTCTTCACCACCCCGAAATCGGTCGTCCGGTTGGCTACTGCACGTTCGTTTAATGAGCGCTGCATCCAAAGCGAAAGAGAAATCTCACCTTGTCAACCGGACAAGTAATAATATAACAGAAAAGTCAGTGAATGCGTGTATGTTGGCCTACCATTATCTGCTTCATTAACAACAGCTAATATGACATGATTATTCTGTCTTTTCACATATGTTGCGAGGGTAATGCGTAATTATACGGTGGCCGGTAGCACGCAACAAGACGGGCGCGTTTTTCGAGCGCAATTGGAGCAGTTCTCACATGAGGACGCGTGAATTTCGCTACACCCTGTATAGAAAAATGTTGGTAAATTTGATATTTTGATGCGACCGGTAAATGGAGGCCGTAAAATGCATAAAATTGTTATAAATAAGAATTATTGCACGTTGTAAATCGATAAACAACAAATTTATAGTAAATTTCACTGAAAATAAACAGAATGCAAATTGTATGCAAATTTATGATGATGCTGTGATGTAAAGAGCGCCAATTAAAAGAAAAAAAAATACTATAGAAAAAAAACACACACATACACAAATTACGATAACATATGTAAAAGGTATGAAAATTTGGCATAATTAGTTTGTTTAAATGCACACACGAAATTCCAAGGGTGGCCGTTTATTAATTACATGTTTAGTGTAAAATAAATATGTGGAAAATCGAGCGGAATGTGAATGCAATTTTCAAGTGCCTTCAACTTTACACTTATATCAGTATGACTTTTAAGTGTTTGTGTTTATGTAAACAATGTAAAGGATATCGAATTGTAAGGTTTTCCAGGGGATTCCCTCTTAGCTACACACTTCCTTCGGAACAATTCCAATAGATAATAGTCGAAATTGCTGTAGACAGGTCTGTTTACGTAATGTTTGTTTTGTTTTCAATTTTTTTTTACTTTAATTTATGCAATCGATTATTTAACCTTGCATAGTTATAAGAAAGCGCAAGTTTTCTGTTAAAGCGGATAGTAGGGAGGGTCAGTTCGGTGTCGGGATTCGAAGGGTCGTCGTTACGCCACTCATCGACACTCGCTCACTTAACTACATCAATTAGCATACTTAAAACAATAATAAATAAATTATTCACACTTAAATAAACGTAATTATTTGTTTTATTTTATAATTCCTGAAATTGGGAAAGCCCGAATCATTGCTGCATAATACTTATTAGTTGGTAATTAATTAATTTGCATGTTATGCATATAAGCAAAACAATATTATATTAAACTACCCGTAAGTGTGTAAGTAATTGGTATTTAATTTGTAATTTACATAAAAGTTTTAAATAAATGTGTGTATAAAATGTACAAGTTTTATTGAAACGAAATATTAGTCAACTTCAAGTGAAAATGAATTCATTCATGAAATGAACAACGCGAAATGGTTGTAGTAAAAGCGATAAGGAAACAGAAAAGTGTAAGGAAATGATGCCTTCACCACGATTATTCGCTATCCATTCGCAGAATTGAAAATTATAGTTACGATAATTAATTAAATAATTACATAAGTCATTTTCTTAGTAGATTAGTTTCCGTGGAAAATGCTGGACGTGTGTTTTCCCTCTACATGTCGAACTGTGTTTTCTATTTAAACGCCCCAGCATCAATTGTATTTTATATCAAGGCTCTAATTACACTTTATAATTAATTACGGATTGACGCGCGGTGGAAATACCGATAAATTTGTGTGAAAATGCACTCTCCAATGTGAACACAATATGTTGACCTTTTACGGGAAACCTCATTAATTTATAATTGAATAAATTTTGTAAAAGAGAACTGAACGAAATGATATGAAACCGAATTGAAAAAAAATAAAAAATTATTTTATTTCAGTTATAACGAAATAGGTTTTGCGTGTGGATAATTGTCCATTATTGTCGTCGACTCGACTAATTGATACTATACAGTATCGTAATGACAACATTATTTATAATATTATAAATATTTTCTTCCACTAATGAGTTGTATATTAAAAATAATGCAAAACCAATACAAAAATTGATGCTTTTGCAATTTAATGTGTACGTTTATTGGCTCGCATGTTTTCTCGCTCCTCTCACAATTTTTTTTTTACATTTTGTAATCAATAATTAAATATGGTCGCTACTTGAAATGCATTCATATACGTTCATTTGCTTTGTTACTTAACAGATATCTGTATAGTGTGAAAATGCCTGTTTTCCATAACAGCTTTGACCACTAGACAAAAAAAGCACAATTCCTTATACCTCAACAACAGAACCCCAACATTTTCTCCTCATTTCTAAAGAATAAATTATAAATCACCACATATTGAAATGCATTCATTTACAAACTTCGTTACATATTCATGTTTTCTTTTTGATTACGCATTTAACGAACATTTAATTGTGTTTGCATAGAACAATTGGGCATGTGGGCTGTAAAACTACACAATATTTGCACTCTGAATTAATTTCGTGTGCACCTGTAGCACAAAGTAAGGTGAGAGATCACCATTTATATTAAAAGCTCAATGTGCATACATGTTTACGCAATCACCATATAGACAGTCGATAAAAAATTTTCTCCAATTACTTGAATGTGTGAAATATATCTATCATCCTTCCCGGAATTTAAAATTGAATCACTAGAATCAATTAGAGAGATAAGACATAAGTATTTGGTTTTGTAATACATATTTTCCAAACACCAAATAAATGACTCATAAATACACCAACGAATTTATGAATGAACACTAAATCCCACACATTCGCTATATTATATACAGATTACAATCGTTCAAGCACCTATTAGGCAAATAGTACTCGTAATGTGATCAAAGTACTCGATGATTTTGATGAAAGTATGCCAACAATTCGGGGATTAAGTTGGGAACCATCATGTGTGTACGAACATGGATATTTATTATTATTTATGACTTAATTAAGGATGCCTCATAAAAGATGACAAACAACAATAATTTGCAGCATCACACACACACAAACCGAGTGTACCACAATTATTCATAGCAAAACAATCAGTTTGTGAATGTTGTAAAAAAATAACGTTACATACCGGATTTAATTGCGGATCTAGGAAGGACGAAAAATTATGTCCGGGTGCGAAATTGCAGATCATGGTCCTACCTTCGAAAAAAAATTTCATAACAGTTTATTAACTCTCGATTTCTCATCGACTTGGCACTTTTCTTTACACTTGATTAAAAATGGTGATAAAAATAAATGATGATAGTAAAGAGAGTGGGTAATGTGGGGCATAAAATTGTGAATTATGCTGATGTTTGGTGTTGTGTATTATCAACAACAAAAGACCGTGAACGAAGTGAGAACGAGGAACGCACGTTTTGTGGAATGTTTTCGCAATGTAATAAAAGAATTCACACTAATAATAGGGTAGATGAGGAGAAATGATGTTTTTTCGGCATAAAATACAAGTGTCTACTGCATTTGGGTGTTTTGTTGACACACCCTCGATAACAACTTAATTAGTTCCCATCTACTTCAGTAACAATGTGTATACCTTAAAGCCTTTAACACACATACAAAAAAAACACACACCGAAGAAGAACAAACAGAAGAGTAAAAGATAAAAAGGAGAGTTGAACGGTTGAAATTTATCATGGGATGACCGTGTTGTGGGGCCCTATTATTTCTTATTCGTGTTCTTATGCTGTACAACAGCATCACTGGTGACTGTGTGGATGTATGTGTGTGAATTAGAATCGTCACCGTATGTGAAGAGAGATATATCGTTGCAGTGGATGATGATGATGATGAGGACAACGACGATGTGTATTGCTTTGCAGTACTTTGTGTGTTTGGTGTGGCTTGTTTAGTGGAGCAGAAAAACGGTAGCCTTGGTGGGTGGCCATCACACACCAATGTACAATGGACAAGAAAAATTGGTGCACTTAGGTATGGGGTGGCTCATTAGCCGCTCTTTTGTCAACCAAATTAAATTCGTTTCGACGGTTTGTTAGATGATTTCAGCACTTGTTTTTAACAAACAGTTTTTTATGGTTTTTAACGGTGTCAAGTTTAGAGAATTTTTGTTGCATGGAATTTTACGTTGGGTTTAATTCTTTTGACAGAATAATGACAGGGAAATTGGTAAATTTTGCTAGAAAATAAGAATGAATTCTAGACTTATTCAACTGATTTTGAAAATATTTCGGATGGTTTTGGTTTTTTCATTTGGTATTAACAACGAAACCTGACCTATCTTAATTTAGATCTATTTGAAAAAGGTCGTTCTATGATTTGTCATCACATTTTTAGGAAAAACCGTATAAGAAAAGGCAGGAAATAATACAATCAAATTGGGAAGTAGGGAATATCCGGTGGAAAACCCTAGATTTCAGTTGATTCTACACTTAATCTATCCAATTTGAATTTATTGCTGTGTAAAATATGACACAGTCAAACTGTGACCTTAAAATTCAATAATAGGAAAATTTTCTGAAAAAATATTTTTTTAAAAGGTTTCGTCACATTTTTGGACAACTTTCCTATGACTTTCTAACGTAACGGTACTTTCAGTGAAAACCAGATTAGTCTCCTATTTTCCAATAAAAATAACCTTGGTATTATCAAAAAAGAAAATACATAGTTTTCTAGAAAACTTACTTCTCAAACCCACGTACGTCTATAAAAAACCCCAGCATCGAACACACTTGAAGAGCAGTAAATTTTCCAATTTGTGCAAAACTAAACCGCGCCGCCGACAATGTTGTATTTTTTATCTCCACCAAAAAACACTGAAAACAGTTTGCATTACACGAAAAACGGTGGTATTTTGTGTCCCAAATTGAAATTCATTCATTAGATCAATCCGATAATAGAGTTCTGGTGTTTTTTGTGGTCTAAACACGTTTCGGGCCATCGCATTACATATACTATCCGATTATACATATCCTTTTTGGTGGCGTCTGTGCTGTGCTGTTGTGTCGCTTCTGATTTGTGGTCAAGTCTAACATGAACAGAACATATATTTTTCGCTTGTAGAAACATAAGAGAGGAACGAAAAAGAATAACACACAGAGAACCAAAGTGGAGAGAAAAAAAACCGTCATGTATATATATACAAAAGGGAAAAATCAACACACACGGGGCGACTTTGTTCGTTCGTGTGTGTATGTGTGTATATGTGAAATTTACCGGCAACCAGAAGAATGCCCGAATGAAATATTAACACTCTTCACCGACATTCCACACAGGCCAGCTAGGCAGCACCTTTAGTGATGGTGTGTTGCGATATGGCGCCGGAGCCACATAGACTGTGCCCATTATAATACGCATACACACATCATCATCCATCTATTCATCTCTCCTAAGTCTAACAGTTCACCATAGTGTATAACATTTCATCTGCCATCATCATCATAACCATCCACTATTCACGAAAAAATCGTTTTCCTCTTCAATGAATCGTCCGACAAGCGCACCACACACTGATATGCGGCTATACGGAGCGTATATGGGACGAGAAATTTCGTTCAAAAGCTCCACAAACTACCTGCACCGGAAATCTGAGCGAAGAACTGTGAAATGTGCCGCGCACCGCCTTCATTATCCCCCCAGGTTGTCCGGGGCCCCTTGTCAAAAAACACCCAAACACACACAGATTTACATCGGGTGGTCCAGCATCACACACTGCTGTGGACGGTTTCTCTGTCTTCTCTCTTTTCGGCTCTTCTCTCTGATTCCTCACCTCGTTATCGTTAAGTTGGGACTAGTGACCCCCACTAGGGGCCCCTCTCCATGATGGCTCAATTGGCCGCTTCGCACATTCTTAGTGACAATACCAATAAAACGTGAATTATGGTACCCAACACACCACACAATTTTTGCTCCTTTCTTGAAGGTCTTGCACCCCCTTGGGGGCCCTTCTTGGGCGGTGTGATGTGATGGTTGCATTTTTTCTCCAGTCTCTCTCACTCGTTTACAGCACAATGTTCAACCACAAATTAGCTACACACATACACCTGCGTACACAATTCATAATAATTAATATCGATCTGTGTTTTAAGACAGTGGTCTGTACGTGACTATGAATTTAAGCACCCTATAATAATAAATCTTGTATGCATGAGTGGACGGGAGACGCGCTTTCGTCACACATCCACAACGGAATCTATATGCTAATACACATGGCATTTATTGATTTGCTTACGAGTTGACAGGGTAAATCCTCTTACTTTTCAATGGCAACAACACACCAAAAACGATTTGTATTGTCCATTGTGTGTGGAATTTATGACTTCGTTTTTGCAATTACGAACCGAAGAAGCTAGTGTTTAACAAATATGCCATAAAATCGGTCTGCACACTCACACCCTCCTCCACCTCTTTTTACCTACCCACTCAGTTATGCACCGTGATTCAGCAATTGCCCCCCAAAATCACCGATTCTAATCGTTCCACTCCTCATCGGCACAATATTGATACAAAGGGACAGTGGAGGATTTATTGTGAAAGTGGCAGATTCCATCCAAACTACCTGCACAAGAGTGTGAAAGGTGGTCGCGCGGTAGGTCAAGCGCGCGGGGGTTGTTCTCTTATATGGTGAATGGAGGAAGCGCCACAGCGTCCAAACACACTAAACAAACGGGCCTCTCTCTGAAAGCCGAACCGTTTTTCGACACTTATGAATGAATTGTTGAATAGGGCACACAAGTTATTATGCACTTTTCCCAAAAGAATTGTTTAACATATCCATATACAAGAAATGAATTGAGTTGTCAAAAAAAGGGACACACAATACACACATTTATTTCACCTTTAAGCAGGGGGCTTCCAACACACTCTCTCTCTGATGGTCAAACAGACGCCACCGACTTGCATCCTACAACAAAACACTGTCCATTTCCAGCATACAATCGCCCTTTTATTCTCTAAGCGTTTTTATGATGGCTTACAGAAGAGGAAGTCTTAAAGATCCCTCTTGGTCTTGTCAAAATTTGTTCCGGAGGCTGGCATATTGACACTGTCCAATTTTACAGTGTAATTAGGTGCAGGAATGTAAGTCGTAAACATGTTCTAACCCGATTCGAGTGGGTACTTTTTTTTCTTCAATGTTATCTCGTAATGCGCTATATCCGTTTACCTGGCTTATTGGAAAAATTCACGAACTTAATGTGTGCACATGTGTTTGTTGTGTTTCTTTCGATAAAATTTGTCACAAGTATGGAGTGTATGGTATTTCCGGAGCCGTATAGCACACTACACGACTGTGTGAACGTATGTGCGGTGAATGCCAACCGCAATCTAGGTCAAAAGCACCTCGACGATCCGATCTAGCCGAAATGCGGTTTTGAATAGTGCGCTATTTATGCTAACTTTGATAAGTTGTCAGAAAAGTGACAATTGACAGTTGATAACGGAATTTTTTTTGGGTGCCAGTTTGACAGATGTCGCAAAAGGCACCATTATCGCACTTTTTGCTGGGAAAACTGGAATAGACTTCGTTCCAAGTCTCTTAAACGTTCCCAGAACGCGTTTAATTGGCGAATTAATCTGTTTATCTGTAATTGTAAATGCGTTCGAGTGTAGAACAGTTTCTATTTTTAGCGGATTCGCTATAGAAAACGTACGTACGCGACAATTGATTATGTTTATTGTTAATAATTAGCTGTGTCATAATTTTCAAAGAAAAACTCTACATAATGTATTTTTTTCACTTTTAATTTGCATGAGAAAAACAGTTTTTCGGCTTGAGAGTGTGTGTGTGAGAGATGATATACAGCCCCCAGGGTGAGGAATGCTCTGAAAGGGCGAGAGTGAAGTCATAAATCAAACAAAACGGACCAGTCATCAATAGATTCACACACAGAACACCTCTGAAAAGGTATATTCTCATGCGAAGGTAAGAGAAAATCGAAAATCTTGCCGACAAACGTGTAATTTTGGCGTTTTGTGGGGGTGAGAGCCGTATAGGATGGTTTGTGTACATTTTGTAACCGTTCTATTTGCCATAGAAAATTGAAGATGGTCAATTTTCAATCTAAAACGATATGCATGTACAAGTGATGTCATTATCATGGTCGTCGTCCTCACTGGCGGGTCTATTATCGAGTCGTGTGTGTGTGTGTGTGTGTTTGTCGGTACTAGTAGCAGTTATAAGTGTGTAAAATGTGTGCCTTGTTTCCATTGCCACGGATTTATTATAGTACCCGAACAACACAAAGTGGTCTCCACTGTCATTGCCCCACACACACAACTGTTGAATGCGTCATTCGCGACGACCACCAAATTATATTGGCTCACTTTTCGTTCCCACGAACTAGATGACTTGTTCCGAGAATTGAAACCGAATCTCTAGCACTCCTGTCATCGGAATATGTTTGAACAAATCGATGGAAATCGATAGGAAACGATTTTTGTTGGCGCCATGTATTGATGACGAATTACTTACTATGTGAACGAGTGACGTTTTCTTTTTAATGATTGTTATGAAACTGTTTACTCGAAAAATTGCACAGTCATTCAGCTATTTCGGAAGGAACTTGGTTCTTTGAGTTCAGTTAACAGAAAACAATGCAAAAAAAGGAAAATATTTTTATATTATTATCATGTGTGTGTTTTGTGTGAGTACTGATTCTGTATCACAGATTCAACAATTTTTTTTACAATAACATTTTTTACAAAACAAACTAGCATAATTACAATTTGTTTTTGAGATTCAATTTTTCAAAATACACAATTCTCATAATAACAAGTGATAAAATCAGTCAAATAATAATAAATATAATCACGAGATTTTATGTGTTATTCGAGGTGTTATTACATTATTTTCAATATCATTTTCTTCCAATATAAATTTCAAATTGGTCACAAAAAATTAAGTACCTACCATATTTTTTGTTTTTAATACCATTATGTTTCTCAATTCTTAAAACTTTTCAAATATGTACAAAGTATAATAAATAAAATAGCTTAAATACTAACAAATAAGTTAATAGTTAAATATCTAACATTAAAAGTTAGCGCTCAACTATCGTCCAAAATTAAATACGTTTTATGTGTTTCGTTTAAATAAGTTAATTATCAATAAAAAAAATGAGTTACGTGGAAGTTCCAAATTTCCGATGAAAATGTTCTCGTCCAAATGGACTTCTAATACTGACAAAATTTCATTTATTGGCCATTACTGGCCTCGTTAAAATGGCTTGCCCATTTCTCAACGTACTCCATTCCATGCAAAGTGAGTCCAATAACGGCTAAAATGCGTGGCCGCGCTTTACTCAGGCTCATATTCCTCCAATCTTCCGGTATTACATCCCGAGACACATTCGTAATCTCGCTCTGTTGTTCTTTGCTCATTGTTTCTTGCATCTCGCATAGTACCGACATTAAATTGTTCTCTAATCTTTCAAATGTGTTTCGAAGCTGTTCATGATCCAATTGTCCAAATTCACTTTGGAACAGTTCAAAAATCGCTGCAATCGTCTGCAGATACTTGTATGACTCTAACGTCGCATTCTCAATCTAAAAAAAGCAATTTTTTATATGGTACCAAACAATTCAAGTTAAAATTTTGACTTACCGTCAAATGATTCAAATAATCGTGCCCTTCTTGGCCATAACGTTTTGATAATTTCGGTATCCAACTGAAATTGTTGTTGTCCTCAACGTTCCCCGCTAGTACCATTGCAGAAGCGCTCTTAAATGAATTGTTGAACGTTTCGTTTGCCTGGAAAAAGGTAAGAAAATGCACTGTTTAAAGTTCTTTGAACCAAACACACATGGAACTGGTTAAATATTTGTACTAGAAATTAGTTTTTTTTTTATTTTCGTTTAGTAGTACCGAATACCTCTAGACTGTTTAAAGAAGAATTCTTTGACGTTTTTCGTTTCTCATTAATCAGAAATTACGATATTTTGCAATTAAAAATTCTTTCAACGTCTTCCTATTATACCGTCCGTTGATGTTCGATTACTCGCACACGCATACAAGTGTAAAATAATTAATAAATCCTCCATCTCTTTTCCATAAGTACCCGATAGGTTTGTCATTATGTGTACAATCAATGTGTCTTTGTCACATCCTGTATACGCCAAGAGAAGTCCGTTAATAAAAAAGTTCCATTCATTGTTTTTCGTTTGCATTGAAAATGGAATGTAAAATGATTGTTAGGAAGGAAGTAGTACCGCGAGAGACGGACTTATCGTACCGATCGGATCGGATGTCAACGATGACACTTAAAGGCGACACATCGACACATACACACACACGACACAAATCGACGACGGACTCGAAATTGAAGAGAAATGTGCAATGCGCTGTGAAACGTCGGCGTCAGGCTGTCTACAAATATAATATAGGCAAGGCCGCCGCGCCAGCGCCTACAACTCCTTCTTTCATGATCTTTTATTTATCTTTAGATTAACATTTCACCATTTAACATTATGCCAGATGTTTTCTATTCCGGACAACAGTGTATTCTTGGTAAGTGAGTCGAAATTCACGGAATATCAAGTTCATTCAAGACCGTTTTCTTCTTGTGTCGAGTCTAAACTTACGTAGCTTTTTTTTGCAACTTTTTTTTATACGCGGATCAATTTCTTAAAACACCTGCATGTATAGTATACAGTGCTGAATTGGCAACTTTTTACGCCCACCACGAGAATTCACTTTTAGGTACTACCTTAGGTACTTACCACATAGTCTTTGCTCGAATTTAGCTCAGAGATCGCCTTCTTGACGGCAATCAACAAATTATTGAACATATACTTCTGATCTGCATCGTGATTATTGTCGAATGGGACGCCGCTATTCTTGTAATTGGAACCGCACGGATTGTACCATCTTGGTAATGGGTCCTTATGGTCCATTCTGGCCGTCGGTGCTGTCAATGTGCTTGGTATTGTTGTTACCAATGTTAAATAAACGCCGACTATAAGAACTTGTTGGAATTCTATATGGGTAGAAACGACATTCTTTAGTAAAAATAATTTTAACAACAAAATGTTTTTATATGTCATTAAACGGAATAATAAAACTGAGTGTGCTATGGATATATGTATAAGTGGCAGAAGAAGAGGGTACTACTAGATTGTGTGGATATAATAATGAGACTTGTTATACAAACATTATAACATTTTCGGGTGATGGGATGGATGGATGGGAGCGTGAGAAGGTGCCACACGGATTTTTGAGTGACCTCGTGTGTTTTGTGGACAAGACAAGATGTTGATGATGTTGTCTGTGTGTATTATATGTGTTTGTGTCGGCTCTCTCGACTCTTTTTTAAAACAAACGAAAATATAAAAGAATCCAAGGACAAACCTCCTAACTAGTATAATCGCGTGTCTTAAAAACTCTTTGCTTTTTTTACTTTTTCGACTCTTCTTCTTCTTGGGTGTGTGTTTTTTTTATGTACTGTGTTGTAAAAGATAACAAAATAATGTTCCATCAGTAGTTTTGTGTTTCGGAGTGCAATAAATACATGCAGGTTCGTGTTTTGTCCCCCCGACACACTCTGGTAATGAACTTGTCCCTTGAAGGCCGCCAATTATCGATTAACAAATTATAAATTTTCAGGAAAATCGCTGTATTCCCAGATGTTTTCTGTTTTACTTTTTGAACTGATTTTGAGTGATGAAGCAAAAAAATTGGACTCTCATGGTCAATTCAAATAGGATCGATCACCGAATCTCGTATGTCAATGCGAAAATGTCCATAAAAATGTGCACATAAACAAAGGCTATAAAAAGTGACTCTACAACTGTACAAAGTATAGGTAGGTAGAAGAAAAAAAACCGCCAGGTGTAAATACTGTGCAAAATGTTGATCTATTTTATTGTTAACCGGCGAAGGAAAAACAATTTTAATTACATTAAATGATCAGTTTTAATGTTGCAAGTTAACTATCATTAAAAAATAACTTGGCTAGAGTCATTGCAGTACGTGAATTATGGCCATTTAACACCACCTGACCCGATTCGAGTGTCATATATATAAATCGATTGGAAATGGTACTTTCCAATGTTTCATAATTTTCCAACGCATTACCAATTAACCATCGAATGAATCACAATGTCGTTTCTCAGACGATTTGCTCCAATTAGGCAAACAAAAATTCGGGTGTATATACAGTGATTTCGAGAATTCCACAACATTTACTAAGAACTCGGGTCTTCTATTAACCCCCACCCACCCACCACACACCGACCTTCCCTCTCACACACAACTCACTCTTTCTCTCTCGCACACAATTCTCTTATTGAACCTTTTCCCATTTGAATATCTACACATTGCATGCTTGATTTGTTACAGTTTTCTTTTTCCGAATACAAAATCTCGGACGACGGAGGAAAAAACGGACACAACACGATGATGATGATAGTGTGCCAGGCCATGCCATTGGCCACCTGTTGATTGTGTGCTCCGCCTTTTCTTCATATATACACACATTTCAATCTCATCCTCAAGAACAACAACAACAACAACACCAACACCGTCCTGGTTGTGTCTTATCAATTTTTCTACCGTTTCTCAAGGCTCTAAACTTACTTTGTACGCTTATCCAGAAGTGTTTCGTATGCTTATGATGACGATGATGACAATTCGTTGTTGATTTTAAACTATTCTCATATTGACTAAATTTATCACAAATTTGACCATAGGTCGATGCGGTTGCACCATTTGGAGCACAATTCTTCGCACAATGTTCATGATTAGTTAAACGAATTTTGGCGGTTCTTTGATCGCGATCCAACATACCCTCTATGTGACCCTCCATATCTTTGTTCGAGTCACTTATCTGTTTATCAATTGCACTGGAACTGGAACTAGGTACACTAAATTGCGGACCGCTCTTTTCTATATCGCCGTAAAACGGATAGTTCATTTATTGTGGTAAGCGCAGTCGAAAATAATTTCGTATGAGTCACGGAAAAAGTGGATAATGAGAGAAACACGAGAGCCAAAGCACTGTTGTTGCCGGACTTAACATACGCTTGTGATCAAGAGGATTAACTGGTTGAAACTATTTATTCTAGAGGAGGGTGTGTCCTTTAGTTAAACTTAACTCCGCCTTTCATTCATTCAACACATCATCCCCCACTTAACCTTCTAGATTTTTACTTGCAAGAACTGTTAAGAGAAGTCGATGTGTAAAGATTATATGGCAATTAGTGTTATATCTGTAATACAAGAGATTTCCTGACTCTCTTTCTCACTCCCACCATTCTAGTGGCGGTCTTTGTCACGCACCTGGAGACGTTCTATGCGTTTGTCGTCAATGGATTTCAGCAGAATTTCTTGTGTAATTGATGACGAACAGTAAGCGGACGTTTTATTTGGAAAATTTTTTGTCGGCACACATTTTTCACGTTTACAATAACTGAAATTGTAACAAATTCAATCGCCCTGCTTGTAACACACACACATGATGACACATCACAAATTCTCTGTATCAATTACAACCACTTGTTTAACAAACTTGAAACTTCCTACTTTGCCAAACGCGAAAATCTCTGCACACATATGAATTGTAATTTTAATTGTTATTACCAACAATTATACAATACCAATACCAAACACATTCACGATGTGAATAATCATTTATAAATACATACACGACTGAAAAGTAAGATGGAAACGTACAGATAAATAAATACACATTTATCAACACGTTAGAAAATTAATTGAGATAAAAAATGTTGTTATCTTGTGAAATGTTGTACGTTGTACGATTGAAAAGCGCGCTGCTTGTCGCAACTTGTCGACATACGAGTACACAGCTTCTGTATCCCCAGGTAGACTTGCGAAAGTGTCATCTCTTTTCATCTCTCTTTTCGTCAATTGACTTGTGCTTTTTTATTGGTGGGTGTAATAAAGTCATAAATTTCCATAAAATGTTATAAATAATGCTGTTGACTTAGGTTAGTTCATTGTCACTAAATAGCTATTAATAAATAATAGAATGAATGAGAGAAGAGAAGTACAGAAATGTGGGGGTCTAGTTGACCGGTTCATTTATACTTTGTTTAGGCAATAAATAATATTTTATATGACCAAACAAAATATCGATATGTTTTCTAGGACAAAGTGAAATGTGGCTGAGATTTCCGGTTATGTCAAAGTCCACGAAAGAGAAATGAAATGCACGTCAATAGTAAAATTCAACATGTTCCAATAAAAGTTGAATTTTTTTTAATGACTGATTGTGCAATTATCGCTAATCAGTCAATCACATATTTCGGTGTGTGTAATGGTCAAATTCGAAAAGGGAATTCCCTTGATTATGTAAAGTTGTTTCTTGTACGTAAGCAAAGTGAAGGCTGTTATACAAAATTGTGTGTTATTATAATGTTGTATATTATGACTAAGAAGACCTTGAAGACGTGTAAAATTTTTCTTTCGACATTTCAGAAGAGAGATGTGTATTTATATGCCAATAGCTGGTAAATTTCATTTAATTAAAGGAAATTCTCCATAGGATCGAACATATTTCTGTGATATAAAAAACAATAAAAAACCGCATATTAACGATTCCATTCGAGACACATTATAAAAGAGAAAATTTCGATAAAAACCACATTTTCCCCACAAATTTGTATAATAACCTTAAATTAATTACCAATAAAATAAAATAAAATCGTCCGGGTTTTTCTGTGAATGAAAAAGCGTCTTTTATAAATTGGAATTTTCAGGGTGGTCCCCCCACTGTCCCCCCAAAATGATTAACAACACTCCGTTATTCTTGTTCACAAGCCGTACAATAAATAAACCGTTGCATTTTTGTCAATCCCATCATCAATTTGTTAATAATAACGAATATAAATACTTAAACAATTAACATAGTTCCAGTATGTGAATTTCTTTTTGCTTGCAATTCCAAATATTAATAATTATTTTTATAATACTATCATCATGGGCGGTAAAGAAAATATTTAACATCAAATTAATGATGATATAATTACAGTAGTATGTAAGTCGGATTTATTATAGCCTCTTTTATGACTCAACATTTGTGGTCAATTTTAATAAAGATCATGGAAATTTGTTACCTTGCATGCACAGACAACCATAACACAACAGAAAAACACTCACACCGATCAACTTTGACAGAATTGTGACAAATTGTGCCCGTTTGACAAGATGTGGAATTTTTTTACGGTTATCAAGATCGTTCCCACAGGACGGCGGTCCACTATTTCTCATATTTATGGGGGTCAAGATTAAATAAAAATTAATTTTCAACAATTTTTTTCAGTATCCATGTGCCGGCATATAATAAACAGAGGCGGAGAGATTTGCATAAAAGAGTGAAGAGCCGAAACGATATAATACACAAATAATACAATAACATTTCTAAGAAGCTCGAAATACTTCTTGTAGACGATGTGGAATTTAAGCGCCGTCGGCCATAAGGAAATGAATGAAACACACATACAACCAGTGTGTGTCTATACCAACAGCAACCCTAACATTTTCAAGAGAAAAATTCTTAACACGAAATCCTTGCAAAACTTGAATGAATCAAATGTAAAGAGCTCTACAATCTAACAATTTATCTTTGATTAATTAATCTTTTCGTAAGATAGGTATAAACAGGAAATGTGATATGGATAAGAGTGTGCTCCAAACGCCCCCTTTTTGATTCATAAAGTTTATACCTCCATTTAGTGACGCAATTACTACCCTAATTATTATCTTTCACTCGACCAAGTCTTGTAATTGTGACGACAATAATTGACCCTCTAAATATAGAAAAATTTCTGTACTTTTTTTTGTATCTTCTTCAGTTTGTTGTTCCCGTGTAATAAATCTCATGCCACCTTCTATCATAGATCAAAATTATTACAACATAATTCAAGCATGTTTGTCTGATGTCTCTGGGAGAGAGGAATAAATTTTTCACATTTTGATGTTTATCAGTGGGTGATTTTTGGTCATAAAATCCCCTTTTCATAATCGCTTTGTGTGCGTTAGTTGGACCCGGACCGCAGTGCATTCAGTTAATGGATAGGCTTGTAAAATTTCATAATCTCTCTAAATCTCCTTCTCATTTAATATGCCAAAATATTTTTACTTATTGACTCTGGCCACTTAATCCCGCAAACGGTATACAATAGATGGACAATTGTTCAGCTATGGGGAAAACCGACAACCCTCTCTTCGAAGTCGATATAATGATCAGGGAGTTCTAGGAAAAAACTTGACCTACTATATCAAATATGCCGCCTAAATTACGTATTCTGTGTGCTACACATTCGCTTATTGTTTTATAGTGAATTATACAAACGCATAAGGAAAAAATGCACGTTTGGGAAACTTTCGGTGCCAGCTCAAACTTCGACGAATTCCGATTTTCTCTGGTATTATAATACGGGCAAATGTTCCCAAGAAATATCAAAGACAGCCGAACCCTAAAACTAGGCCACAATTATCGGAACGGTCCACTTTCATCGTTCGTATGAACACAATTCGCGTGATCCAATATACACAATAAAGTTCACGCTTGTTGAGTTAAAGGGTGTTTGTTATAGTTTATTTTTTCTGTATTGGCAAAAGAATTGAAATCGGCAAGGTTCACTCTTAGAGTAAAAATTTTGTCAAAAAATTCGCAAATATCCGGGACATGTTGCACATTTGACAAAAACTTTGTTAATTTATGTTTTTGGAACGACATCGTGACACATGCGAAAAAGTTAACAATACAGGAAAAACGAGCGATACTTTGTAGGATTTTGATCGTAAGTGCAGATTGTTGGACGATTCTATTCGCTGGAAACCGATGGGCGACCTGTTCTGTAGGCATTTATTGATTTATACCGAAAAAATTACATCTAATTTACAATTTATAAGCGCATTGCATAACATTTCGACAATGTGATGCAATGAGCAGGTGGACGTCGTCCGAATCATGTCAAATTTCGCCGAAATTTTACCAAATTCTGATTAGGAACATTTCTAAAGATATTTTAGTTTCTCTTTTTATTGTTTAATCAAATCAATTTCCTCGCAAAAATGATTCACATCTCTCACAAAAAAACCCTTTTCTATAAACCCATAAATTAAATTTGTATTTGAAACCGCCAATTTTGCGGGACTATTTCAAGACAAGGTTAACCCATCAATATCTCCTCAATTATTAATCCTTGTCGTCTTACAACGTTAATTATCCCCCTGTGGGGAAGCAGAAACACTTTTCAATGGAAGACTGATCCTAATCTCGCATAATTCCATTGAAATCATAAAACTCTGTTCGGTGTATGTTCATTAATATTTGAAAGTGACGGTTCCTGTGTGCTGTTATAATGTCTTCTGATGTCTACACGTGTTGGCGCACGTCCTCACGTCCTGTGCCTGAGAAAAATGACGTACGCCACTGAGTGTCTCGTGTCCACACACACGCACTTCCAACACACACACACACACAAATAACCTAACAATGATATAAAATGTAAAACAGATTGTATATATGCCCACCCAAAAAAGAGCGCTCTATATGCTCTCTTTAACCGAAACAAACACTATTCTTGGGTGCACGTTCCTTTTCATTATATCCTACACCTCTTTCCGGCATATTAATATTTTCTTATATCAACTACCAACACACGATTTCATTCTAAAATGACATTGGACGTACACCTAATATGCGATACAGCATTTTATTTACAGGTTCAAGTTGTATATACATACGTATTAACTGTATCACGATGGTTTTTGTTATATCTTTTGCTTGTTTTACAATTTTATGGTATGTTGGTGGTGTGTGGGGTATTATACAAACAGTTTTTCAAACAGATTCACTTTTCTTACCAGATAATCACTGAAATATTATGCACCTGTACAAGAACCTGCCTCATAATGAGTCAGTTAATTGACGAGTTGTCAGAAATGTGCGTAAATTTAATAAGTTTTCCGTATAGACTTGAATAGGAGATGAAACAGGAAACTCGATGATGCCACTTGATTCATTTAAGTTTCACCGGCGGCAGGGACGAATGTGGTTAAAGAGAGTGCAATTTGACCGCATCCAACATATTAGACTCACCTTATGGATTCCGTGGACGTCCTTGTCGATGAAATCCTGTAAAAAGAGACATTAATAGGTGAGTATTTTGTGTGTAATTGATAAAAAATGTAAAAACATTTACATGTTGAGGGAATGTTCATTAAATATTAAACAGACGTCGCTATATGGTTGAGGTATTGGAAAGACATTGGAATTGTCGTTCTAATTTTGTATGCACATTATAAGCATTTTATGAGCCACGACTTTCACTCGGATATTTTTCGTTTTGTGATCATGATCAAGAGTCATACATTCAGTTTTACACAACATTAACAAATTAGCAATCTTTATTATATTATTGCAGTTTATGAACTATTAGAGTACATAAATTTGCTTGGTTTATGGGAAATTTAAAGGAGAAAATTTATCGAACAGAACGGGTCAGTTTAGTTTGTAGACAATGTTTATACAAAAATAAGTCAATATACATTGTTTTATGTTGGGGAAGTTGTGTTAGTGTGAATAAATTTGGTAAACTCATAAAATTACTGGAATTCTATCAAAATTAGCAGGTAGGTAAGTAATTAGTGAAAGTTCGGCTCGTGCAACTTTTATTTGCACTGGAAAATCTTTGCTTAATTGAAATGTATTGATTTGCGAGAGTTATAGAAATGGGAAAATTTCAGTTTTTCAGTTATCGTTTTCAGGTAAAATATATTGAAAACACCAAAAAATTTTCTAATTATAATATTTATTTTAAGGTTTTTAGCTTGATTTGTTAATTGCTTTTGTTTTCGATTTTAGATAAGGCAATGTTTGTTTAACATAATTTTATTTTCATTAGCGACTGATTAATTTAATTACGGTTATAATAATATGACAATTACCTATTTTTGTAAGGCTATTATCCGTTTTGAATCAGTTTTTGTTCAGGTAACATTTTATTATGGTTCATATACTATAAATAATTTTTGATCAGGTAATAATTATTTAAATTCTACTACTAATCCCCTTAAAACTGGTAATTACAACTTCAATTATGTAAATCCTGTTAATTGTTGGTACTATTATCTCAAGTGGCACTCGAATAATGCGAAAACAAGGTGGCAAAGTTGATGATACGTTAAATGAAGTACCCTAAGTGAATTCCATTAGATATGAATATCAGGTAAAAAAATGTTGAGTTTGTATGTAATTTATATAATTTAAAACAGATAACAAAAAACTGTAATTTTCCTAATTTGCAAAAACTACCCAAGAATTCCGAAACATTTTAAACAATGTACATAAACACAGTTTTAATCTAATAAAATTTGATTATCATTTCCCTGCGATAAAGAAAACGAAATTTACGATCTCATATTTGAAATGCCACCCCTTTTAACAATATGCCACACTTTTGTCCTTATCAAAATATATTATGAAATGATGATATGCTAGTTTGATGAATAATAATAAAAATGTGACCGAAACATCATATTTACACTTCCTTTTGAAGATAAGAGAAATAATTGTTGCCTTTACATCCTTTTTCCACAAAAATGCATAACTTCATAACCGAATATATCTCTTATGCAATAACAACAAACGTATGAAGAATAAACTATGGAAAATAGGATTCTGAACAGGATTTTCAGCGAAAAATATTTATTTTTAGAAAATAAACAATGACGTTGATCTCTAAACAGAAAAATTCTTCTCAATAACTCAATTGTGATTCAATCATTTAGGTAAAAGACGAAATTGAAATAAACATAAAAAATTCCTCATATGCATACAATTCACATGGGTTTTATTATGCAACAATTAATCAGCTAATTCTTTGCGGTTGAATGAAATCAAGACAGAACGGAGATAAGTAGAATTTCAAGTACAATAACACCACACAGATTCATAACACAAAAACCAATACAGAAAATGACGAAAGCTACTTTGCAATCTGCAATTCGCAAATGAAATACGCTTCCTTGTGCATTTTCCCATTAAATATGTTTGTAATAAATAAAAGTGTGCATGTTAAATTATTTCTCATCACATTCTTGTCGAAGAAAAATTGTGCTTATTATTGTGATCAGGCTGTAAGTGGATGTTTGCGAGGATGAATGGTCAGCGTAAAATGCATCTGAACAGGTGCGATTTTTGCGTCTCATTTTTTCCATTTGCGCTAATCTCAATGGGCACATATTTCAAGTGTCCCACTTGCAGCCACTTCGCTCTCTCTATCTTTGTCATTGCCGTTTTTTTCTCGCACTTTGCAATTCGCCAATGGTGCACTATGGAAAATATTTACAAGATTCTACATCTAGTAAAGAATAAAATGTGTAGGCTTCATTGCGGGTTCTTGACCTGTACGTTGTTCTTGTTTTAAGACGTCAAGGACAATATAATCTGTCAAGAAAGCTCACATACCTAGTTATTGTATGGTGTGTGACAAAGATATAATATAAATACGAAAAATCGTAAAATCGCGCCCATTAAAAGCACTGATGCATTTCTTATGTTCAAAAACGATGAGAGAAAAAAAGGAGAACTGTGATAAACGCATCATTTTCACAATCACAAACAGATGCATTTTTTGCTATGGGGAAATTCTCTGATCGAATTAACATAACAATGGTGTGTGCGTAATTCAAAAAAATAATATTGAATTTATTACCATATTTCTAATAATGTAACATTGTAAATAGGAGAAAAACCCAAAATCAGTTTCATTTCGCATCTTCGCAAGTGATTGTTGTCCAATACTAAGAAGTTTACACCTTGTTAAATGTTAAAGAAAAAATTCCTTTGACGTCAAATTGTTTTGTAATTTTATATAACTGCTTCATTAATATGTGCACATTTGGTGCACACCGACAGAATTCACTTCTTTCTCTTAAATGCATTGTACAATTTTATAATAATATACACACACTAGTAACCTTGATCGCTGCATTTTGTATTCCAATGTACGTACATTTGTGTTTTATGATTCATTTATTCTAGTTTAGCGTAGGTTAAAAACGGTTTCAAATCTCATTTGCATTTCAACTGCATGAGGTATTAGTGGTACAGGTACAAATGGTCGACTTTTACTTTTACCACCCTGTATAACTCACGGATTAAAAAAAAATCTGTACGTTTTCCGAGTTTGATTGAAAAATAAATTACCTCATTTGTTACCTATATCAAATGTTTGAAAAAAAATATGTCAAAACTGCAAATTATTAACAGAGATCCATGACCGTTTATAGATAAACACACAATAAAAGCCAACCAATAATCATTAATTAGTCCAAAATTTCCAATCTATAGTATTATAAAACAATTTCATTGATTGTTACCAATTAATTTTAATGTCACATTCGAGACTGCACACAGTTGGGTTTTTTCAAATCCCAATAAAGTACCTAATCAAATCGCTAATTATGCAGTTGACAGTATCATTGTGGTTGTATTAATTGAATTGAATGACACAGGATAATAAAAGTGAATGAAACTACTTATAAATAGCAGTTATTTAAATAACAAAATGAATCGTATTCGCACAGATGTTATACAAATTGTAATTGGAAACAAAAACGTGTTCGTTTGACGTTTTGCAAATAAAATCACGGAAAACACTAAACTTTTTCCCTATGCGTCAAAAAAATCGTAAAAGTATTAAAATATTATGCAATTTACGTTCATTGTTATGCGTTTTTTTTTATACTAACAATCGATTCGTATCAATGCACGCAAATTGATAAATAAACATGCTTGACGATTTATTGACTGATAAGAGTAGTTAGAGGCGCATTTCCAGAGGGCGTTCTAGTCTTTCATTTAAATTTGCATCATTTCCCTGGAAGTGTGATCGCAAAAACGAGAGTCAATAAATGATAGCAAGACACAGATTACAGATCCACGAACGGGTAATATCCGCCCGAAAACAATCGCTTTCTATGACTCAGTAATATTGAAATTTGATTTACGCGAAAAGATTCCACGAAACTACTACAAACCAATTTAGTGAAAACGTTTTTGAATGGAGAGCGGTGTGTCGTGTGTGTGTGTAATCGGACGCTGATGTTAAATAACACACGACCGAAATTTGAGTCATTGAATGCATTGCGAAGTGGAAAAAAGGCCAACAAAGACGCCGCTTAGGTCCAGACGGCGCCTCTCCATCATCACCCACCAAATTTACTCATCGGTACCGCATTCGCGTTGGCGGCGCCGTTTTCGAGTGGCCACGCGCGTTGCAAATTTGGCGCGATTTTCCTATTACAATGAATTTCACCTTTTTTGCATAGGCAACTAGTTATACGACGCGGTTTTTCCTCATGCATAACGTTAATTCAAATAGAGAACAGCGTCGGAAAAACTGTGCATTCTAATATTCAAGCCAAGTAAATATTTGAGATAAAAACTAAAGAAAAATAAACACGATTTAAGAAGCCTGTCAAGGTTTCGCGGAATAAGGCACGTTTTTCAACGAAACAATTAAAAAATATCAACGTTTTTTTTTGTTGTAAGTAAAAACGTAATTATTATTTAATATGTAATCTTGTAATAATAAACTATTATTAACAAGTGTGTTGATAATTACGGCAACAAAAAAAAACGAGAAAAATATTCGTGCCCTTGACTTGTACAGTTAATAAAACAAAAACTTATATGTATAAAAGATTTAACATGACTTTTATTGTTTTATTGAAATGATTGTTTATTTTCAACTATAAATTTTAATTCTGCTGGTTTGTAGTGCACAAAAAAAGTGCGCTTCGTCTTTGAAATTGGAACTGTGCAAATAACAAAAATAAACTTGAATTTACCTTGACTTATAAGCAAACTCGACTTATTAACACTTCATTAATTAAGGCACGATTCATGCATGAATAAGAGGAGCGAACGCGAAAAGGACTAAGTGAGTAGTGGAACTATTTCCACCTTTAACCCTTAAATTCGGTGCTAAAAATAGCCGCACGAATCGATTGCACTTAAATCGATTGTGCCGGGAACAATTTCAAATGGGGAAAAGGCAATTAAAAGCGGCCACGGATTTTCAAATAAAAAAACGGAAACGGAAAGTATGTTCAACCTGCGCAGGTGATCCACTTGGAACCACCTAGAACCGGAAAAACAGTGGAAAACATGCAATCACCCCGAATTATTCAAATCAAATATAGAGAAATTGGGGCATCGACTTTCCCATTAAGAGTGTTGCGTTCGCGAGGCTATTTTTAAATCGGAAATTCCTATACTTACACGTTTTGCTGGAAACAGCTGATTGAGGTAAGAATATTTATAAGCCACAGAATGAATTACTTAAACAAACATACACACACCGCACATTAATATCGCCACGAATCCGTACTTAAATTGAGAGTTGAACTTGTTTTTATGATGTAATGTGTGGAATGCTGGTGGCGGTTTATTAATAATTTTGATTAGCGTTATTACAGTAGATATAGAAATGAAATCGTCGACTAAATCACAAAGTGGAAAGTGTGACACAGAAGAAATTGTTGGGGGACAACCGTTTAACGCACTTTGTACCAACTTATGTAATTTCGTGTAGCCACAATACGAAACTGTTGACTCTGTTTTGTGTTTGGTGTGAAAGAAGAAAAGCGTCGGCGTACATTTGTGACCTTGTATTCCTCGGTCTTTAAGTATAACGTATAACCATACAGTTTGAAATTATAATAATTCTTTAATGAGATTGTGTTGTAGAGAATTCAAGGCGAGCAAATAATCGAACAGGACCGGCTTGGGAACTGGAGTGCTAACCTCAAAAATTTTCTTTGCGCGTAATTCTGAAAACTAATCGCATTGTAGATAATTGGTGGTAATATGTTTTATAAAGTCGAGTTGTCAACAGTTGAATTGCTCTTAATTTGGTAAATAAATCGCGTATGGAATTTATTTTATGTAGTCGCGTTTTATAAACTGGTTGAAAAACGTAAGGTTTTTTTTCAAACTTATAGACGTGCTAGAGAAATGTTACGGTATTATGGGAGCAATCTTATTTATATTTTATTTGAAGGTTCATCAAGCACCATTATATTATAAAAATGTAGAAAACATTCTTTATGGAGGTAATATTGTTGAATGGAGTGAAGAAATTTCAAAAGACTTAAGTAAACAGTAGTCAAGTATTATGGAAAAAAATCAACGTAACTGAAATGTTTATAATGTAGTTGTAGTTAATTAATTACGGATCGTAAAAACGATTATATGTAATTTGCCAGATGTATACGACATCGTTTATAACAGTAATAGGTATTAGATCTGTCGTTGGTGCTTTGTAGTGAGAAAGAAGAATCAGCTGTACATTTTTGTTCAACTGATGGATAGTTTTGAGCGAAATTTCAAGTATTTTTGGAGCAGCAGACAATTATAGAATACCACGCTTCCCTGGACACAGATCACATTTTTCTGTATATTCCTACAATTTGCAATTTTTAGATGTTACACCTAGAATATCATTTTTTGTGTTTAGAAATTTAGACAAAGTCAAAATCGAAAAAACAATCAAATACATACATATGTAAAGGAGAATATGCTCTACAAAAGTTAGTTATTGATTTTTGATTAGTTCTTAAAAACGTCCGAAAAATTTTTGTAGTCTTCCTTGATCTCAAAAATTTTAGCTCATTTGAGAAAACTACCGACACAAACATTGACAATCTTTTAATTTCCCATTAATTCACTTCCTTCTTCCATCAAGTCCCATTGAAATCCCATCAAAAGTTCACACGTAACCTAAATAGCAGCGCCATTACAGCACCAAGCCACAAATTGATTTAATTTGACATAAATAAAAAAGTTAAAAGTAACAATAGCACACCAATCCCCATTGAAAGTCTGACTTTTTATTCGCCCTTTCTTGATTAAATTAAATCACTTCTCGCCAATTGTGATACACAAAACATGACTTTGCCAATTTTTTACAATACATCCAAGCTATATGTCCCCCACCTCATGCTACCATACCATGATAACATTTTTTCCTTCAATACACATTGATAGAATAAAGCAGGCCCCAAATGGAGTAACACATTCAACAAGTGGCTTATATGCAGAGAGAGAGTTTGTTAAAAAAGAATCCATCCAATAGGTGTCATCCACAAGGCCAAAAACCAATTTGCAAACAAATACATCCAAAATGGGTCCAACGCGGTGGGTTAAGTGGGTGGGGCAAGACATTTTACGATTATTAACAACTTTTGGCAGTTTAATTTCGTCTAATTAAACTCGTGTGCTGTCCGGCGCTCGATGACTTGAGTAGAAAAATTTCGGAAAAAAAGTTTAGTTTTTCGAGTCCGCAGTGGGCGTGCCTCTTCGTTTTCTAACATTTAACATTCAGATGTTGAAAAAGAAAAAGCGAAAGAAGAGTGCACGTTAAGGCCCATTAGTATTCGTATTAAATGGTGAGAAGACCATAAAAACAAACTATTAATTTAAATATTATTGTTGTATGGTGTCAGTGAAGGTGCTGGGTCAGTTTTCCAGGAACACATAGCGCTCTTGATTTCACAATGATGATGCATTTACTACTGTGTGCGAGATGGATGCATCTCTCATACAGGGATACAATTACCACTTCAATATTATTGGATTATTGATATTGTATAACGAAAAATATTGTTATTAAAGGCGTGCACAGACGTGATATCATTTTAGTGTTCGGACCTTTTTTTTCTTTTCAATTAAATTCCAAACAAGCGAAAATCACCCACTTTTCACTTTCTAACACCAAATGCTGTTCCAAGAAATCGTACCAGAAACAATAGCGACGTTAATAATATGAAAAGTCACTTAATTAAGTGCCTCAAGTGTCCATATTTCGGATATAAAGCCAATCAAATCGATGCGTTGTGCTGTTGGAATATTTTTTTTTCTTCGAATGTGTTGTCGGTACTGCAACTGGTACTAGAATTTTTTCATCACATCTTATTAACTCTAATGAGTATAGAAGGAGGTTTTCAGACAAATTTCTTGGAACTAGCAATTGATTGAAACGCTTTATCTTATATGGTACGGGAATACAATGACTTTGGTTAATAAAACCGTGATGAAAAGGTGCATCTGGTGCTTTGTTGGACGACGTTGCGCTCACTTTGGACCGAACCGAACGAATTTCGAAGTAAAATTTGCATTTTCCAAGAACTTTGGGGTCCGTGCCTTTTTTTTCGAAGAAATTCACACCGAATCCGGAGAAATTTGTGTGGCACCCGTCAATCGGGGGAAGCCCCCCACCATTGGGAATTTCTTCACGTCTAGGCAATTTTTCAGCGGGAAAAAAGCGCCGGTATACACGCCGTATTACAACGTAAAAACACTTGATTACAAACTAGATAAGAAATATGTTATGTGTTGATTAATTTTCGATTCAAAACGTCCCAATAGCGCATTGAATTCTTGGAAATGGACGCGCATTTTCAAAAGATCGATTTTCTTTTCATCTAACAATTATTTGCATTTAATAAGAGAGAGAAATGTGCGTAGAAAAAATTAATTGGTTTTTTTCTTTCGAAAACGGTTCAAAGTACTTTGGGAGTTATGTGCGGTATCCGACAAACATAAATCCAATAATCGGACGAAATAAATAATATATAGAAATATAAATTAAAAGAGCGGCTTTATGATTGACCTTAACAAAAGGGTTGTTGGATTTTTATGAGCACACAAATACACCGACTTGTTGTGATGGAGGAAATGGCCAGTTAGTTAAGTATTTTCGGTAAAACTGTAGACGGGCGGTAATTTCAGTGCGGTGCCGCCCTGCGGCCACATTCTACCCAACTCGACCGTTTGCCCCCGGTCTCCCCTGACAGTTTTCCACAACTAGTTAATTAGCGACAATTATCGTTTCCGTCGATTAAAACATGATTAATCTGCCATCAAATCTGTACCGACAGATAATGTCGCTTTTTCTTCAACTTTTATTCTATACCAAGTGTGGTTTTTTTAATAAAAATAAAAACCAAACACACAATACGAGAAAGTATGATAGCCGCTTTTTTCTCTGCCACTCTGTCGAAGAAGAAGCCTCTACTACGGCGGCCTGGTATGTCCTCTGCTTCTTTTCTCCTCTCCCGTTTGTGTGTTGCTTCGTGTGCGGTGCTTATTGGGATGTATCTCAAGAGTAAAATGGTAAAACAGTCTACTAGGACATTTCTTACATTCCCCGGATATTGCACAAACCATTTTGTCTTTGAATTTATTTCTTGAGTATTTTTTTTTTACTTTTTAGATCGATACTCGATCTTCCCATCATAACAATTATTCGACGTTTTATATGAGAGTTTGGATCGTAAAATTGTCGATCCGACTTTGTGATCTTCCCATAATTGAGTTATTCTTGAATATACAAAATTTTTATAGATTTCTCTATTATGTTTCGAGTGGTTTTATGGGCGTCCCGTTTCGGCACCTTTTCTCCCAATATTTTCTCGAAATTATTGTTTCTTAAGTCTCAAAGTCGTAACTATTTTATTGGGAATGGGTTAATAAAATCAACATTATACGACCGTATGTTGTTTTTTAATTTTCTGATACACAAAGGCACATTAGCATGCTAAAATGTATACGAAAACGATGATTTAATCAGTGGATTCGAATGAATCACCTGTCAACGGTGTGTAATTTTAGGCTGTGTTCCAAATTATATGATTGTATGTGCACTGATCTTAATCGGTGCGGTAAAAAATGCACAAACATTTAAATTGTGCTGGAGGAGGAATACACTCATTTCTATAGTTTGTACAAAACGACAATGTCCGGACAATTTAGTTGTGTACAAAGTATATTCGTTTTCAAAGGGTTTAATGGGGGGATCAAAGAACCCGATTTCGACATTCCATCGTGCGTGGTGGTGGTCCATTTCAACATCCAGTCGTCTCTCTTTTATTGTGAAACGTGATGATATGAACCTAAAAAAACTGCACTTTTCCTTAGTTTCTAATAATATTTTCGATAAACAAAAGTCTGTGTCAATGGGATTCAACAAATCCACGAAAATCTCATCTATTTTCGTCTGTCTGCACACAACATCGAAAACAGAAAATTTATAAATCGACGAAAATATTTAATTATAAACCACTTCAAGTTCGAATAAATACACTCCCAGCATCAGCATATTTACCAATTTTTCAGTGGGTTCGAATATCGAACCGTATATATGACAAGACATTTTCTAGCATCATTTTATAGATTGCAGTAAAGTAACATTTAATTTTAGTCGGGAATAAAGTTTGGTATTATGCCAATGGCCTACCTAAAACGAAGATTATCATTTTAGCATTATGTTTGTGTGTTACGTTGTGACAGTGGGCAAAAAATTTAAGTGCATTCGAGATTTTATGGTGTGGACATAAAATACGTTTTTTGGGATCGATATGAGTCGAAGACCCTTAAATAACGTAATAATAAATCACAATGGAATATTTATTGATAATAAATAACGGATTGGCGATTGTAGCTTATTAACGAGCGGATCACAACACTGGAAATGGACCAAGAGGTGGAGGAGGGCAGGAAAAAAGGGTGGAACTGTCTGGCGTTTTTGAAAAAGAGTAAGTCTAGTGAGAAAAAAGTTGGAGGGTAATTGAAAATGAGAGTTTTTTTAGCTTGGGACAAATTTACGGAACCATCAAAGAAGAAAAACGACTTGGATAGTCTGGAACGGTACTATTTATGTAAGTTTCGCCATCTAACTGGTAGAAGCTGAACGCTTTTCAGAGTTTTAGGCAACAACGTAAATTTCTGCTTTCAGTCTTGCCGTTTTCTTGATTATTTCTAAGACCAACTACTAACTTTTCCATCCAAATGATTGATAGTTGCGTTGAAATAATTAATTCCTTCTTTGTTCGTAACAAAACGAAGAAATGTAAACAGCATTCCACAAATTATTAATTCGTTTCAACAAATCAATACTCCCAACAAGCTTTTAATGCGTGTATTACAATTACAAAACTTTGACCACATCCGTGTCCCCTCCCAGCCCCTGTTTTTTCATTACACTTCTGTTTTTAATCAAAAATCATAATTAATTCGAAAATTATATGGAGAGCGGTCGTTATTTTAATGAAAATCGTAAACTGTCCAGCTGATTTTTGCTTCCACACACAAAAACGCATAAAAAGTGACACTAATGCTGTTTGTGTAGGACATTCTCATTAAATTGATGTTAATGCGTGTACACAATGTGTAAAAAAGTATATACACAGTCAGTTTTTCCATACATTCCCATCAGGCACACGATATTGGATTTCCCCACTCGGTGAGCGCGCGTAAATATTTCACTGTCCCAACAGACGAGACTTCTTATTTAAATAACAAGAAACACAGGGGAGAGCGTGTAAATCAGTGGAATATTGTCCCTAAACATCTTCGTCTGGAATTATTCAAAACAGGGCACTATAATGCTGCACACCTTTTGTTCGAATTTAGTTGCCTAGAAAATGTTCACCTCGTTATGTCCCGATTTATGTACGCTCCAAATGATCGAGGTGCATAGATTTTTCTTGCAAATCCACAAGGTTCAAAGGTAACGCCCGTTTTCTGGCCACCACACAAGAATTCCACTCAATTTGACATCGGTTTTTCTCTAAATCCTCTCGTAAAACTCGCTTTTTACGACTTATAAAGCGAATCAAAATAGCAAAAAGCACGCGGGCGGTTAATATAATAGCCGAAAATTTAAATATAGATGAACTGTGCTGTGACAGTTAATGATGGAAAATCGTCGGTTGCAAGTGCAACAAAAGAGACTCCTCGAGAGACTCCTCAAGCCCCACTAGACTAGTTGTCATAGAGACAGCTTAAAATAAGTCTTTTCAGTCTTTAGGCGGGCGATAAACACTTTAACAGAATTACTTGGAATAGGTCTCTAATGTAATAAGAAGATGTGTGGGGTTGTGTGCAAGAGTAAAAACGAAATTTCCTCTCG
Source organism: Silvanus unidentatus (assembly GCA_963930825.1). Taxonomy (NCBI): domain Eukaryota; kingdom Metazoa; phylum Arthropoda; class Insecta; order Coleoptera; family Silvanidae; genus Silvanus; species Silvanus unidentatus. Next base: position 1,015,580 of record OZ005762.1, read on the forward strand.
CTATACTGACGTTCCTTTGCCGTTATTATTATTATTCTCGACGTAATACGCTCTCGCATACTGTGTGGAGGGTGTTTGGAAATATGGTCGCGAAAAGCAAACATTACGGCGTCGGTAAGACACGACAACAAATAAACTCTCTCAAACTCCAGTGTGTGCAGTCCCAGATGAAGGATGCTGTATGTTCCTTCCTTGCTGGAGTTGGAGAGTGTGTTATTTATGAGGTGGATATTTTCATTGAAGAGAATAAGCTGATTAGTGGCTGTTAGGTGGATAAATTAAGTAACATACTATATAATGTTATAAGATACATATCACACATTCATTTTATGGTTCATGAAACAAGAAGCTGTGCCATGAAATTTATATCTTAGCACTAATAGAGAACACAGTTTACTGCACGGCACGCACACCAGTTTATATTGTCGAGCAGTTAGTTTAATAATTCGAAATAATAAAGTTTCAGTTTTATATAAGACCGTTTTGGATTACAGTTGGGCTTTTGTGTGATTTGACTGACAAAAGGAGTATAAAGAATTAAAAGAGAACTCTAAAGTCAATTAAAAAGTGAAATTCAAGAAAACAACTATTACAACTGTCGCTTTTGAAAATTCAAAGAAAACTTGTTTTGCCAGAAAGTAAAAATGAAAAGTTTTATCTATCCCTTGGAGAAAAACGGTGAAATTTGTGCCGCTTAAACGGAAACTTCAGAATTTTAGTTGATTAAAGACAAAAACTGATGTAAACAAACAACAATAACAGACTTTTTGTTAAATTTGGAGAAAACCTTCAAACAACATTAAAAAAAAAACAAAAAATTGATCTTTTTGCAAGATCTAGAGAACAATATCTTGCAATAATGTTCAAGAGAACAATGCGGAGCTTGTCATTAAACACTGTGGTTAACAATCGTGCCTTTTGGAATTCAATCACGGAATGACAGTCAATTACCCTGCGGCATTCCTTTTCACACTGTCTTCGATAGTGAACACAAAAATCCAAAAAGACAAAGCAACACCTGAAAAATTACAGTCAATTAAATCCCTGAAAACTGGAACAAACAAGCCACTATAGAAAAATGTAACTTTTCCACAATTTTTTCTTCTTAATATCAAGAACTTTAAATTGAATCCATAATTTTTGCATAACAGATGTCCAATAAGAAATACGACGACAGTGTTGGTCTCGCCGTCAGAATTCCGTCATGCGGGAGAAATTGAAGTAAAATTTATCTGTCGTAGCCTTAGAAATATATAGCTCTTCACATTTATCAATTTTTATTTGGATCTGTTATAAATAAAATTTATACATTCGAATAAAATTGCTCTTTTTTCCAATACACATGAACACAAATTGATTGTCATACATTCTAACATTCTCGATATGAGTTTTTATTTATAGGCATAATTCTTAAACATAAATTTTACGCCCATTAACTTCAAAGTAGCAATTTTACGATACAGTAAGTAACATACTCCTATATTGAGCACGAATGACTCGTTCATCTCTCGTCCATTTAGGGAAGAAATCTGTCTACCCTCTGATTGAATTTCAGGCCTGCGGTTAATAAGAAATTCAGGTTAATTAAATGCCTTCCAGAATTCTATAAATATTTCGGACATTGAGGCACATCTATTACCACATGTCAGCATATACACAAGTTCTTAATCCAGGAGGTAAACAGAAAGTTGACAGCGTTATATTCACGTCGAAAATTTTAATATTAATAAAAAGAAGGGTGTGTGCGCATCTAATATAATCGCATACATCAAACGGGGAGATTTTAATCATAAGAAGATGGGGAATTTTGTTGAATGAGGTCAAGAGATTAACGAGAACAAAGCAAATGTTATATGTGACGAGATGATTGCTCCATACTGGAAGGCCTGAAAAGAGCGTCTCTAAACTGGTAAAATAGTGTCTAGTTGGATGTTCCATTAGGGGGAGTCTCGTATTAAAATCATTACAATAGACAGTTGGCAGTCTTATAAGTTATGAGCATTTTAACTGTATTAGATAATGGATACTGAATGGATTATTGCGAATTGGATGAATTAGTTATATGATAAGCAAACGTAATTTGGCAAATGGCTCAAATAACATCGATTATTTACTATGTAGGTATACTGTGTTGTGTGTTGTCGGGATTTCCGTAAACGTTTCCCCTTCATCATAGAAAGAAACTTTCCAGGTGATGAATCCATGTCGAGTAAAAAGTTTTATAATATCGAACTGTTTGCCAATAGTATAGAAAATTCAACTTGTTAATTACTTTCTATTGAAAAAGTTGCTGATCGTAAAAAAGTTCAACAAACGAAATGTTTATTTATTAACTGAACTTTTGTGAAATGTACTGATTAAACATTTATTTCAGAAATCAGAAATGCTGTTTGTTTATTGACAGATTACTTAAAAGTGTATTAAAATTTATTAGCAGGAATGTATCAAAAAAAGTGAAGAAAAGTGATAATTAAAATTTAAATTTAAAAAAAGCTTAATAACACAGTTACAGAAATTGATTTTATGAAGTGTATGCACAGATTGTATTTCAGTACGTAAACAATGTTAATTACGTCAAGTTGCACTTTTTTATATTAATGCGCACATTATACCGAAATTAAAAATTGAATGCATTATGGGTGTGTGATGCATTAGACTGCAGAAAACATTGTATAAAAATGAAATACGATGTATTGTTAAAGGGACTGATAACCATCCACTCCCATACATCCCCCTCACACCACACACTCAGATCGAATTCAGTTTTCGCGCTACAAAATCGTATAAAATTTATCTACACGAAATAGAATTTTCTATGTGCATATAAATTTTCGTAAAATGTAAATAAAAGTGCATATAGCACTGAAAACCGCACACATATAATTTCCCACTGTGCTTTCGCTGTTATTTTAGCTGTTAGTTGAATATACGTTTGAGTGTAAAGTTAATTTGAATGCGTTCCTGTTTGGATGTGTATGCAAATCGTTGTGGACTGTACCTGGGACTAAAGGACTCCCACACCGTCGACTTGTCGTTCAGCCATCCGCTAACAATCCCCATTTTCACATGCTGATTGAGGTTTATTCTGTATATAACTATTCAAATCGCGTCTCTTTCACTATTCCATCCCTAATTGGGGATCTTTATACGCAAACAATCAACATTGTGGCAATGTACAATACAGAACATTTTTCGACATCCTCAACTTTGATTAAACCATCATATATGCCCGCGTTTTTCCTCTTTTAATCATTTTAACAGTAAAAATCCGTCTGACATTGATTAGACCCTTATTTGAAGGAACCGTCCTAAACTGTGCTGGCCTTTTCTTCTCAATAAATAATTCATTAGTGTTTATGGTTACAGTGATTTATCTGTCCCTTTCACACCGGAGAGCACACAGGAAAGGAAAATAATTCCGGTAAAAGATTTTCGGTCGAGTATAAAAGAGAAATAACAAACTGTACACACATAAGAGAGTGGCACCGAATGAAGAAAAAAAAATATAAATCAAAGTACACAATTCTTGTCGCTGTTGCGGAAAAACAAAAAGAAAACTTCATTACCGACCGTCCGTTGCCTAAATTTGCGCGCTTATTTACTGTGACTGCAATGTTAATAAATTATTAGACCGAATATCGGAGAGAAAACTGTAAACACAACAAAGACTATGCTTGATAAAATGGAAAATTACACGAACTTAATTAGCATATATAAAGTACAGTTTAAGAGCGGGGTCGGGGTGGGTTCCGCAATTATTTCATGTGAAAATGAGCGCGTTCCAAAACCCATTAAAAATTTATACAAATAAAATAGCGAATAGAAATTTGCATACTTTTACAATATTCATGTGTACACAATCTGGCAGCGCGCCTTATTTGCCTCGAACAAGTATAATGATGGACGCGTTTTTATCGACATTTCTCACAAAAACATAAAACGCAATAACCGCAACGTGACAGATTTATAGAAATACAATGAAATTTGGCACGGAATGGACCCGCTTTATGATTGCCACTTAAACAGTATACGTCAATAACAATGGCTTCATTACAATCAAGTCACCGGCGTTATTTTATCATGGATCATGGATGGTTTTTATTTGATGGGAAACCGTTTTCCCAAAAACAAATCAACAACACTTTTCCGCCTCCTACATGTGCCCTAGATGGCGCTCTAATTGAATGCAAGTCTTTCATTACGGAATTCCGCCAAGTTAAATGCATCCAATTTCGTACGTCTCCGACGAAGAGTATATATGCTGTGGGAAAATTTTTGTATCTATGGAAATTGTTAGTGCTACTACTAAAACTTTTTCCAACAACACATTCCTGCACGAGTGAGGATCCTAGTTTACGTAATTAGATTAAATTTGAGGCAACTAGGTGGAAGTGAAGGTTTTGCCCTTTCTTCGCTCTCTCCTCACACCTAAAACGTGAGTGTCTGTGCCTGCAGGTTAAATTGCGAATTTTGATCAAATTTCCACTGCGTCACGTGACTGTGTTGGTCTCATTCTTAAAAACCGTTCCAATAAATCTTTTCCAAATAGAATAGAACACGTTATCGTCCACAATTGGAATAACCGCACAACGTTCCACCACTGATCGCCGTTTTAATTACATTCAAATCCAGTTTAATCGCTCGGATTTTGTAAAGTTGGACGCCAAATATCGCATTGATTTGTGATGTTAGCGTAGAAATAGACCAAAAAAAAGGTGACGGAGAAGTTGTACATTTTACACACAACTTATTCCATTGTAATGCGGAACAAACAACAGATTAAATCGCAATTTGTATGTTTCTTGTACCGTTTTCTAGTTTTGTCATAAATCAACGGAGTTTTTAAGCTTTTGGGGACCATGCGGGGATGGGTAGCCAGTTTGACAGCGAGCAGAATTAATTTGACATCGTTGCGCCTCCGTCTCACACTTTCTGAGTATGGAAATAGTGCCGTAAATCGAGTAGTTTTCATTTACAGTGGCGTTCGTGCCGTTTCCATGGCAAAAAATTCAGTACATCTCAACTTGTCGTTCACCCACAATGATGACTCATCACAATTCATCTGGAGTAAAATCAATGGCGATAATAGTAATTGAAAAACTAACGTCTCTCGCATTTGTATTTGATGATGAGAAATTTTACAATGCTTTCTCGCTAAAATTATTGATTTATTGCAAAATATTATCTAGTTATATGGAAGGGGGATGAAATTAATTAACGCAAAGTTCCTATAAACTGGTTGAAATTTAGCGTTGTGTAATTATTATTCGTGTTTGTAGCTTCAAGTGAGGCTTTGTAATATTAGTGGAAATTCCGGTATCATACAATATTCCCAGAATAGACTTTTGCTGTGTGGGAGAAGAGATGCGGCTGAATCTTCAATATACCATACAATAAAAAGGTTATAGGACGATTTTGCAAATAATTCCAATTAATAACTTGTCAACTGGAATTCCGGATCAGTGTTGGTGGAAGGGACTTCCCCCGATTCCATCCCTCAATGTAAAAATAAAGTTACATGTGGAAATTTATGTAGATACACGCGGATATCGGGGAAAGGACATTGAATGGACTTGAAGCGATATAGAAATTGAGTCGCCTTTCTGCCGATAAAAACGGTAATACTGTCTGTGTATTTCTGATATTGAAACTCTTTTCAATATACACTTAATATTACATCGGACAAATTGACTTCCCGATACATTTGTCAATGTCAGTTATGGCCACGTTCAAATACTCTTTGAATATATTAGAATGTGAAAATTGCTATGAAAAGCGCAATTGATTCGATGTTCTTTCGTGTGGAATGAACACAGATTGAAATTAATTTGTTGGCCACAATTTTTTATTCTTCTTTGTATAAATCTTGTGTAAACCGAGAGTTGGAGGGTGATGGTAAATTTCTTGAAAAATTACCGTAAAGCTGTCAATAAGCTTGCCTTTATTAATTGAAAAACGAGGTTTGCAGCGAAACGACGTTTGACTGGCCAATTTTATATGTTGTTTGGACTGCTCAACAAAATATAAGAACAGATTGAGATTATTATCGATAAATCATCGAAACAAATTTGAAAATTAGCAAAAATTTACGCCAGCATAATAAATTCACCTTACATACATCTGTCTGCGACAGAGAATGGGTGGCCCATTACGGCAATTTACGTTTTTCCCAATGGCACAGAAAGTTTCCCAAAGCAGCACAGAGAGTACTTTTAGAGAGAAGAAGCTCTCTGTCTGATACTATCGATTAGATTTATGTTAAGTAGTTAGATTTGAAGGGAAAGAGTGGTGCTTGTGATTACAAGTAATCGGTTTGTCAGCTGTTTAAAGACTTCTCCACTTGGATGTAAGATGCGCTGTGGAATAAAGTTGTCATCTCTAGTTCACTTAAGAGATTGTTTCTACTAATCAGCAATTTCCGCTAATTACACACAACTGAGTGGGGGCTATATGAGGGAGCAATGTGGCACGTTTTCACGTGCTCTTTTTCCAGCAAACTTCTCTCTTAATTAATCGAAAACAAATAGATGAATGGAAATTATTGGTAAAGTACACGTAACACAGTTAAATCTAATTTGAACGCAATTTCAACTTAAAATATCTAAATTTCACTTTAAATGCAAATCAATTTCCATTGTGTGATGGTGAGAGGGATGGGAAAGGCGCGGTGGATTTTCAATCAACAATTTGTGTAACCAGCATGGTTTTTAAAATGGTAAACCTTTTTCTTACATAAACAGAAAAAGTTGAATCCAATTTAGAATTCAACACTTTTATACTAACAGTAACATGTGCTTTGGAAAAAGTTTCTGGTAAAACTAATATTTTCCTTGTGGAAGTTGCCACTAACCAACCATTTAGTTGCCTATGTGGATATGTTACCGTTCCATGTTGAATAATTATAACTTTTAGGCAGATCGCAATGGAACAAGGGTGGAAAACAGTGAATTAAATATACCAAATTAAGTTGGATTTCAGTTAAAAAATTGTTAATTCATTTTTTATAACCAATTCAAATCGCACATATAAAATTCAATACTTCAACATTATTACCTCCATGTTTGAATCGAACACAGTTTTAATTAGAAAACATGGAATTAATTCGAGATCTCTAATTATCCTACTCATTTTTGCTGTTTGCAATTCAAAGTTATTTACATTTAATTTCAACCGTTCCAATTTTTTTTTTCGTTGCTCCAATGCGCGCTTGTGCTGAAAGACAAATTCAATGTTTAACATATTTTCCAACAAATTTGTTTGTAATTTACGATTTTCCCCGTTAAAACACGCTCTCAGTAACAAAACGACCAAAAAACTTCATTAGTTTTGTTGTTCAAACACAAAAAGTGCATTTTCCGGCAACTGTCCGTTAGGGTAAAGCAAGTCCTGTTATCTGCTTAAAATCGGTTTTAAAACAGTCCTCTCGTTAAGTCTTTTATCTGATACCTCTTTAACTTGAACAATTATTACTGCAACTCAAACACGTAACTCTGCAATAAAATCAACCCCGTTTGCAAATTGGTTCTTCACTTAAGTTTGGAATAGTTGAAATTGGCTCTGACCCTCCGGAAAGAAAAAAACCATTAAACGGCCACGAAAACGGTCTTAATTGCCGCAATGAAAGGCTCATCTTGTCCCCTACTTAAAGTGAAATCCAAGCCATCTGGAGCGTCCCTGTGAAATTAAGATGCACCATCGTCCGATGATGATGATGCTTGGCTACATCATGTTTCACCTGTATCTGTGCCATCAATGTGAAATTCCAATCTTCTGGTGGTGGTGGGCGTGGTTCTGTTGCTAAGCAGCCACTCTGAGGGGTAGAAATAAACTGACGCGTCAGTGTCACTACAACTTTCCTGCTGTAAATAGCAGGACAATTTGGGAGAAGTTGTTCTCCGACCGTCCGTCTGTTTGTAAGATCGTAATTGTTTCGGATAAAAAATTGGCGATTGATAATAACGCGACTGGGGGACGGTAAACGTGTTCGGTGCACTGGTGTTTGTTGTTGTTGTTGGAGTTTTCCTCAATTTTTAAGAACCACCCAAGCACGTTAAGTAAGTGTGATTTTAAGAATCGACTAACAGGTGGTCCCATCGCCAATAGTTGCCACTTTATTTTAATTGTAGTCCCACTGATTTAATAAAATGCGGTTCGATTTGATATTTGATTTGTTTCGAAGTGGGTCATAAAAAAGCACAGGGGACACAGAGCAATGCGGGGCAAAAATGTGCAATAAAAATAAAGAGAGAATTCCGATAATCATAAAACAGTGGAAGTAAAATTTTCTCCATATAAATATATTAGTTCCGTAGAGGTTTTAATTAAAAATAAACAAATAAAAATGAATGAGCGCGTTGTACAATGTATAAAGTTGATTTTTTCAACGGTGAATTTGGGGTAATAAATGTACCGGAGGGGGTCAAATAAATGTTCATTAGGTTAATATCAAATGAACGTCATTAATTTGACTAATGTTACAGTTTTAAATATTAAATCGTCCACTTGGATGAAAAAAAGAGGTGGGCTCACCCCTTCTTTTATGAGCACATCAAGTATCGATTCAAAATGAAATTAAACTAATTAAAAGCATTAATTTAATTAAAGTTCGTATACACATATAGAAATGGAAATTGTTAATCAAATTTAATTCTTATTTTCTCGTGCCTTTGACCAGAAACACAATTTTCAAACAATCCACCACTAGAAGTACGAATATGTGCTCTTAATCTTCCTGTCTTTCACTCAACGAAATTCCTTATTATCCACAACAATACATTAAATAGAGTAAGTTTCCTTTTTGGCAAAAGTTTTGTATACAAACTAAAATATATACACAAACCATTACAAGTCAAAGTCATCACATTATTTAGTCCCTTTTAAGCATCAAGTCTTTACACACAATCGTCGTCGTCATCCGGTCCCCTTTCAGATGGGAAAACTTTTCCATGCAGTTGTCTATTAGAAATTTACAGTTTTAGCAAACGCAGGAAGCGTATGTAAGTCGGGCGGGGATGATCTACAAACATAACCCTCTACGGCCCCTTACGAGAATTCAAAGTGGATAATTAAAATTATTCCGAAAAAATAACATATTATTATTTTCGAGTAGCAAAAAATGTTCATGTACTGCTCAGACACGAAGAAATAAACAGAACCCTACAGTCCCCTGAAAAACAGAAAGTATAAATAATTGAAATTATTTTAGATTTCCCTGTTCCTCGGATAAAGAAACAATTTTCGAGTAGCTGAAAATTGTTCACATTTTTACAAGCTTATGTAGTCGCTTTGCTCGGTCACCAAGAAACGCAACTCTCTTCCCCTTCAAAAACCTAAAAACAAATCCTGCTAGATAATTGAAATTATTCCAGTATTCCTCGAATAAAGAACCTAATTTTCGAGAACATTGAAAATTGTTCACATTTTCACTTTTGCTTAAACTTGTACAATTTAAGGAATGTTTATTGTAAGGATTTTCCGTGGGGCTTTATTCGGTATTATGTGTAACATTTGTGCGGTAATAAATTTTTCAATTTATTAAATACCCAACATAAAGCGAATTATGGTCAGTTGGATAGTTGGATACAAATCGGAGGCCAGTTTTCACTTGCACACCCACTCTACACTTTATGTGTGTGAGTGCGTTTGTAATCGCACACATCATACACTCGAGTACAGTCTCAAAGGGCGCACATTTCATCCCTGTATAACACTGACACTTTGACGGTGCAATAAATTCATATTAGTGACTTACATAAAATTATCACGGAAAAATCGATAGCATTGCGGCAATTTATGGCCTAAGAGGAAAATTACACTTGGTGAAGAAAAATCGAATTAAAGGGTAATCCGGTTAATAGAGGGTTCCTCGTAAATGTGATGGAAAGTGCGTTAGAAAAAAAAGATCTAGTCCAACCCAAAAACAATGTTTTTCATTTCAAAGAGGTATTACTAATAAAATCACTAGACTGACTGAAATTTAATGCATTTTTCATTTGACACTTTTTGCCTGCCAAAAACACTCAACTCGACTAGGAATAGATCTTTTTGGACAAGGGTGCATCCATTGGGAATTGTTTACTAGCATTACAGCATTACCAAAGAGAAGCGACGATTTCTCATGTGACTATAAATGTTTTCACGATTTTATTTCGGTTCGCCCTCTAATTGGCATTGGCAGAACACCATCAGACCCTCCGTTTCTTTGACTGTTTTAGTCAAATTCGGAGGGAAAAAGTTTAGCACGCTGACGAAGGCTTACTGTTAAAAGTCAGTTGCACAAACGCTAACTTTATTGCTTAGTCGAATCGACTTCCTCAGTCCCGGGGACTACAAACTTGTGTATATTGTAAAGTTTCCATCTGAGATGGTCCTTTTGCCTCTATTGTTACCTTGTGTACATTTGCCAACATGAAATTTCATTTAAACATTTACATTTGCAATTTTATAATTGGAAACTAATTTTTCGATGAAATGTTGTGTTAATGGAAAAAATACAGCTGGAAAATGTGATTAAAATGTTATTGATTTCTGACTGTGTCGGATGTAGAATGATGATGATGATAAAAATGCTGTTGTAATTTAATTGAAAAAAACTGACGAATATAATAAATAAAAGCGCAAAATATAACACAACAAATTAATGTCAAAGATGTGAATATTAAATGAATTAAGAGGGTTTAGTCTAGCAAGACGACGAACAACGGTTCAGTTGAGTGTGAAATTCGTTTTAATTCAGAAATGGTGTCCTTTTTGTGCATGATGTGAAAATTTCTATTTTGTACAGTGTTCTTTAAAACAAAACGAAAAAAAAGTGTTCTGTTATTTTTGGAAGTGTTTGAATAAACAAAGCCATTTAAATTAATTTTACTTATATTATATGTATTTGTGGTATATGTTATTGCATAATCGGCGCCCTCAAGCGTTGAAAGACCATTTGGTATAAATTTCAATGAAAAAAAATCAGTTTTCAATTTTAAACATTCAATACAAAACTGGAAAATTTAAAATTAATTAAACCTCACAAATTTATATTTATTTACATGTATATCCGGATTTAGTTTATAATTCAATTGCTTAAAATTTCATAAAACATTTCTATGCAATATTTTACATAGTTCCCATTTCCGACCAGTTTTTAATTACTTATTAAAATCGTTATGAAAATTTCCCATTAATTACACGTTTACGAATCTAATACGAACTTTATTTGCAGAACATCAAGGAAGATTCTTTGAAATTTTAGCCTCTTAAACGTAATTAAATAAGTTTAAAAGGTTCTTGATATAATATTCTCCTTTTTCATCTAATTCATTAGTTTATAACGGGGAGTGGGGTCTATTAAGACACCGTACCAAACATCCATCGTTCCCCCATAGAATATTTCAATTTTCCTTACTGAGCCACCCAGATCGTTTCATATGCGGATCCCATTTGCACACGGATCACATTTTCCATTCAATTCGGTCCTGTGACCAATTTACAATTTACAAATTCACGTATAAATTATTTATCATAATACAAATTCTATACTACCAATATCTCTGCAATATTGATAAATAATAAGCACTAATCTGTCTATGTTGATCGATTTCATATCGCAAACACCGCCATTACACTATTAACAATAAAAACGGTGAATAGTTTTCAAGTTTCTCATTGGAAATTTATTGTTTGCAGAGTAAGAATAGAAAAAGGGGCTCCGTTATATAGACAGAACTCGAGAGAATTGATATAAGTGTCCGAGAAATTCAACTTTCTGTGGACTATATATTCAATACTTAAAAACACACACAATTCCAAGTGCACCATCCCCCCATCTCGTCCCCCTAACTGTGTGATCAGTTGAACCCGAGTGGAAATTCTGTGTTGTAAAATCCAATTTTTCTTTCTTGTAGAAGAGAAAAGTTTGATTCAACTGGAAGGATTTTGCTTTTATCTCTATTTATAGATTATATTCGGTGAGGGGACTAGAGGCCCCAATTTGACCCCCTTTTTAGATTTGTGAATCAATCAAACAATTATACACGGAAAATAAAGCGTACAAATCACAACCACGAACAAATCTGATCATATTAAAAGTTTTAGTGGAAACTTTTCCCGATCTCCCCTTTTCCCGCCACTTTGCTGTCCTTAATAAAACTTGCCAGCTTGTTACAAATGATTATGTCGAATGAAATTCCGCTTAAAGAAATCATATTATTCGTATTGCGTGAAAACTTCTTGCCAGAGAGATAATAATTTTTCTTCTATAAAGTAATTATCAATTTAATACTATGCTTGACATCTGCTCTTCCCTTCTGTGTTTCCCATTAAAAAAACTTTTGCCATCTCTTCTGTAACTGTGAGAATTTATTAAGTCAGATCTTCTACATTGTAACACCCATGTTAAAAACAACAGGCCACATTGTAATTAATGAGCTTTTCTTGCTTTTCTCGCTTTTTTCCACAAACTGCGAATGGGGGGAGAGTGGGAAACATTGTTTAGTCGACCACAAAGCGGGCGGCTGATTAAGAAGTTGTAAAGCTGTTAGATTCAATAATTTCGTCAGTTAATTAAAAATGAAAAGCAAAAAGAAGATGTGACCATAAATACAGTGGAAAGAGAAACACACACCTTTGTGTGTTTTCCATTCTTATCAACTTGAATACATCTCTGTGCCAAGTAAAGTGCCAATTACCGTTGCCATAGGAACACAGTGTGCGGAATCAAAGACGGGGGTGGATTGGGATAAAAATATTGTCGCTAAGTTGATTTTTCTCTAATGCACATAAATTACATTTTGGGACCCTTGGCATGGGAAAACTTGATGGTGTATTAATTATTATTTTAAGCCTTTAATGTGTACTCACGTCAAGTTGTAATTGCTCGCAGGAAAATCCCTATTACACAAATAATTTATTGTCTTTGGCCCGGAGAGAAGTTTTGGGTAGAAAAATTGCGCCAAAATCGACCGTTCTTGGGGGGGATTTTCGAAGTATGAATTTAAATTAGAGGAAATCACTTTCACTTGTGTGTAAGGGCAGAGAATTTCCCTTTGGAGAGTTAAAACTGTCGTCGTCTGTTCATTAGTGATATATACTGAGCTTCCCCTTCGGCCAGAATTACCGTATAAAATTTCATAAGACGTGAAAGTGCCTACAAATTCAATAAAATTGATGGTTTAAGAACGGGGGATTGGTTTGGAGTTTTGAGGCGCTTTTCTTTGAATACACACGTGATGAATTCGTCGCTGTCTTAATGGCAACACAAAAAAAACGCGCACACACATGTGGCAAAATGTGAAGAAGAAGATGGGCAAAAACTAAAAGGAAAACTAACAGCATATGCCAGTATTGGAGATTGATGAACATATAGGCATGCAGCGGTAGTGTTTACCTAAATTAAGTGAAAAACAGGCCCTGAAAAGCAGCAGTACGCCAACAGCCTGTATTTCCACACAACGAACAATTCAAATGTTAAGAAAAAACGAAAAACAATGCACACGAATTTTTTACCACACCCTTAAATATCGTTCTAATTACACTAGGGAATTTCTAGTATAATAATGTTGCCTTCTTTATTTCGTTCTTAACGTTTTTTCTATTTACTTTTGTGTCTGTACGAATATACGTCGATACTTATAAGTGGATTGGAAAATCGCACAGAACTTCAGACTATTATCATTACATTCTTGTTTGGCGAGTATATGGACGTATATCGATCAGATTTTTCACTTGAGGGCTACTAATGTGTGGGATTTGAGCGTAAACGAAAGGAATATTCTATTGAGTTGGTGGAGCCGGAGGGGTAGTTAAGTAAGTAGTAATCTGTTAAGTGAAATCAAAATTTTTCCATTTTCAAATTTAACTTTGAAGTTGAGAACTTTGAAATCAATCTAAAATAAGAAATCAATTAACATTAAATTGGCACATTTTCCGCATAGTTTACGAAATGAAGAGAAAGTTATTTCAGGTTAATAATGCACGTAGTTCTAAATAAAGCGAAATCATTAATTAGTTTCAAAGGTAAATCAAAACTCGCTGAAATAATTTGTTACTTGACTTTAATAAACACTCACACATTCAATAAACGAACCTCACCTCGGGGGAGAAGGATTCTTTTAGTTCCATTCCGGTATTATTAAATATTCTCGTCAAATACGTAAGAGGTGAAGAGTGTTTAAAAAGGGTCGTCCCAACTTTGTTTTCCAAAGGAACAAAATCGAAGGACCCATCAGAAACGATTTTATTAAATTATTTGCCGAACCATTTTGTGTGCTATGTTTTGTGTGTCCTCTACTGTTAACAAACTAACCCACACCAACTGCTAAAACAAATATTTGTGCGCTAAACAAGTTAATTAATGACCATAATTAACAAATAATAGTAACAAAAATGATAAATTGCGTTTTGTCCAGTTCACTAGAAAAGAAAATGCTCCAAATAATTGGCGTGAATTTTATAATTTACAACATGCCATATTTCATAACACACACAGTTATTAATATTATTACAATAATTATTTATACACGCTAAAAAAAAGCAAATAGGATTTTTTAACAAGCGAGAGCCTGTATGCATCGTAATTCGAAGAACCGAAAGATTAAATTCGTTCTTCAAAGCTTTCAACTTGAAGAGTGTATCAATTTTCTTTGAGAATATCTGTTAAATTTTCTCTTTGAAAACCGTTAATTTGAAATTTAAATTGTAAAACACTTTTCAGAACAGTCGAAAATTAATTATTCAACGAAATGCCAAAACATTTTGACCATTTTTCCAATATATAATAATAGAAGCACCATTGAACTCTGCACCTTTACCACCGAAATTCACCACCACTGTTGCGGGATTAAAGGGAGAACTTGTAAAAACGTGAAATACAATCGGAAACAACGTTCGCATATAGAATTCCTTTTTCGGCTGCTGGGAAACACTTTTCATCCTTCAAAATATATAGGGAGGATTATGCCGAAGGCACTATAAGCGAACCTAAATCAACTACATAATCAAAGGACGTCAATAAAGTTATATCCTGTGAATTTATTCCATTTACAAAACTTACGGGCGAAAAATTGTAAAATATTCGACACATAATCGATGACTTCACTTCCAACCTTATACTTAAATGGAGTTTTTTTATACAAATTGTTGTTGAAAACAATACACAAAGTAAAAAGACACACTTTTTTCCCAAAGCAGTAAAGATGCACTTTAGAAGCGCGCGGAAAAATCCTGCAATAAAACTTGTACGTCTTTAAAAACACTAGTGAAGTGAACGCGTCTTTGGGGAGACACTAAATTATATTACTTCTAGATTTTTATCACTCTAACATTGTAACAGTTCTACAATTCCGGCCCGAATTGCAAACAACAAATTCGTCCGAATTTCGCAAATAAATTTACCAGCCCTACTCACACCTGTTGTTGGTGAAGTTTAAGTTCTTGCACCCAAAAACTTTGTATCCGCATGCAAAATATAACAAGCAGAAATATATATCGTCCTTCTGGTGAACGCATAAGCTTCAGCAACAGGTGTTCACATTCAGCTTAAATATTAATAAATTCGCCCTTTACACGTTTTTTTTTTCAAAGGGAATTGAAGCGTATACAAGAAGCAGGCGATATCGAACAGCATCAAACGTTTCGCAGAGAGCGCGCGATTTTTCTTTTTAATCCTGTCTTCGGTCTGGTGACAGATGCTCGTCTTGTGATGACGAACGGGCGCTCCTTTTTCCCATTATAAATTGTATATATGCGGGTTAACACAGATAAATATTTATGAGCAAAACCCTCAAAGGACACAAAGAAAATGCTAGAAAGGATTGTGGTGCAAACACACCGAGAAATGGGAAAAAATTCGTGGCGAGATTTAAATAAATTAGATACCGCTGTGTCCGAAATGATAAAATCGTGTCATTTACAATTCTTTTTTTTACTTTCTAGGGCACACTTCCAACTCTTCGTGTGGAAACACTATTAAATAGAAAAAGTAACATGTTAAGAGCAGCACGCGAAAAAATCGTTGTAACAAATTTATTTACATACAATGTGAATCCGTTAATTATTTTCGAGTTGGGGATGCATTGGTTGTAATTTGTATTGATGATAAGGATTTGCATCAATTATGCTGTTTGGCAAGATAAATATGGTCGCCTGTCGTTGTCATTAATTTGACAGTAGAAAAGGGAATAATTGATGGACGGAAAATAAGTGACCGTTTCTATATTTGACAATAAATGCGCACGCAATTTACAGAATGACTTTTAAAACAATTAACAATGTTAAAGAGTACTTTAATCCATTAAATTTGATCAAAAATGCATGAGAAAAAGGGCGATTTTATTAAAGCATGATTTATGTGTAAATAAAACCGGAAAATTAAAGAGGAATGAAAAAAGTTTTATGCTATAATGAATTTATTTCAATTGAATAGAATTTGCGGCAATTTTGATATTTAAACGGATGTCTATTGTCAAGTGTCAATAATTTGTCAATAATGAAGTGGAAAACTTGATCAAAACACCTAACATAACTTGACAGCAAATACATATGGATTTTATAAAATAACTTTTAAAAACAAAGAACGGTGAAAACGATTGTCAGGGTTTATTAAAGTTTTAAAGAATTCGTAAAGTAGTTGAAGGATGATCTTAATAAAATATGAGATCCATGATTAAATAAAATCAGAACATTTTAGAGAAAAGAGAGAAGTGATGTTATAACCAATTAATTTTCTAGATGACTTAGATCTTAGTGGAAACAACGGTTAACAGTTGCAAATTGACCGAAAATTCGCCAAAATGACTTCTTCGACAATTAATAGTGTGTTAACGGGCTATTCGAACAGTCACAGAGTTTCTCCTGTGGGGCAACGGAGAGGGATACAAACTCCTCGTCCCTTACGTCTTCACTTCACCCGCGGAGCTCAATGTATTAAAAAACAAACATCTGTGCGAATAGGCTACTTTTGTCTTACACACATTATTATAGAGTAGAGAACCATATATGAACGTATTGCCGCAACAGCACATACTTATTGGCTATGTTTCTCTTTTTACTTAGCAAATGAGTTGCAAGGGTTTCGTAGAAATGGTCCCAAGAAGAAATTTGGGCATATTTTTTGGTGAAACAGTTCTTAAAGTAAAGATAAAAGAGAATTTACTTCCTGAAAAAAAATCAATTTTTGCGACTTTGGGTCTCATTTTATACGGGAAATTTAGTGAAATTCAAAAATCAGGCTCTGTAGCGTAAGGTACCACATCTTTTTCTTTAATTTAAAAAAAATCGAGATTTTTCGTTGAAAAATAAACCCACAAGCCCATTTCTCCGATCGCTCATTTTAGACTCACTTCTCGCCGCTGTGATATCTTTTTAAAAAAATTCATGAGCGGAAAACTCAATCTAAATATAATATGATTTATGACTAAATAAAATCATAAAATTAGAGAAAGATAGAGAATGCCGAGGTTGGTGTTGTTACAGTTGAAATAATATGTTTAGGTGGAGATGTGATCGATGTTTCCTGTCACTTGCATCCCGTATCCCGAAATGTATGTGTGTGTACATCCATATATCCCTCACTGCAGTAGTATATGTTCGTTGTCGACATTAAAACACTAGTACTACTAGAGACAAGCCCATCATCTATAAAGCATAAGACTTTAAGTGCGAACCCTTTGTTCCGTCTAAAAACAATGCAACTTTATCTCTTCACGACGTTTTCCATTCAGCTTTCCATATTATATGGAGATGAATAAAGATAGTATACACACTCCCAATTCCGTACTTTAAGACACAAAACAGTGCTTACAATTACCTAAATTGTGTGCATTTAATTAATTAACTCTCTCTACCCGCCAAAATGCGGAGTATAATGTTATCTGTGTGCGCTCGAGGGGCGCATCTAATAAAAATTCAAATTTTTGTTTTCTTTTCGCAGACATCAATTACATGTGCGTCTTTATCTCAATTTAACAGCACACTGCAAAGCTTCTTGAGGTTTGGGAGGCGACAGAATTCATTGTATAATCTAGTGGTCATATTCAAATCCCTTTCCTGGTTCATTTTGTACCCGCTTTCGTCTCCCACACCTTAATCATCATCATACGTACTAAATTCACTATATTGTCAGATTTACTACAAAATTCAATACTCTGGTACCAACTATTATATGGATTACCGAATGGGAATGATGGGGAATGGGCAAATAAAATAATTGGAGATGACGAGCACGTATTCGGCAGGATAATAATTTAGAAAAGTGGTTTCCAGTTTAGGAATTCGTTAAAAAAAGTGTTTCGTTTTTATTTCGCACCGGATTTTTCCCTCGACTCGGCAACAAATGGTGCGCTTTCCTCTATATACATTGGGGGATTTCGTTAGTTCTTCGTTTGGTTAATTGTATTTTTCCTGTTTTGTCGTTTTGTTATTGAACTGCTGTATAGCAGTTCTTAGCTTAGGGAAATCTACAGTTGAGGAGGAGAAATATTTACTGTACTCTCATGTCAAACGGAAATTGTGTAAAAAATTTGACATGGAAGACAATCATGCATATTTCACACTATGTGTGGAAGCTTCCAAACAATTTAAATTGGAATATTTATGGACGGGATGAAATTGGCTTGTAAACATGACGGTTTCGGTTGGTTGGCGAAAAGTGATAAAAATTACAGACGATTTTGGGCACATTCAGCCAGAATTACCCTAAGCAACCTTGAAATCTTAAACAGAAATGCAAAAAGTTGATTTGAATTGAATTTTTTCTATTAAAAAAACTGTTATTAATTTACCTTCTTGGAAACTAATTCCGAGAAGTCAAACGTGCAAAACTAAAGGGCTAAAACTGTAGTTCCTCCATTTCCATACCATTTTCTAGTTCAATTTTAATAACACTTCCGACGGTAATTTAAATTTGTACGAAAAGCTTATTAAAATTCATCTACAGTGGAACGGATTAAAATGAAAATTCCATATTAGAGATCAGCTTCCATTATTCTAGAATGAGCAGATTGTTTCTTTGAATTTTTTCCACTCTTGCAATTTCTAATGCAAAATTAGCTATATAGCAGTCAGCTCTACCTAGTCGGTTTTGTACATCATTCTGCAGTCAATAAAATGAATAGCCCCATTTTTGTGTTAGAATTTTCATTTGGCTGGATTAATCTAGCTTTTGACTGATTTATGTGAAGCTCTCATTAAACGCACTAAATTCAAAGCGCTGAAAAATTTTTTATTAACGGAATGTACTCGATTTTGTCGCTCTAAATGCAAACAAAGCCCCGAATGGGTACAGCTTACCCTTTGTGCCATGTTTCCCCGCCTTCCCCTGTCCCAATTTCCGAGATGCATGTGTAAAAACCGCCGAAAAGCAAACAAATAATATTGACACTGTGTGTTCGGAGGAAAATTTCAATTGTAATTTTCACATGTTCGAATCCCTAATGTACAAAAGGTTCTACTTTTTAATATTGGGTCAAAGTGTTAGTGTCATCATCATCATCCTGTGTAATTTGCCCTTTTCTCTCTAGTCTCAAATGACAGAAAATGCTCTCTGACCAAATCCACATTGTAGCGTGTGTTTCGTGTCGCAATTTCACTCCCCATTGCCACAACACTTCCACTTCCTCTATGACCAATATGTAAATAAATTTCCTAGTTCCAGAACATTTCAAATTCAAATACACATCGATTAAAGGAGAGCCAACAATTCTCACAAACGATTACGTGTAGAATAATATTCTTTATAGAAATGGAGCACACATTTGCCCATCTTACATGGCAGTATGAAGTGGAATTTACATTTTTAGTTTGAGCCACATAACAATGTAGTCTTCCAATATTTTATTCTTATTATTATAGGGAAACGTGCGCGAGATGAGCATCTCTCTAAAACTGTATTATCTTGTGAATCATATTTTTAAAATTCAGTATATGTTAGAAGTAATAAAAATAGATACACAGTGGCTGGTGTAAAAAACACTCGCTTTTGTAGGTATATAAAATTTTTTAATAAAACTTTTACCATACAAAGTAAATAATTTAATTCACAGTTTGGTGTGCTGCTGAAGCTGATGCCAAAACGAACATAAACAGCACATATTTTCTTCTATCAACACAAAATTTAATGAATTATTGAAAAGTTTATTATGGACCATTAGAGAGTTTTGCGAAAACCACCGGAGAATTGTGTGTTTATTTAAATAATTTTCTATCAACCAAACGGATATTCATTATTAATTAATTTTCTTGGAAACTAGTTGCGGTTATTGGTAGAAATTATACACACTTCCCCGCTCTAAACTTTGAAATTTGCAGCTTTTCAAGCTGAAATGAGTGCATATGCACTCTCCAATTAAACTCATTAAAACGTCTAGGAATAGGAATTGACAACTCTAAAAAAACTATTCAGTATTAAGAGGAAGCTTCAACCCCCCAGTGGCATAGTCAGCATTCCCCGCTTTCCCAGAAAAAATCCTACAATTTTATTAAATCCTTCCAGAGAATGTCATTTAATTTTGTGTTAGTGCAAAAAATTACAAATTCAAATGTAATTTCGAACCATCTCTTCTCCATATTCAAAAGTGGCCCTTATTATTATTTAACATACTAATTGACTGCCATTTTCTCTTTGCAGATTTTTCGCCTGGAATGTCAACTAATCCAATACTAACACTATTACACTCCTTAACCCCGTTATAAATTAACGCACTCTCTAATTAAACACCGACATTTCATTGTAAACGCAAAACAAACTAACACTCCACACCAGCCCCTCGTTTATCGAGTGTAGAAGAAAAACGGGTAAAATAAAGTGCTAAGCGCTGGGTAAGCGCCATCGGCAATACAATGCCGGGCGCATAATGTACCCCCCAGTGCAGCCACAACAACAACATCCAACAACACAACAACACCAACATAATCGCCCGTTGACGGACGAGAACGGACAGCGGCAAGAGCAGACGGACCGTTACCAATTACACCAGATCGCCGTGCAATTGAACCAACAAGAGAATAGCAAAATCAAAGACGACGATCCAGAGGAAGACGAAGAGGATCCGAATGGCAATCATCATCATCACCATAGACGCGGACCGTTCCATCGTAGATTCTTTAATTACGTACGAGAGGCGTGGACTGGCGTCAAATCGGCACTAGGTACAAAAACGAGATTTTTCATGTTTAAGAGTCGTGTTTTAATTACACACGATATTGGATTTTTGGCGGGAATGATGTAGCTGTTTGATTAAATGTAGAAATCGAGTAATTAAATGAAACATAGAGTGATTGGCTAATTGTGCCGTTTAAATGGCACATCCAAAACGTATTTAATAAATGAACGATTTGAAATTTTATTGTCGCCGATTTAAGCGAATTCATTGCTAATCACGGCAACGTTGCGACACTTTTGACAGTTGCCGCTTTCCGTTGATGTGACAATAATTCCATGTAAAATTTTTTTACCTTCTCGGATAGCGAGGCTGTATTAATGCCCTGTTTACCCATATTTAGCATTAGGCGGACAAAATTTATTACGTACACTCATCTAGGTAAATGAGGATTTATAACAGAATTTGTATAATAAACTCCGTGTATAATGTATCTGGGTTATATTTATAGAGAAGTATGTGCCTAAACACATAGCGCGTCTAGTTGCCTCTAATTATTTTTTTTACTAAAAATTCAATTAAATAAAAGAATCCCTTAACAGACGCGCGGTTTAAAACCAAAATTTCCACTGCATTTGCTGAAAATGCCCTTTTATCTATTCACAATATGAGGTTTTCCGCGCGTCTTTCTGTAATTCCAAATTGCTAGGCAACGCAATCGATAAACAAAAGGCTAGAGGCTACTGTGGACATTCAATTTCCTACTGACCCTCGTATTGTAGTATTTATTTACAAGGGTAGTTCAATAAGTTTCTAATCATGACCTCCCACGCATTTTTCACATAATGTCCATTTGAAGAACAACCTTAAATACATGTACCTAGACGGAATTTAATTAAAACTTCCAACAAAATGTCAACGGCATACACAAAGGGGCAAAACCTCCCTCCTCAAAATATTAAACAACTGTGGAACTTTTTGAAAGTATATTCCGTATTTAGTCGGTTTACCCAGACGCGGGAATTACATTTACATGTAAAGAACAACATTTCAAAAAGAAAAACAAATTTGGGGGTGTTATTAAAAGTAAAAACAAAAGAACCTCTTTGCTATACGGGGGCCCTCTATATGCCTCCTAATGCAAACCAACTCTTATTTTGTCCCCCACATAACTCGCTTATTAAAATTGAACCTAAGTAAACAACTAAACATAGAAAGGTAGGCAGTATAAACAAAAAACAGTAACGCTCCCACTTTATGATCTAGTTCTGTAAACGGACTGCCTCGATATCATATATGCCATGATTTGATTTCGCACAAGTACGTGAAACACATTCAACACTCTTTCCAATATTCACGAGTATACCATGAAACTTCTACACTTGTTTAAGGGTAGTGTATCAAAACAGCCCCCCCAACCGTAGTCATGTGTGTTGTAAATAGTGTTTTTTTTTGCTCGCTATGTGTTTGTGTGTGCATAAAAAATGTTTACGAGCCCGCTTTTCCGCAACCAACTAACATTAAAAATAATTGCCTATACATTGTATTAAATAAGTATGTGTAGAGGGCGTAAGGAAGAGTGGTGGGGGTAGGGTGGCGGCAAACAGCCTCCGTGGATCGCACATAATTAATCCTCAAACGTATATTTTGTTGACATCATCGGCATATACACAATCTGGCCTACAGATTGGACCGATGGGAAATTTTCCAGTTGATCTCCCGCGTCCCTCTATCGGTACACTAAATAAACACTTCATTTACGGCCACATGAATTTTGTACACACTTGATTAGAAAAATTATATTAACTGACGTCTGTGGAACGATTAAAGGAAGGGAGAAAGAAAACATTAAAAATTCGCCTTTAAAAATTGCGAAGACATTTTCATAAAATTGTTTATGGCGGTGAATTACCGTTTTTCATACATTTTGAACGGTTTATTTAACAATTCAACAGACATAACATTAAAAATAAAGCTGTTTATGACCCGCTAGTTGGTCGTTGTTGAATAAATTTTTTATTTTGCCAAATTGGATCCTTTAGCGTTTTTGTAATTGATGTGGAAATTCAATCGGCCAACACCTCACCCTATAATTAAAATTTGCATTTTTCCATTTGCTTTGACAGTTTTTGTTTGCTTTTTTTGCAGATTCTGAACTAGAGGACTTGGAAACACCGCCCCGTTACCGTCCCGACAGTCTTGAAGCCCTCTGTCGGGCGACCCGCTTCACACAAGCTGAAATCAAACGTATCTACCGTGGTTTTAAGGCTGAATGTCCGACGGGAGTTGTCAAAGAGGATACGTTTAAGATGATTTACGCTCAGTTCTTTCCACAGGGTGGTAAGTAATGTCCCTAGGAAAAAAAATGAAAACACTACAAACGGAAAGGCCGCCCCCTCCTTGCCAGCATCAACAATGATAAAACGGCATATAATACAGAAATAAAAACGGTATCCAGGAGATGAGAGATGGTTTCTGTTATGAAATGGATTACGAGATTTATTTTAGACGAAAAAATTCCTAAACTCGCTTCTATGTGTTTACAGTTTGCTTTAATCAGTCAATTTATAATGTTGAATCTCTTTTTTTTTATATACGGGCAATCTGGTTAGACTCATAATAATGGTCATGTTTTTCTGATACCAAGCTGTGTAAACGCAGTCACTGCGGGGTAACGATGTAAACGGACTCAAAGAGTGCCAATTTCAATGTTCCTTTGTTGTATAAAACTGCATTATTTACCATTAAATGTGAAATGAGATCCACTTTATTCGGTGACTTCATCAATTTTCCATTACAAAACTTGCTCATTAATAAAAAAGAGCGAAACTTTTCACGTAGTCAATTAGTATTTTCAACGATAATTAATTCCCATAATAGAAGAGATTTTAAAGTTAACATTTGGAAATTATGTAAATGGAAAGTTGGTAGAGAGACAGTTGTCTCGTTTTTATGTAAAACTTTACTTGTATTTGAGATTTTATTCGCAATTTCGATGCTTCCAGTCACTTTTATTACAGGACAAAGAATAAATAAAATAGATTTGTGTATTATTGTTGTTGTACGCGAGAGAGTTGAATTTTATAATAAAATGCATAAAACATTTTAATGGCAGTAAATCAGTGTGGTGGATTTTCAGAAAATAGAACTTTAACGACTTAAACATACGAGATGGTATCGTTTTACTTAAAATGTTTATAGAAAAACTTTTATTCATATTGCGATTGCAATAACGATTGCGTCTGAAGAAATTTCCATAAAGTCAACAATTCAATATACAGAATAAAACAGTAGCGAGTGTCAAATGACATATAAATGTGCCCTCCTTAACGCCTCCACTGTCTGCTAGTAGGACCGCCTCTGCATTTAAAGTAAACACGATTTCAATTGTAAAACTGTGTGTAATGTTCACATATATACAAATATAATAAAAAATTGTTTATTATTTTTAGATCCGAAAGAAGCTTTTCTCAGTAAAAGAAAATTACATTTCTATTTACAAAGTAAATAATATAATTTACAAACAATACACCAAACTCAATAAGTTTCTTGAAAAGGGAAACAAGAAAACTCGTACATCATTAAATTTATTTTTTTTCCTTTTCCGAAACCAACTGAGAAATCCCACTCTCAATATACATTCCAATTATATATACATGCATTCGACCTGAATTCTTCTATAATCCGAAGTTCCATTTCCGAGGAAAATTCTAGCGGGCAAATTTCTGGTAAATCAATTTCCCACCGGTCGATTGTGATGAAGAGTGAAACCCATTAACTCGATTACACTCGAAATTAATAACAGACGAGAACCACGTTTTGAAACACTCGGTATAAACACAGACACGAATGTGTAAGGATGAGTCGCCTAAAGAGCCCCCGGTCCAACATACACAGCCATCCCCGGCAGCTCTTTGAATGGCAAAAAACGAGGACAAAGCTAATAACCAGCCAGATGCCAGAGGTACATATTTTTTGAATTAACATTTTTATTTATTTCCCTTTTATATGGAATAACTTTCATAAAGGAACGACTGAATCTGATATGCTGATGCTTTTAATAATAATCAGTATATCAAAAAATGTGGAAAAACCCACACAGCGAAATCGAGAATGGAGAAAAAGGTTTCTAAAAACTTTTCAAGACTGGAGAGAAAAAATTGCGATGAGATGGAAGAGAGTATGAGGGATGAGATAAAACTAGTTACAAACTCAATTATACTCGAAGAAAAAAATCATTTCCACCCCTTTAGAATTAATTTGCTTAAATAGTGAGTAAAACTTGGCAATCTAAACTTTCGCTTAGATAGACCGTAAATGTACGAAATAGTTGGGTATTAAAACGAAAATGTGTCACCGTTAAATAGATTTAATCGTCGTTTATTATATGATGCTGATGCGCTGGAGGGGGTGACTTTAAATGTCACACAATTAATTATTTACCAACAATAATTTCGTGTTTAATTTACAGCTAATTCTAGTCAGTATGCACACTACGTTTTTAATACACTCGATCAAGATCACAGTGGATTAATTAGTTTCGAGGTAAGTTTTGCAATGGGAAAATGGGACAGTGGTGGGGATGTGGAAAAGCGCTGGACCCGACCGATACTCAAAACACAAAATAGGTTGAACACTCATCCATCAAGGTTGCTGTATGCGGAATCGGTGTCGGTTTTGTCGCTCTCCCAACCCTTCCAGCTGTCATTATTCGATGCAATTTACTTAATATACAAAAGGACATCATATAGTACTGATTTTGATGGGTTCGAAATCGATCTGACTGTATATACAAGCGTGCCAACTAATTAATTGGCCACACCATAAATCTTTTTTCCGTATACGAGTAATACAGTTGTAAAGAGGTCGTAGGTTAGCGACAATTGTACTTTTTCAAATAGACACTGTTTTGACAGATAAAAGTAATTTCGTCAATTTTTTACTTTAACACAGATGACGTCAGAAAATAGTTTTCTTTTTTCCTGGAAAGCTTTAATTTATCTCTATGTGGAGTTTTTTTTTTCTATACAGAAATTGATTAGATTTCTTACAAATATACAACAGAATCGTATCAATTTCCAATCACACGTGAATAACAGGTTGAAAAAAGAGTTTACTAACAATAAATTCTGCAGATAAATGCAGAGAACTGCAGAATAGTTAAATAACAACTCTCAACTTGTCAGATTTTACAATTAACATATGTCGGTGCATTAATTGAATATGTTGAAAATTTTGTTTTTCATTTGCTTTGGTGAATTTATTAATGTAATTTATCCAGAAATGTAAATTTATATATGTTAATGTCATAAAATTGGAACAGCCATATGGATGGATGTATTATGCCTGGCTCGCGCTTTTACAATTGTTATCATCTTCAAACAAACACACACACACATCCACTTTGTTTATAATCATCATAAAATGAACCCCATTTCCCCCACTTCTTGTGTATACATGTTCGAGCACGTATTTTTATTACAATTCTAATGCGGTTTATTAAAAACTTTTACAACGAATTTGAAATTGTAGCTCTGTGTATATGGGGCAGAGTGGTTCGTTCTCTCCATCATATCACTTGATAAATCCCACAATTTACCAGCACAAAGACTCCCAACAAATCTCACCAAATGCATTTTCTGATACCTACTCTCTACTCCAACACAATATATTCAAATCGGTATGTGTGTGGGCAAAAAAAATCGAATACAAAACTTGTGCGAATAAAACAACTTGAGAACATTGGGATTTTTACGTTGGAATCGACTTTAAATCTCGAATTAATTTCTTACTGACTCACTTTTATGTGATTTTGTCGAGACCAAAGCCGCTTTTATCCTCCACATTGACTTGAATACGATCTGCTAGTAATCCACTACTATATCGACTACTGTTTTCAACTCAAGAAAAACATACTATAGATTGACACAATTTCTGACATGAATAGTTGTTATTTTATTTTTTTTTCGTAGAGATTTTGCAGTATACTCGGTGAACGTTTTGTTTAAAACATAATTAATTATGTTATAAAGGGACCGTGTTGCAAATGTAAAGTTTTTCTGGCAGGACACTATAAATATCTACTGTGTGTGTTGTTCTGTTTACATTTCTGTTGGATGTATTTCATGTTGATTAATATTGTAATAATATAAGGACCAGTTTGGTTTTTCTCAGTCAAAATTTATGGTCTAATGAAAATGTGGTTAAAACTCGCAACTAAAGTGGGCCGTATATGCATGCATGAATGGTGCTGCTATGACAGTGAAATTTAATTATATCTTAATTATTCGGAAGATTTCTAAGTGCACATTAATTAAGTTAATTTACTTTTAGTATTCAATAAAGAGAGTATATACATATAAGGTTATTTGCGTTGACTGTAGCAGTGAAAATACACTATACACAAGTCTAAAGCATGTCTTCCCTGTTTTGAATAAAATTGTAATTGTTTGAAAAAATTTTACAGGACTTTGTACAGAATTTATCGATATTGTCTCGTGGCTCACTAGACGAGAAACTGCGTTGGGCGTTTACATTGTACGACATCAACGGAGACGGTTGTATTACACGTGAAGAAATGACAGACATTGTATCGGCCGTCTATGATTTAATGGGAAAACTTGCCGAACCGTGCATCGAGGAGGATACGGTTAAGGAGAAGGTCGATAGGATATTTCAAGTATGTTTTATTTACAAATATATAAGCTATACTAGAATTTTTATGGCGATTGAAAGCGTTTGTGGGGGGCGGAAAAGGGAGAAAAACGGTCGGAGGGAGAAGTTCTTAGGGTTTAAAAATGCATCGGATGCAAACAAGACAATATAGAAGAACGGTTTGCTGTAATAAAAGAGAAAAAAGGGCACCACAAGCTCATATTAAAATCAATAGAGACGATCATGGGGAAAGTGTACACACTGATGATGGAAATTCGGATTTGAGAAATGATAGAGAGGGAGAGAAGTTGGCACACAAGAAGTACGGCTTCAGGGCGAATAATAAGAGATATTTTTTGTATAATTTCCGTCTTGTATATATAGACATTTAGAAAACGGGTTTTGAGTTATTTGCGGCGTCAATTTTCAGTTTATTAAAAATTCCAAAAAAAAAGTCGACACCAAAAAGCGCTACTTTATCGATTTCTTCGTACAATCAATTAGAGCTCTCTCGCAAAAATATTTTTACGAATTTGTAAACAGGCTGCTTCATAAATTATCTAAATGTTAGCGTTTCGTGTTGGATAAACAAACGAAAATATCAGAAATACAAGACGGCAAGTTGCTAAGTAACGAGATGGGGGCTTAATGGATGTTCATTTGTTACAATTTCAACATAATGATGACTTTGCGCCCGTGTGTGTATGTTGCAGAAAATGGACAAGAACCAAGATGGTGTAGTGACGTTAGACGAATTTTTAGAATGTTGCCAAACAGACGAAGACATCTCCGCGTCCATGGCGGTGTTTGATTCTTCAATATGACGGTCACCAGTCGGCGTTCGTCCACCTCCATCATGGTCATGAGCGAATGTCGACTTGATGGGGCCGATGCATTCAATTTTCGATTCACATTTATAATTAGTCCCGATTTTTGATGACCAAACATAAATTAATTTTTAAGAGAAAAAAAAATCGTTATTAAATATTTAAAAACGCATGAAAAATTATTACCTAAACAATTATATGGAGGTAGAGTGCGTTTTTCCTGGCGTTTGGAAAATGAAGACAGTTTCCAAAACAGGATAAACGTACTGTACATTTAAATAAAAAAACAAGTGATAAAAATATTAGAGTATAATATGTTGATTTTCCAATTTTTAATTCTTATATAAAATAATATACATATATGGTCTATATGGAATATTAAAAAAAACGCTTTAAATTAACCGTAAGTAACTACTATTTATATATTTTTTTAATTTTATAGAGCGAGTTCAGTTGAAATCGATTTTTAGCTGTCCTTGTTGAATAGAAAAAGTCTATTTAATTTTTGTAAGTAATAGATCAAATATATTTTTCAATTCTAAAAAATGAACAAATAACAATTTAAATGTGATTAATAAGAACAACAAGCAACATTAATTGCGATTACTTAAATGCAACCAAATAATAATGGAAATCATTGCTATTTTTAATCAAAAAAATCATGTTTAAAACCGAACAAACTCATATCGTGTTTATTGCGCTTGAAATGCTCAAAAAAGACGCTAAAACCCTTTTGCAAGAATACTTATTTATCTATAGACAAACTAAAGTGCGTCTTTCCTTGTTTGGTCTAAAACTAACTTGGTGTTTTTTGTCGACCAAGTCAGGAAAAACATACTGTATTCATGTTTAGACATATCTCTAATCCCCCCTTAACACACTATATAAAAATTACTAAAATAGCTAATTGTTAAATGTTTTAAGACTGTTTGTATTAGATTCTAAATGTGAAGAAAATGATAAAAAATAATATGTTGTTAGAAGCGATCATGGACAATATTTGAACAAAAAAAAAATCGAATCCTCTTCATTTAAAAATTTATTCGTGTTATTTCCAAGAAAAAAACAACATAGTTGTACTATGTAGATTGATGGCCCCGCCAACCCCCCATCAGAGTATATTAAATGTCTTATGCCCGTACTATGTTAAATGTATTGTTGATGTTTAGGGAAATTTAATTTTATATAAAAAAAATGTCACCGTTTCGATTACGGTTCAAAAATTGCAACACTGAACCGCAATGGAAAAATACAAATAAATTTATTTACAACAAAATAAAATACTGTTTGTGCCACATCCGTTTATTTGTTATAACATAAAATTTATGTTAGACAAACTATATAATAAATTATATTAATTTTACGATTTTGGTGTTGTGGTTTATTTTTTCATTTCCATCTGGTAATCAGCAATAAAACAACGAAACGTAATAAAAATAGCAACATTTATTTGAAACCACATAAATTAAACAATATTATTAACACGACGGTATTCCCCATAATCGACGTATCCATCAATATTAAGATCCATTTGATCAATAATGCCATCTACAAGCGAAGAAAGTGATTCATCAGTCATTGGTTTAAAGTCTTCTTCTTTTTTGTTGTCCCCTAAAACACACGAACATCCCTTTTAGTCTTACAAATCAAAATGGAAATGGCACTAAACGAGTACAAGTTCCCGCATATAAACACACACCCAGAAAAATTAAGCAGATGGTTTCGCTGCCCCAGCGGCCTTTTGTTGTGCCCTTATGAATTCCGGATAATCAATATAACCATCCTGATTCACATCGTCCACATTCAAAATCGGATCGATCAATGTGACCAATTCATCGTCTTTAAACACCTTCTCCTCAACCTGTTGCTGTTGGTGAGGATGCTTCTCTTTACTACCTTGTTCTACACCAAACGAGAAAAGCCAATACATAAAACTCATTTACCAACATGATCGCCCCACGACCAACACAACACACAAATCTACTCACCATGCCAATGGATTAGGGATTTGATCAATTCACAGCCATCTAATTTGTTATTGTTATCAGCATCGTGCATCTTAAAGTAATGGAATTGCAGTTCTTGTTCGCTCATTTTACTGGTGTCGATTGGCACCTCCATATGTTCAGCAATATGTCTGTAATTTAAAACAAGATCAATTTGATATTCAGACGTGATTTGTTATTGTTTTTTTACTGTTTCTCATGAGCTATGTTGGCAGCGTTCAGAATCTGTTGCGGTTGTCCATGGGGATGGTGTCCCATGGGTTGCTGGTGCTGTTGAACAGGCACCTGCATCTGCACGGGCACTTGTTGCTGCATCTGAGGTACTTGTTGTTGCATTTGGGGGACTTGCTGTTGCATATGTTGAACGGGCACTTGCTGCTGAGGGATTTGTTGGACAGGGACTTGCTGTTGGCCATACTGGACCTGTTGGTATTGCACTTGCTGTTGCATATGGGCCTGGGGGTTCTAAACAGATTCAAGAAACTTGTGAAATTTGTTAAAGACATGGGTTTTTCTTGTTTTACCACAGCATATTGTTGGGGTGGCACACCGGGCGCGACACGTTGGCCCAAAACATTAGAAAAACACACTAAAAACGTATAAAAAAAGTAACTAAAATACATGGTTTTTGGTAAAAATCAATTGCCGAAAACTACTTCATATGGAAGAATTGTTGGAAATCAAACTGGAAACACCACGTAGTCTCAGTTTATTGACAAGTTTATGTGGAACCGGTCTACCAACATTCCAACACCGAAATTCCCTAAATAATTTAAACAGCAGAGGCGGACTGGCCGCCATTAAAGCAAATTAACATATAGGATTATTTTCCAATTAAATTCAAAGTTTTATTTACTCAAATACACGAGGAGAGTGTATCAAAAACGGATCAGATAAAAAATGAAACCTTTCCATGTACCCTAGCAAAATAATCGCACACTTTATCAATAAAATTGAAAATACTTCAATTTAGCCAAATAAGATATATCAGTTTATACAAACATTACATACATATTATACACGAGTTAATAGATAAAAGTAGAAAATATATAATATATATATATTGTTTATTGTGTATATGTTCAGATGTAAATAGCACTCAATGTGCCATCAATAATCACGTGTTTATTTAAACATTGCTCTCTTTGTGGCCATAGTCCAAAAAAATCGGTACCCAATCAATGAGTAGTCCCTAATCAGATGGATTCCCTCGTTTTTATAATATACTGTAAGACGAATAATTTGCCAAAGTAGATCTCGGTTCCTTCAACTGAAAACACCACCGAAACTGGCGTTAGTAAATAAAATTTAATTTTTTTTCTCGATAATAATGTTGGCACCGTTACGAGTGATCCGGTCTGGCCAGTGTTTGGCCTTTAATGGGGTGGGTTTCTATCGAGTGCCCGCACAATTGGTTGCAGTTCGGGGGAAAATCGGCGCTGTTAGAGCGGCCTCCACCAGCCCTCGACTTTGGCTACCCCGCATCAGTACCGTAAGTAGTTCGGTAAGTACAACCAACAGAATTGAAACGTCGATATACCAATGACCCCAGAAGAAGATTTACGATTTACGTCAAAACCTTGAAATCCTAGAGATTTTTATAGAGAATAAGGTACTGTTGTTTATTGATTTATAAATAAGAACCATATCAATAATGTTGTGGCAAAAGTCAAAATTGAAATCACAGCAAAACAAGAATATTTACGTAATAATAAACAAATCAGAGAAAAGACGATTGTACTTTGACTTGCAAACAATTCAAAAATAACCATTTTTTATTAACAATTGTAGAAAAAAATATTATTAATTGTTTGTTATGATAATAAATCATGATATTGGCACGTGAATGCAATAAGAAAATCGAATTGTGAAAAATCCCTTTTTACAAAACAAAAACAGTACTTTAATCTCAACTGGATTAAGCTAATAAGGAAACACTTAATGCAATTGAACTTTAAGTGATAACATTTTATTTGTTTATATGCACGAATTAGTAATGCTTGTTTTTCACCTTTATGGACGTTTTTGTACAACATCAGACACGTGTTTGCATTAATTAGTCGCCACCAAGGCTGTTAATTCCTTCATTAAACATTCGCACTACTCGTGGAAGTTGTAATAAAAATGCAAAAATGTTAACACTCCTTGTTCATTCCAATTAAAACTATCAACATGTCTAGTAAAGTAATCGACAATTCTTTTGAAAAAACTCATTTTAAATCTGCCCAGGTGAATTACGACAAGAAGACCAGCTTCGATAAGAAACACAACACATTTTCCGATCGCAGTCAATTGAAATATGCCCGACGTTTGGTGGTGAAATTGGGCAGTGCTGTGATTACGCGTGAAGATGAGCACGGTTTGGCGTTGGGTCGGTTGGCGTCCATCGTGGAACAAGTGGCCGAGTGCCAAAATGAGGGACGCGAATGCATTATGGTGACCAGTGGGGCAGTCGCTTTCGGGAAACAGAAATTGACTCAGGAATTGTTGATGTCGTTGTCGATGAGGGAAACTTTGTCACCAACGGACCATACACGAGAGGTAAAACAGTATATTTTTAGATCCTTGTTAATGTTATGTCTAAAATGAATTGTTTTTGCTAAATTCATTTTATCATTAAGTCAATGTTTATGCTTATTCAGATTTGTTGTTTGTTTTGAAGAAAAGAAAGTTACGGATTAATGTGGTATAATGTAATTGTTTTTAAATTTGTCGATGTTACCTTGGCGGAACTGGAATAGTTCGCTATTGACCTTCAGTTAGCAACTATTTTTTTCTATGATTTTATGGTGCACGTGTTTGTTACGCAGATACAAACTGGGTCGGGTGTCATTCAGGACTTATCAGCCGTCAGTGTATAAGCCAAAGTTAAACAGTTCCATATGGAGATTCATTCAATTTTCGAGTTTTTTTTTTGAATTTTAGGACAAATCTACCTCTGACA
Organism: Silvanus unidentatus; assembly: GCA_963930825.1. Classification (NCBI taxonomy): domain Eukaryota; kingdom Metazoa; phylum Arthropoda; class Insecta; order Coleoptera; family Silvanidae; genus Silvanus; species Silvanus unidentatus. The sequence continues at coordinate 1,049,094 of OZ005762.1, forward strand.
TGAATGCATTCAAGATTTTTCCTTGACTTTAGGGAAATTTCCAATTGATAATCACGCACTTAGTCTATTTTTATCGAAATTTAAGTAATTGATCTTCAATTAAGTCGTAATTCCATTGTCCTTAAATGTCGACATTAAATTAGAGATAAGACTGTCCGGTTTGATCATGAAATCGGCGCTTTCATTCACCTTGTCACCACAGACATCACGTCGATGTCCCCATTTCCACTTTCACAATCACGCGATTAAATTTATTTGTCTCTGATTCATTTATAAACACAGACATACTGACGTATAATTCTTTGTGTACTCAGGAAGCTCCGACTCTCGTGGAACCCCGTGCAGCGGCAGCTGTTGGACAATCCGGTCTCATGTCTTTGTATGATGCGATGTTCGCCCAATACGGCGTTAAAATCGCCCAAGTTCTAGTCACCAAAGCGGATTTCTATAACGAAGAAACTCGTCGTAATTTAATTAGTACTCTCTCTGAATTGATCCACTTAAATATCGTACCAATCATCAATACCAACGATGCCGTGTCGCCTCCACCACAAATTGACGAACCGATTGGCGGTAAAGCCGGTAAAAGAGGCATCAGTTTGAAGGATAATGACAGTTTGGCGGCTATGTTGGCGGCGGAAGTTCAAAGTGATTTGTTGATACTCATGTCCGATGTCGATGGCATCTACAGTAAACCACCATGGGAGCCAGGTGCGAGATTCTTGCACACTTTCAGCTCTGATATGCGACACACTATTGAATTTGGCCAAAAATCGAAAGTTGGTACCGGTGGAATGGATTCTAAGGTGAATGCGGCCACTTGGGCATTGGATCGTGGTGTTACGGTCGTTATTTGTAACGGTATGCAAGAGAAGGCGATTAAAACAATTTTAAGTGGACGTAAAGTTGGTACGTTCTTCACGGAGACTAATGTTGCTGGATCGGTACCAACAGAAGTGATTGCCGAGAACGGTTAGTAGCAATTTACTGTTTTTTAAACTGTTGTTCTCACTATCTTTCTTGTAGTTCGTACTGGAGGACGACTTTTAGCCACTCTAACACCCGACCAACGTGCTTCCTGTGTCCACACTCTCGCAGACTTACTTGTCTCTAAGCAAGCTGACATCCTGGATGCCAACAATAAAGATCTTGATGAAGCCACCAAATCCGGATTAGCCAAACCGCTTTTATCCCGTCTCTCTTTAACACCATCTAAATTGAAGAATTTGGCTGTTGGACTGAAACAAATCGCTGATTCTAGTCACAATAATGTCGGACGTGTCTTACGTCGTACCAAATTAGCTGAAGGTTTAGAACTCAAACAGATCACAGTGCCAATTGGTAATCTTTTGGTTATCTTCGAATCCCGTCCGGATTCGTTGCCTCAAGTAGCCGCTTTAGCCATTGCTTCCGGTAATGGACTGCTTTTAAAGGGCGGTAAAGAAGCTGCACACAGTAACCGAGCTTTAATGGCACTTGTCCACGAAGCTTTGGCCACCATTGGCTGTTCAAATGCCATTTCTTTGATTTCAACTCGCGAAGAGATCGGCGATTTGTTGTCAATGGAGCAACACATCGATTTAATTATTCCACGTGGTTCCAGTGAACTTGTGAGAAGTATCCAGGAGCAAAGTCAACACATTCCAGTGATGGGTCACGCTGAGGGTATCTGTCATGTGTATGTGGATAAACAAGCCGATTTGCAGAAAGCTTTAAAGATTATCCGTGATTCGAAATGCGATTATCCAGCCGCTTGTAATGCAATGGAAACGTTGTTGATTCATCGTGATTTGATGGATGGCGACTTCTTCTCAGACGTTTGTAATATGTTGAAGAAAGAGGGCGTTAAGATCAATGCTGGGCCTGCTTTAAGTGAGCTTCTTACGTTCGGTCCACCGTTAGCTAAATCAATGAAGCACGAATATGGTGCTTTGGAGTGTTGTGTGGAAGTTGTGAAAGATATTAATGAAGCCATTGACCATATTCACTCTTATGGTAGTGGACATACTGAGGTTATTGTCACCGAAGATGGTACTTAACTCTAATAATTTTTTAGAACTTTTTTAACTTATTTTTCTTGCAGATCAACAAGCTGCCAACTTCCAACAACGTGTGGACAGTGCCTGCGTTTTCCACAACGCCAGTTCTCGATTTGCTGATGGATTCCGATTTGGATTGGGTGCTGAAGTTGGTATTAGTACTGCTAGAATTCATGCACGTGGACCGGTGGGTGTTGAGGGTCTGTTGACCACCAAATGGGTGCTGAGTGGACGAGATCATGCTGCTGCTGATTTTGCTGAAGGAGGCAGTTGCACATGGCTCCATGAGTCATTACCAGTGAATTAGATGTAAATCCCCCAATTCTGCCATATTTATTTCATTTCATAAATGTGTTTTTCTCTTTTTACTGCTAGTTACACATACTACTTATATATTTTTGTACATTTGTATATATTTATTAATATATTGTTTGTTATTAATTAGACGTTTAGAGGTGTAAATGTTTTTTGTATAAAATAAAGTTGAGCAAACTGAATTTCACTTTTCTCAGTTACGGACCTGTACAAGTTAGTTACTTTTCGGGGTACCAACGTAACTAAACGTCAAACTAACTTAACCTACAAATTAGACATTTCTTCTTTTCCTGTTTCTTTAAATTTCTTCCTTAAAGTAGTGAGAAATGAGTGATGATAGTAATGACGAGTTTGATTGTGATAAAGATTATGTTTTGTATAGAAATAGACCTGAATGGAAAGATGTGACACCAGTACAACAGGACGATGGGCCCGATGCGATTGTGGCAATCGATTATACGGAAGTTTGTACGTAAAACTACACCCTTTGAATTTATTAAGCTAAACACGTTTCATTTTCAGTTGAGGATGCATTTGACTACTTCAGAGCAGTTGTTCAAAATCAGGAAATGTCCGAAAGGGCACTCGAATTAACAACAACATGTGTTGATTTAAACCCAGCAAATTACACTGTTTGGCAGTTCAGAAGGGACGTTTTAAAGGCATTGAAGAAAGACTTGAGGGAGGAATTAGAGTATTCGGAAAAAATCATTCTTAAACATGAGAAAAACTACCAAGTTTGGCACCATAGGAAAGTGCTAATCGAATGGTTGAAGGACGCTTCCAAAGAGAAACAATTAACTGAACGAGCATTGGACAAGGAAGACAAGAATTACCATGCCTGGCAGCACAGACAATGGGTTTTAAAAACATTTAAGTGAGTCACAACTGAAACATCAATTGTTTCACTGATTAACTTTTATTATTTTCTAGCTTATTCGATGGAGAACTGGACTATGTGGACAAACTGTTAAATACTGACGTCCGCAACAATTCCGCATGGAATCAACGTTATTTCGTAATCAATAATACCACAGGGTTCACCGAGGAAGTGCTCAGTCGTGAAATCGACTACACATTAAGCCGCTTACGTGAGTTAATCGAGAATGAGAGCGCTTGGAATTATTTACGTGGCTTGTTATTGCACGACAAGCAAGGCTTAAGCAACAATCCCAAAGTACGTAACTTCTGTGAGGAATTATACCAAAGTGGAAACCGTTCAGCATTGCTACTTGCCGCAATTGTGGACATTTGCTACGAACAAGTTGGACCTGGAGTAAATGATCAAGTTTACAATTTAGAACGGGGATTAGAATTGTGCCATGAATTAGAGACGAAAGTAGACACTATTAGAGCGAAATATTGGGCCCATATGGCGGAAATGTTGAAACAGAAAGCGAAAGGAGAGGACTGTAGCAACGATACACAATGAAATCGCTTTTGAAGACAATTTTACGTAAATAAGTGTTTTTTAAATTAATTTTAAATGTTGATTGTGGAGTAGCATATCCAATTTGGTCGGCGCAGTGTTCATTTTTTGGTGCTTACGAATTGAATTCGTTGTGGAATTTTACTTACATTCCTATTTAGATTTCAGTGCACAAATATTCCGAATATTTCCTGCACAATGAATAAAAACTCGTTTGTTTTCTACAGTAATCAAATAGAAATTGTTTACTCAGTCAAAATAATAAAACATTTACTGTTTATTACATACTCTTTTTGTTGTTATTAAATTGGGGTCACTTCACTCTCTTCTTTGTCCTTTATTAGAACTTGATAAGCCCCATAAATACAAAACCAAGACAGACATAAAACACCTACGAAACATAACATTAAAATTGCCATTTAATATATGATCGATAAGTTCACCAAATATTGAGAATGTTATTAAAAAGGTCGCATTCCTCGTCGTGTGTCCTTCAATGTGTAATGTTGCAGCGAATAAACTGAGAAAACTTAGACAAGCGTAAAGAAAAGCGCACTTATGTTTGTTCTGTGGAATGAAATCAATTAACTTCGGTTTTTATATTGTTGTAAAGGTTTACCTTCAAAACGGAAACTAATAACAGTACACTAACGAGAAGATTACAAGCTGCAAATCCCATTGATAATTTAAAAAATCCCACACGTATTTCATCACTGTCCACGTATTTCAGTTTTAATGTGCAGATTATCACTCCAGAGACACCAAACACCTTCAAAAAGACGGAATTTTAATTTGTTAATGGTGTGATTTTGTTACGTACGAAATTGATGCACAAAATTAAGAACCAGCCCAGTTTCCATGAGGGACAGTCACATTTGTAACCCATTTAGGGGTGATTGTGGTAGTTGTATGAATAATCGGAATCTTTGTGTTTACGCAAAGTTTGAAAGGGGGAAAGCGCGCGCCTGGATGTGGATAGACGCCTACCATCCTGGCGCCTAGAGCCTGCAGTTCAATAACATCCCCAGTTAAAAGGGAGTAAATTAGTAATGGGGATGTGGACAGTTTTTTATTTGATAAGCGAATTTACATGAATTTTTAAATCTTTAATAAGTTCCATATGGAGGGTTTCCGTATTCGGTGTACAAATTGTTCCAAAACTCCATATTTTCGCCACCTAAATTCGATTGGACAATTAACTCCTCCCCGATATCTAAATATTTAACATTCGAAGGGTCGACATTGGGCCAAATTATATCTGTCAAGATTTCTGATTTGTTTGGCGTTGGGTTTCTGTAAAAAAAATCAAATGAGTACCAAAAAGGTTTAAATGGTTTAAACATTTGAACCCAGTTTTTGCGAAGTTCGTCCACATTTCAACCATCCTTTTCCTGACTAGCAAATCCGGATCCGAAATATTGGTAATCGAGTCAGACACCTGAAACAAGTACCGTAAGTCTTCTGAATGACCAACACCTTCACTGGAACTGCTTCGAAGCGGATTTCCTAACATCCCCTTGTAAGAGAATTGGTAGAGGTACGTGGTGGTAAATTTTGACACTTGCTTTGCATATTCCAGGATTGGTTTAAGAAACAAATCGTCTGAAGTGAACTAAACAAAAAGTAGTGGTAAAAAAGGCCAAAGTCACTATTTTTCATCATACTTTGAAAATGTTATTCTTGGATACTGCCAAGGGCTTATTCTTGAAATATTTCTTTTTGATTTTTAATCCACACTCTACTCTCGATGTTAAATTGGCATTCATATCACTTGGACATAAAAGTAAAGGGAATAAATCATAACTAGCGCTGTACAATTGCAACACCTTCCAAACTATACAACAACAGAAGAACATGAGATTTGAATTTTATTCCTCCAGAGGAAAGTATTTACTATTATCAAAAGCTATACTCTCTTCAGTTGTCACACCCACCATAATAGGAACTCGATTAAACTTTCCTTCGGTAAGCAACTGATGACTCTGATTAGTTACGATCTGATTATGGGGTTTGTAACTTGGTCCCCAGACAAACCCGTCAAGGAAATTTGTTAAAAATGTTTGCTGTAAGCTTAAAGTGAATTTTGGAAAATAAAAGAATTTAAAGACAGACCATAAGTAGTTGCGAAGTTGACTCTTTAAGCAATTGACTCATTTCCACTTTTCGCAATTTATCGACCAATTTTTGAGAATCGGTGTCAAATATTTGTAATCGCGATGCCAAAAACTGCGCTGTTAATTTTGGATACTGAGCTAAAGACCAAGGAACTAAGCTGACACCACTCTGTTGGATGGCTTTTTGGAACAAGCCTTCTGTCAGAGGACTTTGGACTAAATAAGACACACTAACAGATCCAGCGCTTTGTCCAAAAAGAGTCACTTGCTTGGGATCTCCGCCGAAATTTTTTATATTCTTTTGGACCCATTGCAGAGCTAGAATTTGATCTTTAAGTCCATAATTTCCGGTAGCAGCATCATCTTCAGTCGACAAAAAACCTGCAAAAATGGAGTTCTAAGATTCTAGAAGTTCTAAAAACTTTCAGGGTTACCAAAAACTCCTAAACGGTAATTCATAGATACAAAAACAACGTCTTTTTCCAGCAGAAAATCTGGTCCAAAAGCCTTGTAACTGGCGCTTCCTTCCAAGAAATAACCTCCATGGATCCAAACCATCACTGGTAACAGATTTTCGGAAATTCTTGGAGTATAGACATTCAAATACAAGCAATCTTCGCTTCCATTTCCGCTAATTGGTGTACAATCGGGGCCTTCTTTGTTGGTTTGCAAAATATCTTTCCAACTAGCAGCAGGAACAGGATCCTTGGATGCAGTTTCGATTAAATTACAAGATACTTTCATTGGTTTTTAGAAAACGTTACCGTAAACCTCAAAGATCTAACTGGTGGAGTACCATAAGGAATTCCAAGGAATGCATAGTAAGTTTGACCTAATTGTCGAGTTTTGTTTACAGTGCCTTGTATTTTACCGTTCTCAGTTTCAATCTAAACAATTCAAAACTTTATTAGCTTGTTGAGCAAGTACTACAACTTACAATAGGGCCTTCCTGGCCAAAAACAATACTAGTTAAGATAAAAAACATACAAAATCGTACAAGACCTTCCATATTTCACCTAAATTACTTTGTGTATACAACCAATTTAAAACAGCGATTATTAATAAGTAACTTATAAAAAAATATTAATTTGGAGATAAAGCACGTGAAATGGAATTGCGGATAAATGGAAATGCGATAAGAAACGTTCATACGATGCTCATTTACATAATAAGTTCAGAAATTATCTTGAATGGATTAAATACCTCATTTTCTTTATGTTATTAATAATGATAGTGTAAATTAATATGCATTTAAGGGTGTACATAAATTACATGCTCCCACATAATTTACAACGGCAATAGAATTGGGTTTATATGTATAATGGATATAATTATCCATATCGCTCCAGTTGAATTATGATACATTAATTTTCTTTTAATGAGAACGTACCCCAATTTAATGGTTTCATAAATTATTAAATGACTTTTAAATTTTGAGTAGAGAGCTGATTACCCACTAGCTCAAGTCTTTTGAAACTTAGATACATTTTTTGGCAAGACCAATAACTTTGTTCACGAAATAAAACTACTGTGAGTAATTTTCTTTAAAATATTTATTGATATATAAAATACATAGGTATCATAATTTTTTTGCAAGCAAAAACAAATATTTCTAATGATTACTCTAAATTGGAAGTATTAGGCGAATAATAGACACCCATAATGAGTGATGCAAAAATCTGCGAATTGTAAGTAAATTTGTAGAAATGAATTGTATTTTGGAATTTAGTTTATGTGTAGTTGAATGAATAGAATGATTCTATTTATGATGTCCCATAAACAGAACAGCCCCATGATTAGTCTTTATATGGAACATAAACGGATGGTCTGCTATAAATTTGATTGATGTTAGTGGTGGTGAAAGTGGTGCACTTGGTGGAAGAATTAAAACTGTGAAAAATAAAATAGTTGCTTTTGAAGAAAATCTAGACAATTTTCGAAAAATAGAATATTCAGTTAAGAATTATAAAACCTTGGAAATTTTTTTGCAATGTTCTGGCAATATTGAAGATTTAGCTTTTATAAATAGAAAAGTATTCAATAAAAAAAACATTCTTTTCATTGTCGAATTTTAGATAAAGGAGAAATGGGTGATTTGCTTCTGATAAACCATGAAAACCTCTTAAAAATAAGGTAAAAGAATTAACAAATTGGAAAGTTTTGTTTGCTACTGATAGTGGTGGGTGGTGGAGAGTTTACACTGCAAAAGCAAAAAGAGATGACATTTATTTATTGCCAACTGAGAGAGCAACGTTGTCGTTGTCTTTAAAGCGAATAAAGAAGAAGATCTGAAGATTATTGGATTTGGTTTTACTAATGTCTACAATGGTAACAAGATCTTTGTTGCATTCAACACTAAAAAACTTTATTATAAAAAAATACAAAGTGCCATATACAAGTGTCAGTGCTTTATAAAGACTAAAACAACTTTAAGGATAACTTCAATTAGAATTGGGAGATTTATTCTCCCATCATAAAGAGCGCAATAAAAGATTTATTAATTGGTAGTTTATCTGTGTCAAGTGACTCTCTCACTACAAGTTTAAAATTAATAAGAATATTAAGTATGTACTTATGTAGTGCTTTTACTTAAAACGAAGCCTGTTTTCCAATAAATAATACACCATATTGTTTATCTGCTAGAATGAAGATAAAGGGGTGAGAAGCGTGGAAAACCTTATGTGCTGCTGGTGATAGTAAATAGTCAACAGCAACCGCTGAAAAAAACGCAAATTTTAAGTACATTTACATTTATGAATCAAAGGGCAAAAATAACACGAAAATTTCTAAATGTTAAGAGCTTTATTAGTAAAATTTTGATAAAGAATTATAAAATAAAAATTATTATATTAGATTAGATTAAAACGTCCACCAAAGAAAATGGGCCCATTTATAATCCTCAACATGTATATAAAGGGATGATCCGCTGTGAATTGAATGGGGTCTTGTTGCCGGATAAACGCAACTTTTTGAACAACAATTCCTGCCAAATGGAAAGAAAAGTTAACATTAGGGACACTGTGAACAAAATGTATTGATGCACAGTAATGATTCTACTACGCCTTTCTGATATTTTTGTTTGTTTCATGAATGTTTCAGTTTGTTGACAATGTAACGTGTCTTAATTGGCTGTTGGCTGGTGTTGAAAACTTCCCCAAAAACAAAACCCCCATATTCTGATCCCTTAATATGTAGATAAATGGATGGTCAGCTTGAACTTGAAATATGCGAGGTTCCTCAGAAGTTATAAGTTCACTCTCTAAGTACCATAAATAATAGAAAATTCAGTTTTAGATTATTTTTTACTAATGTACGATAATTGGAGAAACTTATAAAAAATAAGTAAGATGGGACCTTTTATATTTGGTACTAAAAAGCACTCTTTTACTAAATACAAACAAATGTTTACATGTTTGAGATTGGGGCTATTGAAGGTACTCCGCATGTAAAGAATGAATTACTTATTGCACACTAATTTGTTTATCGATGTTGTTGTTGTTATATTAATGTGTTATTAATTGTCTGATATAAATTTTCCGAAGACGAACACGTTTTTACGATGGCTTCCAATGCAGATAAATGATTGGTTAGCTTGAGATCAGCAGGAGCGAAATCAACAAGAACTACCAGTACGAAACTCAAAAACTGACTTCCAGAAATAATTTTGTTCTTTCGATTTATGAATCTTCTAATAATAATAGCACCAAATTGAACAATGAAATGAATATTCTCTGAATTATTATGAAACTACTTACTACCTACCTAATTACAATGCGCATCATACAAATAAGAAACAAAATTTGAATACTGCTTATTATTTTCTCTAATATATTTATGTCTTTTTAATATTCAAATGCAACATTATTAATTGGTTGGTGTTGAAAATTTCCCAGAGAACAAGACCACATTGTTGCCACCTCTTAAAAAGTAGATAAATGGATGGTCAGCTTGGAAAATGCGGGGGTCATCAACATGAATCACGGCACTTGCTAATGTAAAAATTGCTACAAAATTAAAAAAAAAACATTCCTTCAGAAATTATATTATCCATAATATTTTTTATTAAACATTCTAGAATGCCGTTATTCTAAAACTGAATTAATCAGTTCGCGTTTTAAGTAAAAAGCACGTTTTCTATAAAAGATTTTTGTCAAATGCGAAAAAATGGAACAAATCTAAATTATTTGATCTAATTTATTTATAATTCTTTTCATAGTCAAAATGCAATGTTATTAATTGGACGGTGTTGAGAATTTCCCAAAGAACAACACCACGTTGCTACCATCTCTCAAAATGTAAATGAATGGATGATCAGCTTGGAATATTCGCATTGGTCTTGTTGGAATGATAGCACTCACAAATTGAATACCGACTAAAAAATTCAGTTTCAGTAAAAATTTCACTGTTTAAAAGTACAATTTGCTACAGCAGACACCAATTTCCCACTAGCACTGTTCTTATAGCATGTGTTAAAGAAGTCAAATGTTAACAATTTGCAGAAATAATAAACGAGTTTAAATGATTTATGCTTGATTTGCCAAAATTTATTCAACCATTTTGTATAGTCACAATGTAATTAATTTTGTGGTGTGTAGCACTTTCCAAAGAACAACACACCAAATTTATCATCCCTTACAATGTAGATGAATGGATGATCTACTCGGAATTCGATTTTGGTTCTTGAGGGAACGTAAGCACTCACCTGTAGCGATATAATAGCTACAAAATTCAAATTTTAGAGATAATTTTGTCACTTTAAAAGTGTAAAAATTACGAATTGTTTTAAGTACGATTTTTTACAGAGTAACTACTCTTCCACCAAAAAGAAAACCAGTACTGTCTGTTCTTAGCATGTATAAAAACGGATGATCGGCAACGAAATGAATAACAGATTCGCTATTATTAATGATGACGTCTTTTCTACGTAAAATCTCTAAAAAAATCAAAAATACTCGCTTATTTTTTTGTAATTTATAACAAAATGTGTTAAAGTCTGTTAGAGAGAAGAGATGAAAAATGCGAAAGTAAAACAAATCAAAAAATGTCAAATCAAGGACTAGCACGGGAAAAGTAAGGAAAAACTAAAAATTTGTTAGTATTTCTAAAGTAAAACTTTTATTTGATTTATATTTATTTAGTACCCATGCACAACTATTCTAGAAATTATAATTAAATTGCCCAGACAATAAAATAAGTACACCCAAATTCTAAATATACAATATACAATCTTGAGTTTCAATCTCCATTAAATCGACCAGCAAACAAAACACCAATATTTTCCTCACTTAATGTGAAAATAAACGAATGATTTGCTATGAAATATGCGTTGGGTTCTAGAACCGCAGTTATTCCAACAACACCTGACGATAAATCATGCAATAGTTATTTATAAGTAATTTTTAATGCAAATTTGGCTGCGTTTACTCGTAGGAATATAAGCAAAAAGCGTGGTAATTAAGTAGTTCATAATTGACTAATTTGTGACAGCATTGACTCGACCAGCAAAAAGTATCCCAATCGACTCATCACACAAAATATAGATGAATGGATGGTCTGCATTGAAGATTAACGGATCCTTTATAGGTCCAACAAAAGATAGTCCTGCCACCACAACTACTGCAAAAAAAAACTACTGTTTGCAATCGAGTCAATTAAACGGAGTCAATTAGGTAAAGGCTACGTTTACACTTTATACATGCAGTGTAAACAATAATAAACTACATTAGTGCAAAATTGTTAAATCATGCAAAACAAAACAAAACGATTAATATATTTATTCATGCATTAAAACGCGGACATTTATTAATTATTCAATCTCCCAATAAACAAAACTCCTACACTTTTTTCAGAAAGCGTGAAAATGAATGAATGAGATGCTTTAAAAGAGTACAGTTTATCATGTAAACTTTTCGAAGTGATGATTCCTGTCAAATAAAAGACTCCAAATAAATATAAAAAAACTTTTCTGTATTACACATTAAGAGAACATTAAAGTGCTTATATCAAACATGTGCATGTAGGTAAATCAAGACATAAATTTGCCAACAAACAGTACAACCCCATTGCATTGCAAAACATGGATGAAGGGATGATCGGCTTTAAATAATTTGGGTTTTGGTGGTATTGCTGGTATACTCAATGTGACAACACCAACTGCCGGAAAAAAAAGAAGAAAAACTTTATGTTAGATGCATTTTTTTCTATACAAGAAGAGTTTTCAGAAAATGTTCGCAGTGGAGGTAAAAAATAGCTTTTAGTATACAAATAAAAAATTCGTCTATATTTAATACAAAAATTAGTAAATCTACGGCGATTTAACACATCCAACAAACAGTATAGCAGAGTTGCATTGCAAGTAAAATATGAATGGATGGTCAACAATAAAATATTCCTCGTTATCGGGAAGGGAGTAAAGAATAAAGCGTACTGGAAAAAAACACAAGTTAAAAAGTTAGAAACAGAGCAATAAAAGGTCACAGTTCACTGGGTTTTGGTACTATTTCGCGATACAATGTTGGCACCATCGAAATTTGATATCAGCATCCCGGCCTCTAATTTTAATGACATCATCTTCATCAATTAAAACTCTCTTTTTTGTGTACTATCCTTGAGTTTATTTATTCAATACATTCTTAATCGTACCGGTTTATCATTTTTTTCTAATTCGGCGTTTGTTTATTGTTTATACAGTAATGAATTCTGATTACCGATAAAATATGTAGATTTACATAAATTATTTACAAAACACTGCATATAATATGCTTAGTTTGCTGTAAATTTTCCAACGAAAAGTACTAACTCTCGTGACCTTAGAAAGAACATGAATGGCCGCCAAGCGAGAAACTTACGTACGATTTTTCGTACCCAGTGAACACGTGACTCTACAATACCTAAAAATACACAGAAAAGCGTTTCAGAAACAAATCAATGCTGTGCTGTTAATTTTAAAGCGATATGCAAGTTAAACTACATTTTCTGAAAACAAACACACAATAACATAGTACTGACCTGCTGTGGCGGCTGCTGCTTCGGTACCACTTTCAGTCACGTTAATGAACGCTTTCTGCACCACTTGGCTGATAACCAAGTCTTTTTTACCGTCAATGCCACTGAAATCGGCCTCGTTACTGAAAGCCTTATTGATTCCAAGCTGACAGAAAAAAACTCTATTAGTATACCTTAGTACCAAATTCACTTATCACTCACCTTTTTTAAAATCGGCACAAACTGAATATCGGACGTTTCAATTGTGAATTTTGGCAAAGAAACAGCGACGTACTCGTTACTGTAATTTGGTCTTACAAGTACTTGTTCCAATTTGTCTTCTAAGGCACTCAAACCATTTACATCGTTGGGCAAGACGATGGTCATTGTCACATTACTGTTCTTGTATGCCATTTCCAGGAATTTCGCGTTCAGTTCGGGACTTTCGTAATAATTGAAATTGCTGGTTTGGCTCATCATCATTACATCCACGCTCTCTTTGTCGTTTTTCTGGAACTTCTGTTTCCTAGTCGCGTATGTATCGAATTCCTCCACGAATTTTGCGTTAAAATACAAAGCGTTAACAAGTACCATTCTTGTATCTGCATCCAGAGAGTCTGCTTTCAACAGTTCCTTGATTTTGTTATTCGTCTGATCTTCTACCCATTTGTTAATGGTATTAGCGGCTTGGACATTTTGAGCAAAGTCTAGATTTTCAGCCCCTGAACGGTATGGGCCCGTCGCGATGCTTTTGTAGTCACTTAGAATCTCAAAGCCGTTTTGAACGAAGATCTTGTTGGCAGTCAACAATTTCGAGTCGCCATCGTTGATCGTCAATTTAGGGAGGATGGATTTCATGACGGTTTGCGTATCGTTTGGCAGACGGAGTCCTCGAAGGAGCTCATCACGGGTTTCACCTCGCGCGCCTTCTTGAGCCAAAGCGAGTACCACTTCGACGGAGAAGGGACTGAAGAGCAGGTTACCGGAGTTGGATTTGATCAATTCCTGTAAGAAATCAATTTCAAAATCGATACTAAAACTTAATTAGTGTGAAAATCGATCAATTTTTATGTAATTTGAAAGTAAACGATTAATCAGACAGCAATGACTTAATAATCTATTCATTTGGCCTCTTATGGTCGGTGAAATATGGTAAACACGGTAAAAAACAACTTTTCTTGCAACTTTCGCGATTAGAACAGTTTATATAAAGGACAATCGGAAGTTTGGCATCTAATATGTTGGAAACGTGCGTTGAATTAAGATGAAATTAACGTTAATCGCTTTATTTGTGACTTTTTTTAAGTTTACTTGCGGTTTAATCAAACTGCAGGAACATTTTCAGTGGAAATTTTTAGAATACGATCTTAGTCAGTCGGAAAATTCAAAACCGATCAATTTTATACCGGAAAATAACCTTCCAGTCGGGATTGAAGTGTGGGGTGACAAAGTGTTCGTTTCTGTGCCTCGTTGGCGGGAGGGTGAGTACCAAAACACCACAAAAAAAATTTCAACTAGCTTAAATTGTTTTCTTGCAGGAGTGCCGTCTACATTAAATTACGTATCCATCGACAACACATTAACCCAGTCTCCCCTTCTAATCCCGTACCCCGATCTGCGGTCCAACGAGTTGGGCAACTGTGCGTCCGGTTTGGCGACTGTTTACCGCATGAAAGTGGACGAATGCGACCGGTTATGGGTTCTTGATACTGGAACATTCGGTATCGCCAATACCACAAGACAAGTTTGTCCTTATACACTAAACATCTTCGATTTGCATACAAATCGTCGAATGCTTCGCTATCAATTACAACCAAATGACATAAATGCAAATACGTTCATTGCCAACATTGCAGTGGATTTGAAAGGAAGCTGCAATGATGCGTTCGCTTATCTTAGTGACGAATTGGGATACGGATTGATTGTGTATTCGTTGAAAGAAAATCGTTCTTGGCGATTTCAACATAGTTTTTTCATGCCGGATCCTTTAAGGGGCGATTTTAATATTGATGGTTTGAATTTTCAATGGGGTGAAGAAGGAATTTTCGGGCTCGCTTTGACGCCCTTACAACAAAATGGGTTTAAGACGTTGTTCTTCAGTCCATTGGCTAGTTCTAGACAGTTTGCTGTCTCTACACGAATTTTACAGAACAGTTCGAAAGTGGAGGACAGTTTTCATGATTTTGTGGCTTTGGAAGAACGAGGATTTAAAGGACACACCACTGCACATGTGATTGACCCTCAAGGAATCGAATATTTCAATTTAATTGATGTTAATGCGATTGGATGTTGGAATACAGCAACTCCTTACTCAATTTTAAACTTGGATATTGTGGATTTCGATGATGAACGTTTAATTTTCCCTTCAGATGTGAAAATCGATTCGTATGGCAATGTTTGGGCGATTTCAGATCGAATGTCCACATTCCTAATTGGGAATTTGGACTTCAGCGAGGTGAATTTCAGAGTTTTTTTCGCACCAAGCGAAGTACTGATAAGAAATACAAAATGCGGTGTTAGAACGAACATTTACGATTCGAATAAGATTTTTTAACGATATTTTAATGCGAATTCCATTTAAAACCAGCATAAACAATGTAATAAACCATTTTTTCTACCACATTATCGAACCATTGTGCATAATAGATAAAAATATTAATGTCTGCGTAAAGAATAGAGCGTAATTTTTTGATGATTCATAAATGTACAACAATAAAAATAGTAAATGGGTTTTACCCATAAAAAACTTGTTTTTAATCTCGCTTTTACACTTACCTTGTACACCGCCGCTGTGAACTGCCTATTCCCCTCGACGAATTCTTTTTCAGCAACATCTTGTGCCAATGTACCCACGATGGACACCAATAGAAGGAATTTAAGCATATTGGAAAACTGTTGTTAAATAGATAAAAAATAATTTAAATCCTGCATTAAATACCGGAAAGCACCGCTCTTTTTTCAGGTACTTTTTAATAATTACAAAACACTTTACTTTATCAATCAGTAAAAGTGTTTAATTATCATAAAACCGCTAATCACTTACCTTCAGTTCAACAAATAAATCAACACTATTTCGTTACGTACACCAACAAACACAACAACACACGAAGATGGAAGACCAACAATATTTCTATATATTATATGGATCCTAAAGGTTTTGTATCCCCACCTTGACGTTATTTTTCCTTTTTATTCACAAACAAGTCGTATTATCGAAATGTATTCGAACACAGAGATTGGAAACTCCGTAATTACTCTGCGATAAACAATTCCAAAGAAATTTACATACTGTAAATAGTGGGATTACTTTGACAAATACAGTCGTTAAAATGTGATTTATAAAAGTTTATTGGCAGTGATTTAAATACAAACAAATCCACAGGTACAAGGATTACACATTGATGCGTTCATAAATTTGAATATTCCTACCAATTCGTTGCGATGTCGGTACGTTCGTATGAGCCAAACTATCGACTAGTTTGTATCTGTAATAAATAACGACAATAAATCATTGCATAACTAGCACATGGAGATAAAAACCTGCTCAAAATTCCCTCAATACTGTGCTGTAACGTATCAAAACAGACAATATGCGATGGCAAAGTACCATTCGCCGGATAATACTTTCTTAGCCACATATTCGGGCTTTCATAAAACGTATCGGCTTCATCTAAATAATTAGCGCTTTTGTTAAAATTTGGCTCGCATTTTAAGAACCTGGTTGACACATTCACATGCAAATGACTGCAATAAACCCGAGATTAATGCAAACATGAGTACATAGCGCGATTAAAAACCTGTATAATGGAGTTGAATGGCACGGCATCAAGAACAATAAACTTGTATTGTGTGGGTTTGTATGGGAAATGTCGCGCAACGGTCCCATCACAGCCACAGTGCCCTTCTGGTGTTCGTAGCCCAAATAGAGGGCCGGTACGGCATTTCCTGTGAATATTATCGCCGCTACAAGCCAAACAGCGATACTAGAACGAACGTCGGGTCAATAAATTTGTGCTATTACAAATTTGTTGTATTCTTAGACTTACTTGCTTGCTTTTCGACTCCAAGCTGATAAGAAACGTGATGAAATATAAAAAACAAACGGTAAAATTGGAAGCAAAAACCGGAATTCTTTATGAGGTAAATAGCTAGAGAAAAAACAGCAACGGTAAAATTTGAATTTTTTCATCTTCTAGTTTTGAGTACCTAAAAACTGCGATAGTGAAGACGATGGTGCCTAGCATTGCGAGTTCGTTCTGATGTACGTCTCTGTTCTTTAGAATCACAACAGTGGCAAGAATAAATGGAATGAATTGGATGCCGAGGATAGCGGGGAAACCAGTGGATAAGTACCAGTACCATGGATGCGTTCCATAGAACGAACCGACGTCTTCGAATACGTTGAACTTGAGGAATTCGTAAGGACTAATCAGAAGTGAACCGTGGCATAAGCTGTCCACCAAAATGGACAACAATAACACGATGAATCTTGAAGAAAAAAAGTTAAATTGATTTAAAAGCGTATTTTCAGTTCAAGTACCCGATTGGAAGATATTTCTTCAAAATCAGTTGAAGAATCGTTTGTTTTGTGATGAATAAATGATAAACACACACAGGAATCCAGACAATAGCGGCTGTAGGGCGAACAGCACACAACAAAGCCGCAATTACGATGAAAATTCCATTCTCCTGTTGCCCTTTACCCGGCCAAGGGAAATACGAGAGTCCGATGGTGGTTAAAGCTGCTTCAAAACTGTTGATTAACGTTCGTGATGCAGTATAGAAGAGGAACCAAGAGC
The DNA here is from genome assembly GCA_963930825.1 of Silvanus unidentatus. NCBI lineage: Eukaryota > Metazoa > Arthropoda > Insecta > Coleoptera > Silvanidae > Silvanus > Silvanus unidentatus. Next base: position 1,066,774 of record OZ005762.1, read on the forward strand.
TGGCGATACTGAACACAGCCCATTTCTTCGTCCCCGACCAGTGGTAGAAGCGTAAATCAGCATAGGCGCTTAATAGCGCTTGTAGCAGTCGCGGACCGTAAATCTGGAACGAGTTAACGTTAATTTTCGAAGTTTTTACTGAAATAACTTGACTCACAATCGCCTGAGGGTAATCCAAATGTAATACAGCAAGAATTTTGTACAATGAAGCAATGAGTAAAGGATAAATGTAACTTCTTATTCCCATCACCCATTCCCATGTTAAATACCCGTAATCGAACACGATTTTATGTGCTACTTCGAGCGATTGCCAATATTCATCGGCTACAAAGTATGTTTGTACCAGATATATTGAAACCATACGCACAAATAGGAAAATAAGGAAAACATCCAAATGCCTCATTGTTGTACTTTAATTGAGCAAATAATCAATGGAAAGGTACGTGATGTAATACTAAAACGTGAATAGTGGAAAAACTCCGCTTTAGAAATGCGTATATTTAAAAATATTTTATATAAATAGATCCTTTGGGCCACCTCCAGTCCAGTCTTTCACCGGTGCTCATTTTTTTAGCAAATTTTAAGGTTAGTTTCATTCCACGTTACGTTGGTCGGAAAGTTGAGTTTTTTGTCACCAGATGGTACTAGGTTCCAAATGAGAGGATTTAAAAATAGAAAATATCATTTATTTCGATACAAGAACTTGTGAAATTGAACTGCGTTCTTGTGTAATAAAGTTAATTAACAGTTCATCAATATTTTCGTTACTTCTAGCGACTTGTCTTCTTATTGCTTGTTTCACCTCCTCTTTGGCACCCTTATCGGCTCCTCTTGTACCAATTCGTCTTTGTCTGCACATTGGAGACATTTTTAAAGAAATAATCTAATTCAATAAACCACAACTCTTACCCCAAATGTGGCAGCAGGTCTAATTGAACTGTCGGCCCGAGTTGTCTCCAAAAATACATAAACTCCTCCAAAATATCTACATTTATGATATAATTTTGGAATAAATGATACTGAAACGAATTATTCACTATTAATTCCGTTAATAGCGGCGATACAATGTCCTCCTCCTGTGGCCAATCTAGTTGTGTCAGTGTAAAAATATGTCCAATCGCTAAATCGTTGAATGTTTTCGACTTTTCTATGCCTGTGTTTATTGAACGAATTAAAATCTTGACAAAATATTGTAAAACACTTAACCGAGCAATTGGCAAGTAATGTAAATGTCTCTGATTTCCACCTACAATCAAATTCGTACTTAAACTGCCAGCGTATGTGGGCAACAGTGGAATGGCCAGAAGAATTGCTTCAAAACTCGCCTAGAATGAAGACAATATAAACATCCACACGATTTTAATCATAAATAAAAATTACGTAATAATTTTGTTGAATGTAATAAATACTGGCGATTCTAATGTATCGATTTAACATCAATTGAGGCTCATTGATTTGTTGGAGACACATTAAAGCCTCGTCGTATTGTCCTTTGTAGATTGCGTAGTCGATGAGGAAAGCGGAGATCCAAGGCTGTAATTTCAAATTGTTTTTCAGCTTCCCAAACTCTACAGTCAGAATCACAAGTTAATTATTTGATTTTCAGCAGGAACTCAAAACTCACCTCTTTTTAACACTTCAGAAGAGTGGAGGAGATCCCAACAGTTGACACAAGTAACGAAATTACTCTGAATGTTCTTATATTCAGGCTTCTCCACTGAAATATACGGGAATAATATGTCATCCATTTTTCGTTTCTTGGTTTTAGGATCGGTAGCTGGACTGGGAAGATTCTTATCTTAAACACAAACATTTTACCAGAGCATATTGGGATTTTGTGCGTTTTACCAACGAAAGCTTCTGTTAAAATGAAAACAGTTTGAACTTGACCAGGACTCGCTTCCGGTGTCAAACTGAGATTGTATTCGTACAAACAATGCAGAAAAAAGACAGTCAAGCAATAAAGCAACTGCTTGTCGTCTAAATTTGAGCTCTTCGCCTGACAGAAACTCACTAAACTTTGCCAATAACTTTCTTTTGACCAATTTAGTTTAAATTCTAGTAAATAAGGCTCCCATTTTAATTTCGTGCCTATAAACTGAAGAACTCCGAACAACTTTTGCCATAATTCGTCCATTTTCAAGTCACTTTCCTAAAAGTGGTATTAATTAATTTATTTTTTCACGAATACAAGCATTTTTACGCACTTGTGGACCTGATGCTGACAATCCTAAAGAACATAAATAGAATTCCATCGATTTGTATAACAATTTGTACAACATCTTTGATGGGAGATCGATTTGTGCCTCCTGTGTTGCTAATAAGGGTAACAAATCGCAGACAAGCAGTTTGCGGAAACAGTTTACTGCTAAATGTCCATCGACACGATGTTTTTCAGCACTTAAAAGCGTTTCTAATAATCGAGGACCGTAACTAGAGATAGCAGTGGGAAATCGTTGTAATAAGAGTAATAATAGACGACAGTGGTCCATTGTGTCCTCACAATGATCAGCAGTGAATAATAAGAGCTGATGTTGGACGTCTGATGATATATGTCGAAACATATTGCAGAGAAACTGTTTTTCAGGGTCGTTTGTGTCGCTTTCAGCACGTAAGGCTTCTGTGATTTTCTCTATTTCTTTCCATAAGTCTGCTCTCTGCTGGAATTTGCTGATTCTATAACGAATTCAGTTTTAAATTAGTTAATGGAGAAGTATATGGGGCTCTTACAGTTCGCTGAAACATTTTGCTGCCTCTTTGACGTTGCCAGCGTTTTTCTCGATTAAATACGCCTCAAACTGAAGCAAAGTAAAGTAAATGAATGTTTTTAGATAAAATGAAAGTGGAATAAGTACCTGAACACCAAAGTTATTGGGGTACAGTGTCTTCGCTGTTATCATCCAAGCTTTCGCCGAAAGTGGATTCTTTTCCAAGTCAATTTTAGCACGTTGGATGACATATTCTTCGTCTGAGATATCTACTTCCATTGGAAATGGATAAATTAAGGAAATTTACCGATTATTCTTGTTTATTTAACTTTTTTTAGGTTATGTTCAAAGAAACAAACTTACTTTAAAAACTGTAATTGGTTTGATGTTTCTCCAGAAGATGGCAGAATTATCGGATTTTGAAACTTTTTTGAAAAAAAACCGGAAATTGAGATGTCAAATTAAATAATCTAACGGTAGCCTTTGTGCCAATTCAATTAATTCTATTTCCGTCCAATTCCCACAAATATTCAGTTGCAAATTAAGCAAATGGACTTGATACTCGAAGTTCCTGCTTATTATGACACCCAAGAAAGCAATTAACAAGATATCATCAACACCGGACCGAAAAAGAGCAACATAATCTAAACGCCATCAAGGGGATCACAAAAACGCACAAATTATACAGATTTTTTCAGCCCAGTTTGTGCCCCTGTCATTTTTATAACAAGATTATATAAGAATAATTGAGAAAATGCAACACGAAACAGAAATATCACACCTCTTCTTTAACACCGAACTGGTTATTTCTTTCTACTTAGTGCACTTGTTAACTTTCGATAAGAAGCGGTGATTTTTAACACATTAAAGGGTTAATATTTTTTATGCTAGCAAATTGTCGCTGCTCAAAAACCAATTTCTTCCCCAATTTCCTCAACATGAAACAAAATCCTTACCTGAGTCTCGAAAATCGTACGTTTTCTGTTAAATTAAAACGTTCTAGTTTAAACTAATAAAAAACCGTCATGTCATCCAATATTGTTAGCTTAAGTAGAAAACAAACAGGCGCAAAAAATGCATTATTTTTTCGAAAAAATAATAAACGAAAATTTGCTATGGCCTTTCTGTCGGTGATTTCGTCCGATAATTTCTAACAAGCTTTCATCTCGAAGCGCGAACGCGATTAAAGCAGAACCTCCCCGCCTTTCTTGTCATGCACAAGCGAATTTTTCGGAAATTGTTTCTAGCTCGAATTATTTCGTCATGATGGTAAAGGAGAAAAAACGCAAACTTACTTAATGACTCTATGTAATTGTCTGTTTAGCCAAACGAGAGAAATTCGTATCATTGCAGTAGCACCTCCCGAGGGGGATGCGCCTCTTAAAAATGCACGCATAGATCTTTGGAACAGTGTTTTTGGTAGCTAAACTACAATGAAAAAACTGCACATACCGTCTTGCGGGCACGAGTTGCGTGTGCACTGTGGCAAAATACTTAAAAATTGTTCACTTATGTGCCCTAAAGTTGTATAGACAGACATTTATGATGGGGTGAATTGAAAATTTTAACATTTTTTTACTATGTTTAAGTGAATGACAAAAGTTGGATTTTTCTAGAGGCGACAGTGGAAGAGTGGAACGATTTGCGGTTTAGGAGCTGAAATTACGAGAAAAATTGCCTGAACGGGTCATTTCGGTTCACAGAGACTGGAGGCTCTAATGCTAATCTTTTGCTGGTGGAATCAATTACGTAAGACGGCGTAAGGCAGTAGGGCGAGTAATTTATTGAAATCGAAACAAACAGAGACGAAGTCGGAGCGAAAGCTCGAATTTTCTAGACGTTAGACAGTCGTGTTTGACTAATTTGAGTATTGTTTTAGGTAGAATTATTGCAAAGAAATGGAATACATAAAAATTTTGACGTAATCCAAGTATTTTTTGTTTCAATTCAGCCAATCACAAAAATCCCAAATCAATTTAAGGGAAAACCTGGAGATCCCAACAGCCGATGAGTCGGCAAACCCAAAAAATCGCTTTTTCATTTTGTTTCCCAACTCATTTATTGAAAACTATCACTAGTTGAGCGATTTCCTGTTACATTCCAAGACAATACAACAGAAAATCGTTCAATAACACTCTCCGGAATTGAACACTTTTCTATAGAAACTCAAAAGAGCTTACTTCCTATTCCAGAATTCTGTGTTTAAAATGTGTGGGAATAAAAACGAAAATTCAATATTTAAGTACAGTTTTATTATTAAATTTCATAAAAGTTAGTCCATAGTACAGTTTGGCACAAAATTCTTCCTAAATATTAAATTACATTTATTTGGTATTCACAGCATTATCTTAAAAATTAAACTAAATTAACACTTAAAAATAATCAACATACTTAAACTACTCGCTAAAAATTAATAATCTATTATCTAATTTGGCACAAAAATTTAACATTAATAATAAACTTTGGCACACAACAATAAACAGAAAAAAATATTCAAGTGAAAAGTAAAATTACGTGCTAGGTCGCTGATCCAATAAATCATACAACGCTGTGATGTAAGTCTGTGCCATCTGAAGAGTTTCGTACTTGGACAATTGTCTATCTTGGCCCAATTGCGGCAGGAATGTCCTCAACCGGTCAAAGGCCTGATTCAAATTCTGCATTCTTCTTCGCTCTCTGGCGTTGGCGGCCAACCGCCTCTTCCGCAACACTATCGGCGTCACGCGGTTCTTATTCCGGCCTATCATCGCCGCCACCGCATCACCGCCGCTCTGTTGATGATGGAACCCATCGTCCGCGTACCCATCCTCGTAACTGGACGTCGACGACGCTGAACCCCAATCACTGGAGACACTTTGCGGCGGAGGCACCATGTAAATGTAACTGAATGTGTCGGTCGATTCCATCGCAACTCGAAGAACAACAACAATTTACTAGATATGCGAACACAACCGAGAACTGAGCTGGTTTGATGGGCTGGATGGTCTACCTGTTGGTCTTATATGTGGCCAAAACATCCCCCCAACAACTGAGCCCTTTGTATGCGGCCAAATGTACCGCCCTAATAGCACGTGCCGGACAGCCAATAAAAATCCACTGCCGGTTGGATTGTAAACGGTTCGATGTTGTGTACAATAATTCGTGTGTAGAGGACCATATGACGCTCGATAGTCCAATGTCCAGCTCATTTCCAAGTGCCAACCCCTTTTTTTACTGCAGTCAGATTCGAGGTTCAATTACGATAGTTTTTATTCTGACCCAATTCCTAGGAAAAAAATTGTAATAAAATTGTGAAGAATGTTTTTTACAGTTTATTCATGAGAAAAGTAGACAAGGAACACGTGTTGGATGAGTAGAAGAAAAGATGCGGCTTGGTTTACACAGTTGTGTAAAAAAATCGATTTCAACAAATGTTCTTCAAGGTGGTGGACAGAGAGGACAGTAATTACTGTGCAAAGGGTCGAATGAATGCGATTTTAAGAAAGTTTTTAACACGGTTTTGAGTTGAGTTACGACAGTCTTCATTTAAAACCAATAATGTAATTTGGTCTGTTATTGATGAGGAAAAATAGTAATTGTTCAACACAACAAAGAACAGATTCAAAAATGAAATTTAACTTATTTATTAAGTGTAAAAAATAGTGCACTTTCCATAAAAACAAAGAAAAATAATAAAAAACAATTTGAATAGATGGTTCTAGTGGCCATAACCGTAGTGGGTGACTCCAACGTAGCTGGTACCTCCAACACCCCCATGATGGTGTCCATGGTGTCCATGCCCATAATGAGCGGGATGTTGAGCGTGCCCGATACGTTTAACAACAGCATTGAAACCGGAATGAGGTCCAGAAACGTATTCGACAACTCGAAGAGTTCCATCCGCTTCTTTCATCGTGTAACCTCCTTTCACGTGGTGACCATCGCGATGCTCAAATTGTGATTTCTTATCTCCAGTGTGAGGGTCGTGTACACCGTACTCGAATTTGTAATGAGCAGGAGCCTAAATTGCATAAAAATTTGTTAATGTTTGTCACAATTGAGTAAAAAAATGTCTTACAAAGTGTTCCTCGTGGTGGTGGCTGGAGACAACAGCGATTACAGCGCAGAGGACGAAAGAAGCGATCTAAAACACAAACATTTAACTTATGATTTCAGGTGTTTGATTGTGGACTTACGATTTTCGAAGCCATTGTATTGGATTGATGATTGATTGAGATTGAATGATAATCTCGCTAAGACAATACGCCACTTTTATAGTAAAAATTTCTTAACAAATTTTATGTAATGGTAAGGGTCACATCTATGCCAGAGAAAAACAATAAAAATCTGTGAAATTGATATCAGTAAGGGGGAAAAAAGTGTGTTTGCGGTCTAGCCGAATCCTATAATCACAAGTATATCATTATGATTTCGATATAAAATCATTACATAAGACTTTTTACACAGCAGGTATGTAAAACAATTAAAAAACGACCAGAATAACTACGAAATCTTAGTTATTTATGCATAAAAATATCGATTTGTAATTGATTTATTATTGCTTGATGATTTGATTACAAGAGAGCAAATAAAATTAGACCAGAAAATTTGACCTTCAGAAAAATTGCACCGCAAACACACGGCTAATTAAAATTATTGTTTTGTAATTATGATATCAAATGTAAAACATTATGTAAAACATTAATTTCCGTAAAAACAGTAAAAAGTACTTCATTCCAAAACGTATCCACATAGATTACTGCAATATTCACACATTCATTGTACCTTTCACCAAAACGTAAATATTTTTCCTCCGAAATGGTATATAAAGCGTGTAAGTACACCACTTTCGGTTTTCGCATTGTTTACTCCAACTACAAAGCGCAGCACTATCAAAGAAGGTCGCCGAATCAGAGTACTTATCTGTATCAAGGCCATCGAATTTTTCTTCTCGTTTCTAATTAGTAATTTAATAAAGCATAATAATGAATTTGTTGCTAAAAATTTTAATGCGTAACTAGTCTCATTATATGAAAGTGTCCTTTACGGACTTGCAAAATAATTCATAATTCTCATTGGACAAAGAAAATCGTTAATTACACCATAGATCTGTAGGCGAATTCGGACACTTATATAATCGCTCCAGTTGCATTTTAAACATTTTTTTTCAAATCTCCACTAAACAATAATGTCAATTAAAAACCCTTGGTTCCTGCATCCGGAACGCGGCCCAACCCACAAAACTTAATAGAAAACAGTTCTTTGACCAACGGGAAAACCTCCAGGTACCACACGGTGCGGTGAGTGCTGAAAGACCTTCAAAGACACAAACCTCGCGACTCACCGTTCCAATTCAGCTAATTATTGCCCAAGTTTATATATAAATGCGAATATGTCGTCGAGACTGGACGTAGTTTAATTAAACAGCGTGCTTGGTGAAGAGGTTTTAAAGCAGTATGCTAAAATTACTGGTTAGTTGGAATTCGAAAATTACTTAATCACTTTTAAAGAGTCATTTACACGAGCGTTTTTGTTTAAAGGTATCATGTCTCGTGGTTATGGCAGTTACAGCTGTCGAATTCGACGTTGGGGCACCGTCGCTCTACGCTAATTACGAGGGTGACTACGCCGGCTCTTACCACAATTACGTAAGTACCCAAAATTGTAAAATACCTCGATGTAATTTTTTGAAAATTAGGAACCAAGAAGTTATGAGTTTGGTTATGGTGTGTCTGATCCTCACACCGGCGACCACAAGTCCCAATGGGAGACAAAGGACAAAGCTGGAGTGGTTCGAGGCGGGTACAGTCTCTTGGAACCTGATGGTACCACCAGAGTTGTGGAATACATCGCCGATGATCACGGATTCAGGGCTGTTGTCAAGAAACTGGGACACTCCGTACATCCGGATACGATTGAAACGCATGGAAATGTGGAAATTGCACAGGAAGTACCACTACCAGCACCCACTCCAGTGTATCAGTCGTATGATGGACATGCGGACAATTATGGGCAAGTGTTGACGTCACCGATTGTGAAATCCATTGAAATACCAGAGCAAGTTGGATACCAAGACGGGTACCAAAGTGAATATTTGGAACCAGCACCAATTCTACAAGAGAAGTACTCTAATGAGGCTGTCTTAACTCCGGTTTACACTCCTAGGATTGAACAGACACCAGTTTACACCCACCAAGTTCCAGTGTACAAACAGGAGCCAATTTACGCCCAGAATGTACTCACTCCCTATGCTCAAGGGTTGCACCAACCCATCGTGTCTTCGAGTTACCATGGATTAACTGGGAACCCAGATGACGATTCCGCGTACACCCAGTACCATGATGGTGGCGGTTACCAAAGTGGTTCCGGCTACATTTCAAATATTAAGCCTTTGCCGTACAATTTCGTGGTGGGGCACTCGATTTTACAGTAAAAATTCCTTAGTTTGTTGTGTTATTTATTATCTGAAGAATAAAAGAGTATTTTTCCAGTAAAAAGAAGTCAACGTTTTTGATTGGCGCTTCAAAGGGTAACAATAAACCCAGTAATTATATCAGAAAGGTGTTAATGAACGTTTCCTAACGGACTCTGACAATATAATTTCGAAGGGGTTGAAATTGTTGGGGGTTGAAACTGTTTCGATTCACAGACAGTTTTCAACACTTGTTGAACGACTTAATTAACTCGCGTCTATTTGTAATAATCTGCAATTAGAGCACGAAAGTTGATATTAAGAAATGCGCACTTGTGTGTCTTTGACTTTCACTTCATTTCAATAATTTTAATAGAAATATATACACATAGAGTCAAGAGTGGCATGTAGGGACATCCATCATCATTCGGATGGCTAATTATAACGAAATCGTTAATTGACTTTGCAATAAATCTACGATTTCCATTAATCATGGCCAAATAACGATGTGCGGTGGGTGTAGGCGGAACTGATCACATGTAACGGTGCCCCAATCGCCCACCCACCGTGTTCGTCAACCCCAATTAACCCTATCGACGACCGGAATCGATCCGAAATCTTATCCCGACTCGATCTGTGCGATTTTTTTATGATTAATGGTCCCCAAGCGGGAATTAAGTCATCATTAGTGAAATTCGGCCATCATTTGTCACGAAAACACACACAGCATCATTAACTGTTTTGTTTTTTACAGTAGCGGGAAAATAATTGGAAAAAAATTATTGGTATACGAATTTCGTTTGCATTTTCCACTCGATTAGTGCCAGCGGTTTTATGGCCTGCTGAACATTGTTGTTTTTTGCTTGGTTTTCAGTGTAAACTGGTCAATGGCAACAATGTAAACTGAGATTTTCACACAAGTATCACATCCTTGGAAAACGTTTGCACCCTTTAACCGGCGGCGAGTCTCTCTAATTGCCCATCTACATGCATGGGATGTTTGTTTTTTCGGGGGCAAATTATCCAATTGCAAGATTCCAAATAATTGCTCTGGCCAATTGTTTTAAACGCAAAAAAAATGTTAAATGCGACTGTCGCTCCAGGGCGAATATAGCAGAGGGTAAAAAAGCGAGCGGCTTTAAAAATTAATCGAGACACATTACAATCGTAACCGGATATAATCACGTTTGTCTCTCTTTAATGGCACCCCCTGCGGCCCGTCCACTAACTTTTCTAGTTTTGTCATTAAATTTGAGCCTTTCGTGTAATTGAATTCCGTCAAACACCGTTATACTTAGCGTCCTAAACCATGTAATTTAGCGTAAAAAAAATTACGAATTAATTTTGGTAGAGTTGGAAGGACTTTTTTCAGGGGCTTCAGTTGACAATGGACCCATAATTAAGGGGATGAATAACTCATCTAGTCGTTTATAAATTGTATTTGACGATTTTTTTATGAGAACGAATTGGATTCTTAGGAAAAGGGACTATATGTATATAAACTAAAAAAAATTACACGATTGCTGTTTATTGAATTTTATTATTTTTGTGATTCGATTGATTTCTTATCTTCAATTTGCAAAAATCGAAAATCCAAATGATTTTTTAAAAAGAGTTGAAATTTTTTTCGGGCTCCCACAGTTGACAATGGACCCGTAATTAAGGGGATGAATAACTCATCTCGTCGTTTATAAATTGTCATCGAAAAAGTGCATATAAGAATATGGTTTTTTTCGGTTCACCTGCCCACGCACGCGGCCCATAAATCCATCCAGTAGTGATGGAAAAAAGGCGAGATACGATCATCAAACGGGACATTGTTCCTCCCGGCCGTTTCTACTTCTTTATACCAATCGAAAAATGTTGATTTGTCGACAGCAACCCCGAAATACTTTACTACCAGCTAAATATGCAAATTTCGGGACGAACAGTATTTTATGTTTATCTTTGGACTTTTATTTATAGTGTGATCGAATTTCAAGTAACCGGAAACGTAAGACACAATGTTCAAGAGCGATAAAAACAACAACAACTACCCGATATCGATCAAGTGGAGATTATCAGTCATTTGGGAGGTGAATTTATATTTCGTAGGGAGGTATCATTAAAAATATATATTATATGAGGTTTGATGATATTAAAATAAATTTTTTGGTCCAGTCCAGGTAAACTGTATTATAATATACCTTCGTCTTTTGTCTTGGCTGTGTGTGTGTGAGAGGAGATGGGTTCGGCATCATTTTTGATGGGGCGATCCGTAAAGTGGATGTTCCCATAGTGAAGAACATTCTCTTATGTGTGTGTGAGATGGTCAAGGTTGTCGTGGGAATTCGACTTTTATGCATTTGTACAAAATACTCTCGAAATAAACGAGGAATAACATGAAAACAAACGTGCCTTAATTAATAAGAAATTAATTTTTATATTGCATTCCTTAGACCCCCCACGAAATGGCCCAGAACTGTATTAAGTTTTATTTAAATAATTTCGAAAAAATCCACCTAATGGCAAGATAAAAACTGATTAACTGCTAAAGAGGTCCTAAATCTACCTCTTTCGCCATACGGACCAAAAAAGGGGACGCCGAAAGGGATATCATTTTTGGACATCTAACAAAAGTGACTCGAAAAATTGGCTATAAGTTAAAACAGCCCGCCAATAATTTCATATTATTTTATAACCGTGTCTTGTATGCGTTAAAAGGGGGCTTTATCTTAATGTAGGATCGTGAAAGGGGGTGAGATTTACAGTTATTTTTGCACATTGGACACACTTAAATGAATTTTATGTTAATAACGTGCCTTCAAGCGCATCTCACCCTTTTCTTCTAAATATTTACAAATCAATGTACGAAAAATGTTCTCCATTCCAAATGAACCGTGTCTAATTTATAGCTGGAGGTGCCGCCCCCCATAAATAAGTTATAAATTTTCCTGAAAAATTAATATTAGCAAAATCCATTTAAAAGAACATTCCTCTTTCACCGGTAGGCAGGAATTAAAATCGTGCCTCTATTTTACGATGTGGGGACGGGGGTTGATTATAGGGCGCCCTTTTTGGCACACATTTTTCAAAAAACCAATCGTAAATATCGTCGGAAACCACTTTATTTCTTATTTTTATAGTTTATAGTTTGTTTACAACGCAATTTAATGAACTATTAAGTCATAAACTCGTTTTTTCTCACCCGAAACCCTTTTCTATTCTCGAAACTAGTCTGGCCCCCTGTTCAGGGGGGCGTTCTTCTATTTGTGCAAGCAATTGCTTTCCAATATTCTTACCCTTTTCTCTTCCATACATCAAAGTCAACTTGTCAAGTTATTTTCAAATTTAATTGATTATTTCTTAGGTAGCCCCCCAGTATTATACAATTTTCTGTTTAAAAAGAAAAAAATAGAAATTGTTTCAGATATACAAAAGTGTACATAAGGACACGTGGCAGAGCACACTTCCGTGCAAAGTTCTGACAGTTGGTGAGCGGGCGTCTATTTACTCCACCGGAACCACAAGCAGATTTCGGGGGGAGTTGGAATCATTTTCGAAGAAGCCCAACGCAACCAATCAAGTACAAATAATTACTTAAAATGGACAATTATCGAGACCCCGCCACATAAAACAAAGTGATTTAAGTGAGCAATAAACGTGAATTGTGCTCGTAAATTCGAGTATATTTGCGAAAAAAGGGATCTTGTTACCAGATAAAAATCTTTCAAATGGAATTAGTGTTAAAAGAGGCACTATCAGTGGCACTTTTCGTACCTGACGAACAAAACGGACAAAACTGTCAACATATCTGTCCATCATTCGCATTTTCTGGAAAAAAAATAAAAATATTAAATTGCAGTTGGGGGCACAAAGTCAGGAACAGGTTCGGGGCTTCACTTCCGTTAATAAATTTTTGTAATAGATTAAGAATCGTCCATCTATGGCTTGAATATTTCCCATTAAATTCAGTCACGTCTAGAACAGTAGTTTAATTTTTTTTCGTTTATTTAATGGCGGTTTTGGCTATTATTAGATGGCACCCCTTCAAGGTGGTCCCAAAAAGTATAATTGTAACCCCGCCGTGCGATATATGACACTATTACCCCTTGATGGTCAACCCCCCATCAATTCCGACCCCCAAACTGTCTTAATAGTGCACCATTGCGGTTAGAGGTGAACAAAGTGTGGTTTTCGCACTAGTGCACAAATTTAACAAATTCTTAAGACAAAAGCGTTTGTAAATAAACGATTTAACGCACTTGTCGTCCATCCAGTGATGATATTCGAACATATGTCGAACAGATTGACAATTGAGGCTTGCGCCTACCTGTTGTATAAACCGCCCCATAGCAATAACAACAAACGTAACGGGTTTAATGTTTTTTCATTCATCTTACGAAACAGACACTTAAGACTGCTGTGCGCTTTTACAAGAGAATATTAATTTTTTTCGATACCCGCTGACCCCTTCGCTTCACTCGCATTTAATATCGACATCAATTATCTTTTATTGAATAAACTAATTTTGTTTGTGGGGTTTGAAAAATATTATTTTCTGGGCAAATTTGGTGGCTGGGAACAATGGTATACCGGGTAGGTAGTCGAATCGAACACAAAAAGACTGGCGAGGGTCAGAATTTGAAATTACCCCAAAAATCGTGCATGATCTTAATTAGGTACCGAGTGAATATTTTCGTCTCGGTGCCGAAAAACAAAGTGTTTTGTGCATTGTCATCCTTGTTAGTACCCGATTTAACGATTTTTCTTTATGTCAAACATTGGAACCATTAAATTTAATGGCATTGTTTTGGGCTGTGCGGACGGTTTGGAAATTGTTACCAATTCGATATTTGAGATTGGGATGTTCGATTTTTGGGGAAGGCAATCAAGCGAATTTTTTTACGGTGCTGATAGGGTACTAATGCTCGATCAGATGATCAGATTACAGATTCGTGGACGCTTCGCGGAGGTCTCTGTCACCCAGACATCATTTAGAACAGAAAATCGGAATTGGGTCAACAATAAATCCCTTTGTTTGAGGAACATGATGTTATTATTACGCTCATTTGTGACATAATGTAATGATATGTAAACCTGGATTTCAAAATGTTGACGACGTATGTACCACACCTTCCCATTTGCCAAATTGCAACATGAATTTGACGATTTTGTGAAATGAACTCGATTTCTACAAATGTTTTAATCGTACAAGACTGGGGGTATATGCACCAAATTTCATGGTTTTTATACAGCCAAAAATAATTGTTGTTTTGAAGTAATTTGATAGGCGACAGACGACAAGATTCGATGTGAATTATTCAAACTGACAATAAAACTCTTTTGCTGCAAGATGCAAAATAAACGTGTGTGCTGAAAAAAATTAAAATGCCATTAACTGTTTCATTGACACCTCGTTAAAAACAACTTTATATGCGGTATTATAAATAAAAAATTCGCTTGACGTAGGTAAATGGAGTTGTATATTTCTTGTGTAGCTTAATTTAATAAACACCAATCTGGAATAATGATTATTTTCATTTTGGAATGACGAAATTCAGACGAAAATAAATGCTTGTCCCTTGAGAGTGAAATTGCAACACGAATTTTTTAACAAGCATCACAAAAGATGCCCCTAAACCCATTAATAAGTCGGTTTATTTCGGTTAATTGGGACCAAATAAGTGGCAGATTCCGCACCACATTCTCACCCTCATAAAAAAACATATTGCCCCCCAATTTTCTGTCATTTCTAATCAGATTAGATTACTTTGAGTTTACAACATACTTAAATAGAAATATCGACAATTCAATAGTTATGGGCTGTGTTTGGGCACGAATTCCATCCCTATGCTCGCCACTCGTCTCGTCGCTTTATTGTTCGAAGCCAAAGCGCATAGGGCGGAATTGTTGGCGATTTTCCGTGCATCAGACCACCCCTTGAAGCACACAAAAGGGTGAATTAAAAATTTCGCGCACAATAACCTGCTGATCGCTTTAATGAAGATGTTTTCGGGGACCACACAGTGCTTTTGATCTCCACCCTCTTCCCTCTGATTTACGAGTGTTTCAGCAAAATATTACCTATAAAAATGCAAGAGACATTTTTACAACTGTTTACTGATAAAGAAACGAATGTCTAATGAAGCGTGGAGGCGGAACCCATTCACGTGAAGCGAAGAAAAAATTAACCCATGCCCATAAATAAACATAACAGAAGTCGATAGGTGTCTAATCTGTTGTGGGACTCGAGTGGCTTTTTTACTCAATATTAGTTTGTCAAATTGAAGAGTGTACTCGAGCATTTCGCAGGGTGGCAACCCTGTGTTGATTAAGTCCTCAATTAACCAACGTTTAACGTGTATATTTTGATTAGACGAATTTTTTTCGCCAAGTCATCAACTATTATACACTTTGGTTGTCGATTAAGTTGCGCTTGAATAGTGAATATATCATTGTGTATAATGAATGGACTCCCACAGGGGTGGTTTCCCAACAAAAACAGGGATATTAGTTTTTTAATTGATATTAAGGAACGATTTCACGCAATGGGGAAATTGAAATTCTCTTTTCGATCAGAAAGAGAGTGGAAACCGCGTTGGAGTTAACAATGGGGTTCAAAGTTGGGTAAAGGATGTACCAGAAGTCGTAAGGTAGTCATTAGCGCTATTGATGTAGAAAATGCGACCCATCATTATTGACGTTTTCGTAAAAAATAAACATCCCTCTACCAATGTTCATTTTATTATATTCTATACATATTTTTTGCCTCCTCTTCAATACAACACATTTTTATTATTGTTATATACATGTTGTTATTAATAATTATACTGCATCCGTTGCTGATGCATGTGTTTATTTTTCTAAAGAGGGACTCACCATTGATAGAATTTCTCTTAAAAAATATTTTTTAAATAATAGTTCACGTAAAGGTCTCGCGAATAATGCATGTGTGTGATCGTTGTCTTTTCTTTTTGCAGAAAAAAAAACATGTGCTTTGAGAACGTCAATCGCTTTTTTCCTCTTCGTATCTCCAACATTTATTTAGACATAAATTTCAAATGTTCAAGTTTATAATCAGCGGCTTGTATCTAGAGTCCGCTATGCAGATACACCGAGGGGGTGTATATTGAAATGTAAATTTTTGGGCCATTCTTTTATACAATGTAAATTCGAATGAATACAAATTTTAGACAAGAATTGTGAATGCAGGTGCTTCACTCACTTACATTAAATGACCAGCAACTATTTTTTATGGGCGACTATCTTGATGGCTCATTAAAATGGCAAAAAGGCGCGTTAGAACAGAGAAACGCTTTTTTTCTGAAATTTTAGAGTGTTCATGTTTTTCCCTTAATTTTCACCTCTAGTTATGTGTTTATATTAATATTTTCGTGAATTTGGACCGTTCGATCCCAAAGAGATCCCACCCAAGTAGCCAACACGACAAATTTGTAACCAAACACCTCTAAAAACCCAATCAATACTTGCAAGTTGAAAAAAACTGTTTCGCCACTACACGAAACCGAAAAGCGATCGAACTCCTTTTCCAAGTGATTTACCATCTACCTTTTAATAACATTCTGAATGTCAAGGTTTTTAGATTATATTTCATCCCTTAAACCAGTTCTCGTGTATCCCAACTTAATTCCAATTCGTTTTTGTTTTCAAAACAAAATCACACAAAGTTCAAATTAAAAATGTTAAATAGGGGAAGAGATGGGCAATTTATGCATCACTATATTACAATTTGCCTATTTGTATTACAAGTGTGGACCACCCAAATTAAAAACAAAGCGGAATTTCTCATCCACACATAAATTTCCATATACATCCAAATTAATGATATGGCAATATTATCAATTAAAAAAGATCAGACTTTGATCACCTCCAGGCACCTTCTCTCTTCTCAGTATCTAAATTACTGTTTGTATTTCTTATAGATAAGTGATCTTGTTTTTACGGGAGTAGAAAAAAGAGCATTATTTATTTAGGTACGGAATTTGTCAGGTATGGTGCAAGTGTGAGGCGCCTAAACGATCACCGATAATAGTTCAATAACTAATCCACAAATAAACCTATACTTATATTGTCCTAATTGGGGTGCGCCCCCTTCCAAAACCCAATTATAAGTCGTTTTTTTATTATTATATTGTTAAACGTTCACAGCGGAAACTTGATTATGATTTTCGGCAATCGATTTTTTTTTCGAACCCCATAACAGTCGCTTGAAAAGTAAACACACAATAATATCCGTACGAAAAAACCTTAATTGCTAATAAATAATCAGATGTTGACCTAAAATTAATAAGAGAAGAAAAAGAAGTGCACCTTATGATGACTTAATACGAACAGGGGAAGTTGTTTGATTATTTGTTAAAAGGGAGCGTTACGTTTTATTTGTTTTTCTGCTAAATTATAGATCGAACAAGAAAATTGACCATAAGGGACGTGGACAGTGAAATTTATGGCAATAAAGTCATTACATGGGTACACTAAACGGGTTCGAAGATATTTTCAGATTTTTTAAGTGCGTTATTGTCTCCCCATACAAAAAAATATATAAAAATAAATAATAACTTAATCCTATTTACATTAATAATTCATTAACTAGAAATATTCCTCCCCTTAAAAACTGCTTTGATTTGTTTAAACTAATATTATAATTAAAATGTAATAAACTGTGTGTCCCACCCTTAAGGGGTCACATTTAAAATTGTAATTCTTTCTATAAGTACTAAATTACTGCTTCAAAGGGCCAAAATGATATACGTTCGAAATAACTTGTTACAACTTAATCATCAACTTTGTGAAAAAATTCATTTACAATTTTTCTTATCCTCCCATCAGTAAATATTCGAGTTATATAACAATTAAAGACTGTTTATCTATTTATTGTCGATGGGTGGAGTTGTTTTTACGGTTACAAACCGATTGACATGATAACGAAGAGTTTATAACAAATTTTTTCACACACATTAAAGGCTTGTTCACTTAGCAATGACGACAGGGTGAACAAACCTTTAAACAATGTAGGGGAATGTCGGTGAAAAAAATCCTAGTTCAAAAATAAATAATGCCATGTCGTGCCGGTAATGGCTATTTAACAACTATTTATAAAACATTAGAATCCAGTAGCATGTAAGTACATAACGGAAATATCAATTACAGGAACGTTTGCATCCACTTGGGGCGACACGCGTAACGACACGCGCTTCAACCACTCTTTATCTATGGAAAACGATGTAACCCGCTCTCCCCCTTTCCATTAAATTGTTGTTACAATGATGGGCACGTGGCCATAATATTGGAAATATTATTCCGATATTTCATAGTTCCATTGTTTTATTTACAAATGTGTGTGCAAACAAATTTCGCTATTTGGCAAATATTTTAATACGCTTCACATTATTCGGTTGAATAATAGTTTTACAATGTAATATGTTGTGTACACACACTGTGTATGTACTCGGCATTATTATATTGTTTGAAAATCGCTTATGTTTACATTAGAGATTGAATAAAATTTTCAATTGGATCCAATTAGTGGAATTTTGTTTACATTTTACTTAAACTCAATATTAATAGAATGTTTTCGTTATTTTCGACATTGTGGGATGCTGTGTGTGCATTATAAAGTGGGGATAAAAACTACTTGTATTTTTTTCGCTCCAATATATAATTATTATCTTCTGGTCTTCTTACTGATTATAGGAGATTTTCTTCTTTTTCGCGTATTTATTTTCGTTTATTTTTCGTGTGGTGTATGGCCGCAAAAAATGCACACGCGATGGCCAACGGCTTTTTATTACACGAGAACTGGACTCTCCCACGCAATTAGTGCAATTTCACCACATATCACTACGATGACATTTCCCACATCGCGAGCGCCATCTATCTCACCCGGTGTATGCGATTAATTTCACATCGATCACGCGATTTATGACCTGAGAGCAGAAATTATGTTACTAACACCCTGAGATGATTATATTTTTGATTTTTGACATGCCACGCCACCCCGATACAATAATTTGCATATCGATAATAATGATTATTCGATCAAAAATTCTAATCAGGCCCTATTTTTGCTATTAGTGTCTCGTTTTTTTTCCTGTCCGTTTGTAACCCGTGGCGAAAGCGCACACGCAAACTGACCTATATATTATTAGTTGCATGCACTGGCTTAAGCGGCATTAGAAAAACAATTCGTCTAAATGGACTTAAGTCTTCGGCCGCCCGAGGGGCGAACAGGAAAAAACGCTCATTTTTTCATACACTTTACACTAAACTAATTAACTTGGAACGTCAGGTATAAGCGAAGATGGAGAAGAAGCTGATTAATGTGGCCGAAAAATTTCTATGTGAAAATCGATTATTACCAACCGATATCCGGTCGGTTTTCATTGTTCAATTCAAAGAATAGGAAGTGGACAAAACTACTGTTTACCATTGTATTGTTGTCACGCAATCAAAACCACTAACAAGCATCATTTCGGCAAACTAGACAATAGGGTACTCGCTGTCACCAGAAAAGTACTCGAGAGTGCATTCGATTATGAAAAATCCTCTTCATGGCTAATATTTTTCAATTATCGAGGGCCGAAACAATAATTGGACGTGATTTATTTATCGGATTTTTTCAACATTCTTAGCGGGGTGGTGTGATGAATCGCGCCCATAAAGGGTTAATCGTTCATTTCTACATAAATTCGTTTAATTTTTTTTCCCAAGTACCATCAAGACGGGTTTTTATAGAGAAAATCTGGTGTCCGACCGGAAGAGGGATGTTATAATACCTACCCCTTTAATACACCATATGTGATGCACAAAAACTCCCAAGTCATTTATATATTATGTATATATTTGTGTTGTTTATAAATGTTGGTGGACAATTAAATATTTAAAATATATGTGGAAAAAATCGTGAAGACATTTAATGAGGTTTCTCTGCTGTGTGGAAGAAGAGACAGGAAGCTGTTTATGGAGTGCAAAAAGTGCAGAGAGGAAGGGTGACCCAATTTGTTGTGCGGGGGGGTGGATGGATGGGGTGGTGCACGTCTGCCAACTGTGATGATACCGCGCTGCCCCCTTGAACGCGCGTGCCGTGCAGGTGGTATACAATGGAATACGACATGTGGCCCATCAACCGCACTATTATAATGTGGGAATTTTGGTGAAATTTGCAAATTTAACAAATTTCGAATTTATCATCAGACTTTTAAGTTTGTCGTGCCGACAAATCGGCACAGATAAAAGGCATTACATCCAAAAACATAGCAAAATTAACAAATTACTGTAATTGCAACAAACAATACCTACTAATCCTAATCAGAGAAAACCGCCTTTTAAGGACAAAACCACCCAAGTGAGAGAGGCGGGCGCCACAAAGGACAAAAGTGCTCGTTGACAACACTAATCATAGAGTTTTGACGCTAGTT
This sequence comes from Silvanus unidentatus, assembly GCA_963930825.1. NCBI lineage: Eukaryota > Metazoa > Arthropoda > Insecta > Coleoptera > Silvanidae > Silvanus > Silvanus unidentatus. The sequence continues at coordinate 1,087,293 of OZ005762.1, forward strand.
ACCTGCCCTCGTTAGCATCGGCGACGGTGTCGTTTCCGTCGGAACTTGGTACATTTTTCAGTATTCAATACGTATGTAGAGGGAGCCAAAAGTTCCGGTCAAATTGACCGCCTTCTGTTTTTCCACCTAGACACTGCCAAAAAAGTGGGTGGTTTTTAATTTCGCTTAAACAAACATCTAAATCACTCCATAACATTTCTAGGACATTAAAAACAATGAAAATTATGAAATGATGGAGAAAAATATAATAAAATGGGCGGTTTTGGGTTGTCCTAATGCGTAATTAAATGCGGTGCAGTGGTGGGTCATTAAAAAGATTGCATTTTTGGAAGCGCACAACAGAAAATCAAAATTATGTTTGGAAATGCAAATTTCCACACTCGGTGGTCTCATTAGCCAAAAAATTACATATCATTCCACACAAATTGCATGTTAATTTGTGATTTTTGTCTAGTTTTTATTATTCGTTTTTCTCTGGTTTTGGGTATTTGGACGGATGTGCGGTAGGTTGGCGCGCAAAAGCTTCGGGTCTCACCCCCGCTGACAGCACTTTTCAATATCAAACGAAACAATAAAATATTCAATTCTTTTTCTATTCGCATTCGTTACAAATTCTACGCGATAGGAGACCGTATTATATGGAGAATAACAATAAAAAAGAGCCGATTTGTGTGCGGGGGTGCATTCACAGCGTGACGAGAGCGGATCTCTAATTTATTTAGTGAATTTGTTAACTTCAAGTGCGGAAATTGACGTGAGGAGCGCAAAACATGTACGCGTTTTTTGTCTATAGATTTTAATACCCACATCAGTCGATTGGCAAACTCCGCCCCCTCACCAGAAAAAAATACCGAAATAAGAGCAGAAAAAATGCAGTTGAAATGAAAACGATCAACCCCTCACTGAAAGCTATCAATTACTTAAAAGGCTTTAAACGGCCCCAAGATTTCGATCACTGTAATTAACAGTCGCTTTTTGTATTACGAGAAAAGGAATTAAAAGAATTGTACACACGAGCGTTTCACACAGTTGTGTTTAAATACAGTTAGGTTGCATATCATTTTTTCATATTGGCGGATCTATTTTGCAACATTGATACGATAATTTCAACCTGTTAACAGATAAGTGAATTGACGGATGGTTATTAATATTTTTTAATAATAATAGAGTAAAAAATTCGTTAGAGGAGTCATTTATCATATAGAATGGAGTGAGTTTCTAATGAGGGCACTCGAACCCGCTTCTAATCGAACTCTTCTAACATGTAATTAACTGGTAAATGGGTTTTTGCGAATTTTTTTTAAGAGAATTGAGCTATCAGTAGAAGTTATGAATAATTTATGAGCGTTTTGTCAAAAGGGGACGACACAATGTCGTAAATTCAAAAGTGTCAACATTCGAATGTTGAAGAAATGCCACAAATTCATCCAGAAGAAGAATTAAAGACGTTCGAAAACCTTTTACAAAAGACAGGTTGCTCTTAAACGATTTTTTTTACTGAATTTAATCAATTTGAATATTTTAGAATGGGGTGTTTACTCGAGGTTCACATTCATGACTCTTTTCGCCTCGGAAATGTTCTTATCACTCGCTTATTTAGCGGTTTTCTTCGCTCTTCCATTGGCGATTTGTGATCTGAAGTTGACAGAGAGCGATTTAACATTCATTTTCTGTTCATTAGCAGTTGGTAAGTCAATTTTCGAAATTCTAACCTTATCTAATCTCAATTTCTGTTAAGGTCAAAGCGTGTTTGGCTTCTTTCTAAATTGCGCTTGCGACATTTATGGGCGTAAAAAACTCATGACTTTCGGCCTCTTAATCGTCTATGTATCGACTTTCATGGCTGCTTTCTCCACTTCCGCTGTGACTTTGAAAATAATGGCATTCTTTTTAGGAGCTGGGTTAAAAGTCAACAATTTTCCATCATTTTTCGTTTATTTTGCACTTGTAGAGTTGAAGTTGTGCGGAATGTGAACAAAATTTTTCTCTCTGAACTGTTGGTCATCAAAAGACGCGGCTCCTTCCTGGTGATGTTGGGTTTAGGGTGGTCTTTGGGACATTTAATACTTGCAGGTACTGTTATTTGAAGACAGTTTGATAAAAGACTTAATTACCGCGTTTTTAGTGACTTGCATTTTGCTTAAAGAATCGGGAGTGATTGGAAGTCATGAAACTGACGTTTATATACGCGTTCGATTGAGTTCTTGGCGTATTATTTTCGCTGTAGCAGGTGGACTAAATCTTATACTGTCTTGTTGTTTAGCACTGCTTGAAGAGAGTCCTAGATTTATGTTGTACAGGAAAAAGACGCATTTAGCGTTGTTGATTTTAAAACAGTATTACACGATTAACAAATCGACTTACAGCGAGACTTTTACAGTAAAAAATTTTTATAGAAAATATGAACATTTTAAAATGATGTTTTTTTCTAGTTACGCGAAGATGATGTTAAGGAAGTTATTCAAGATTATGATTTAAATCTCGCCGATGGACAAAATTTTGGGTACTCAAATGGAATAAAACAATTTTTTAAACGGATTTTTAAAGCCCTTAAAATGTTGTTCCAAAAAAACTACTTGAAAACAACGTTGATTTTGGTTTTATTGAAATTTGGGTGCATTTTAGGGTTTATTAGCACTCAAGTAAGTCTTTTTTAGAATTATTTAAATGTTTTGGTTTCAGTTTGCACCAAATGAGCTTTTTACTATTTCACAACCTTGAACTCGACTCAAGTTCGAACAATAAAATTGTAAACGCTTTGAACGTATTGTTTTTCGACATGCCAGAAAATCTCACACAAGTATGCACATTAAAAACAAATCTAATTGGAACATATAAATATTATCTATTACTGAATTGTTATATAATTATTGGTGAGATGATATTGCTGCCACTCGTCAATTATCTTGGACGTAACACACTAATGTGTACGTATTAGAAAGCGAAATAGAAAAAAAATATTCGATTCGTATAGTAAACAGAAAAACGTCTTTGTGGCGTCGAATATGAATATTTTTAAAAATAACTTTTTCTGTTTACTATTTTATATATTCTAAACTGTTTATTTTTTCCAGCTATAAATTGTTTCTTGTGTGGTTTTTGCTTTAATTTTTTATTTATTTATCAAACGAATTTCGCTGTGAAAATGGTCGTCTCGCCCGTTTTAATTTTCTACACGATTTTTCACACTTTGATCCCGATCGTATGTATTGAATCATATCCAACAGCCGTTAGGTAAGCACCCCGCACTCCTGTGTACCCCATTCTCCCCTAAACATTTTAGGGCCACTGCTTTGGGGCTTTTAAATGCTCTTAGCACTCTACCGATGGTGTTTCTGGCCATTTTTCTGCATACTGAACGTTACAAGGTGTTTTTGAGTGTAATGATTACGTGTCTCAGTAAGTAGATGAGTAAATATAGGTCAGTAACCAAAAATGGCATCAGTTCAAGTCCATTTTTAGACTATAATCATCTTAAAATAAAACGTTTCCCTTTTAATGTGCACTCGTCCAAAAATAAACTCACTTTCAAAGCAATATTTGAAAGTTTTCCATTTCAAAACACAATAAGAACACCAATAAATGTACAATGTTTTGGCATTTTCATGAAAATATGTGCGCAATTTAACATTTTCTTGAAAACGCATTTAAAATATTGTCAGTGTTTTATTTAATAAAGCATAAATATTATTTAATGTGCATTTTTGATTAATGGCCTGAAAAATAAGCAATAAATCATGCAACAGTTGAATAATATGCGAGTTTTTAAGACGCTTTTGGTTTTTCCTGGTTCTTCAAAGACTTCAGAAATAAGCCAATGATGGAATAGAGAAAATGCGAGTGAGGAAAACAGTTTCACTAAAGAAAATAAATGTTTCTAATAAAATAAATAAATGTGAAAAATGGTTTTGGTGAACCGTGCGATGAAAATTTATAAAAATTATGACCAACTAGTTAATTTTAGCTGATATGTAAATTTATTTATGTAGTTGAGAAAGCACAATTGTCCCCCACAAATAAATAATATCGAAATTATTCTATATGGATTTATGTAGCAAATATTCGAAAAGTTAAAAAATAAACAGTTCGAAATGGAAAACACATGGCTGCTTCGGATAAAATTGGACGTGTTTTATATTTAGAAAACATACTATACATTGAAATTCCTTTACAATTTTTCTTCCATTCTCTTTATATGCATTGTATCACAAATCCCATTTACAACAAAACCTAAATTTTTTTTCGTAAATAAAAAATTCGTTCTAATTAAATTGTTTTGTAAAATTGCCAAAATGTTTTTCCAAAAATTTCCCCAAAAAGCAAATGAAAATCTCTCGCGCGTGTCTGTATATACATCCGATTTAGTATCGTGTGCCTAAATGTGCTAAGTATAACTAAACATCAAGCATTTTAGTAGTAAAGTGCGTCGCGACGCAGGTCCCGGTCAGTCTCTAACGTCCAGACGTCTTTGACGCGTTCGAAAGCCATGTAAGTGCAACCGTTCCGTGCCTTTAAGCATGTAAACAAATCGACGACCATCATGAGTGACATTCCATCACAGTCTACACCGCCAAGGCGACCCACTCGACGTCGAAATGAGAAGATCAAATTGCCAACACCGCCGCCCGATCCCACCGGCTCTCCGGACAACAACAGAGACTTTCTGGAGTATTTGGAAACGTTGCAACATCACCATCCGGCCTACAGTCGATCCACGTCCACTTTCTCTCCCATCATCGCCACCGACGAGGCTTTTGATCATTTAGACAAACTTTATCGACTTATGGAACAGATGTTAGAGTTGCGAGAGCAGAACGCGAAACTTCATCGTAGAATCCAAGATTTGGAGCACTTTAACAATTTACAGAAGATGAACAAGCAGCTGGAAGTAAGTGTGCAGTGCGAGTGTCCGGATTTGGACAAGGATACAGCGTTTGCTGAAACGATTTTGGAATCGATTTTGGCGGAAACGAAGAAAGACTTTAAACCGAAAAGTGCCACACCGACAAAGTTGAGACCGTCGATTCTTCGACGTCATCGCAGCATTTCAACAACGATTGATAAGGGTGGCGAGGTTGAGGAACAAAGTGTGGAGAGTCCTCCGGTGGCGAAGGTATCCAAATGGACGAAAGTGAAAGCGGCCTTCAAATGGGAGAAGGCTTCGAATACAGTCGCAGATAACAAGAGTCAGGACAGTGGTGTTGGCGGATTGGTACCGAACAATGTGGAGATTGCATGCTATTTACGTGTACCGACTGTTTGTGATGAGTTTGGACACAGTCCGGGCGATTCAGGAGCAGCTGGTATCTCAACACCTGGATCCTTGTCGACGAACTCGTCTACAGAGGACTTCCATCGAACTGGTGAGCGTATGCCACTTTCAAGGCGATCTATATTCGAAGATATATTTTTATACGAATTTTAATGGTGACCTAAATTGCTTTTATAAATATGAAATTTATAATATATACAATATTGTTTCTATGAGCATATTTTTTGCAGATCTTCGAACGCCTTGTGAGGATTTTCGCAGTTCTGAAGAAGAACATCATCCATACATTCCACATCCAAAGGTAGTGGGCGTTCGTGGCTGTTCTTTTTGTAATTTGTTTTCTTTAAGGATGAAAGCGGCAAACAGAAGTTCCATCATCGGACACCATGGGCGAAAATGAAAGATATAATTCAACCGCGGAACAGTTTCAAGAAAAAGCAAAGACTGAGCGCCCAAAGTGATGATATACAAATTGATGTTGAATTATGTAGTGATAATGAGGAAGTGTTTGAAGATGATTGTAAAAATAAACAGAGTTTTGATGCGATTCCAACGCCAACAAATGCAAGTACATATGTTCGATTGAATTCGGATGAGATTCCATCGGAGGTGCTTGCCAGATATCAACAGATCGTTGCAGATGAGAATAAAGTAGGCAGTTTTTATTTAGAGAAAGTTCTTTTATTGTAATCATTTTCTAGTTGAATGAAAATGTGAAGATATCCAAATGGACGAGAGTTAAGAAAGCGTTTTTACCAACAGAAACAAAAAGTCCAGCGAAGAGTCGTGAAGAACATGCTGAAGAAGAGGTTCAGCGGAACTATAAACAGTTGCAGAAGAAATTAAGTTTGGAGTTTCAAGGGAAAGTGAGTGAATGGGAGCGTTTGAAGCAGAGTTCTCCAAGCACATCGAATCCTTCAACCAGTGGACTTTTGGATGAAACTCATGATCCGACATTTATGAAAAAATTAGAAGAATGGGAGAAAATTAAGCAACAACAGCAGACCATTCTAAAAGGTTCACCGCGAATTCAAATGACTAGAGAATATGATTTGCCTCCAGGGTTTAAGAAGAAGCTGCAAGAATGGGGAAAGATAAAAAAATCATCTGCTAAGGAAGGCTCTACTCAATCTAAAAAGAAAATTGGTGATTTTCCGAGATGGAAATCATTGAGTGGGCATCGATCGGAGACGTCACAGATGATTGAATATCCACAATTAACAGACGAGTTTAGAAAGAAGTTAGAAGAATGGAAGCAGATTAAAGCAAATAATGGGGAGACCAGTATGAAGCGTTTCAAGGAGAAGACGCCGAGTCCTAAGTTGTCGAGAAAAAATTCAAATGCTAAACAGCATAAAAAGCAGAAAGAGGAGATACAATGGTTTGAGAAGGAATTGGGGAAAATTGAAAAGGAAAAGCAAAGATTGGAGAAAGAACGGCATAAATTTATGGAAAGAGAAGAAAAGTATTTGATTTTCTACGTTTTTGTTTATTGATTTTAAATTTTGTTTTTAGATTATCTAAACTTCGGAAAACAGTTGCTGGAGATACAAAGAAAGATATATTAATTCATACTCCTTCTGGTTTTTACCGTTTCGAAGGGATTTCAAAGAAATTCACTCAGAAATTGTACGAGTGGGAAAAAGCGCAAGGAATTGGGCCGGAAGCTTCCACTTTTGCACTTCTTTCTTCATCCTACATTCCTGACACTAAAAACGGTCAGTAGACATTTTCTAACTTAGAATCCTTAATTAAACTGTGCTTTTAGGCAATACAACTTCTCTGATACGATCAAGATCCGCTGACAGTATCGCTATTTCTGCGTTAAATCTAACATGTCCATTATTGAGTCAACAGCCTTCCAGCTTGTCTTTAAACAATGTGGAAGATTTAGAGAAAGAGTGTCTGGAAGATTCCAAATCGTCATCAATGCAATATCTTCTCAATTCAAGAGAAATGTCGGATATCGACGAACCTGAAGCTCTGATTGTAGAAGTTGAAGATTACGAGGAAGAAACAGCAGCTCCATTACAAAATTTTTGTACAAGAGGACAAAAAGCAGTTTATCATCGGGAAGAGAGTCAAACTATGTGCGAGGGTGAGACTGTAGCAGCACCAAAGATTCAAAGAAGCGAATCTACAAGAGCTCAAATTAATTACAATATAATTGAAGATATTTTCGCAGTTTTGAAAGCATTGGTGGAGAACGAAAATGAAATTAGGTAGAGCAATTGAAAGGTTGGTTTCTCTGTTATAAATTGTTGACTTTTTGCAGGAAAACTGCAACAGAAGAACTGTTTAAGGAGATTTCAGCAAAGCAAATTACGTTGTCCAATAAAGTGACGACAAAATTATTGCAACTACAGGACGCAAACTTAACAGTTGCTTCCACAATCACTCATGAATCTTCGAATTCTACTAGTAATGTAACAGAATTGTTGGAGGCTGTGCACGATTTGTCCGCTGAAATTCAACAAATGGCAGAAAAGCTGAAAATCATTCTCGAAACTCGAACCATCGGGCAAAGTTCTAGCATTGTTTTGGAGCTAATAAAAAATATTCAAGGGAAAATGTTTGAACTGCGGCGTAATTTGAGCTACATCTGCGCTGCTTCAGGTATAACAAGCCAATAATATTAAAATGGTTTCTTATAATTAACTTATTTTCACAGATGTAACAAACCCAGATAGAAAAAAGTCGCTGAAACGCAAGAAAGCTGTTCATAAGACAATGTCAAGTGAGTCAAAGGACTCAAGAGGAGACACAACAACTAGTGACACTTCACAAAGAGGCAGTATGAAGACTAGATTAAAGGAGGAAGGCCGCTACATCAAAGCGGAAATGAAGGCAATTGGATCAAGTCAAGGAGCCATCAAAAAGAAGATTAAATATCGCAAATGTATCCAAGAACGAATTATCATAGATACTGACGAAGAAGACAATGATTCTCTATTGGAGCAAAGAAAAAACAAACCAAAAAGGTTGTCCAGAACTCGTTCTACTTCAGAAAGTAACATCGAAGAGAAAACCACAGACAAAGAGGTAGAAATCAACGAGAAAATTGTAGAGAAAGTGATCGTTCCAACTGAAACAAATTTCGTTAACATGAAAAATTTAGACACCGATCCAACTGACTCACCTGTACAAGTTTTCGTGAAGACCACCAGAAAACTTTTCACTCCGATCGGAGAAAGCAATGTTCTTCTTCCAGATGATCCGCACGTGGTTAAAGAACCGGAAGAATCAGTTACAGTCTGCAATCGACCACCTCTTCCATCATCTCCTGGCTTTCAACGTAAATTAACACGTGATGTCTCACCAAACATTAAACTAATGATGGCCAAATACAACCAAAAACTTTGCGAACAAGAGAATCCAAACGTAAAATCCGGTGGAAGTAGTGGAAGCGGATCTCCGATTCTCTGGCGCTCCCCAACAGCTGAACGGCGTGTCAAAGCCCAAACTGAACGCTATCAAGAAGTTCTAAGTAAACTGTCTCCTTTACTAGGTGGGCGAAAAGAAGTACAAAAATCAGCAAGTGTTACATACTTGCATTCTGGTAATAAGCAAGTCACTGTTCCAAATCGCTTGGAAGTGCAGAAATCTTCAAGTGCTTGTTTTGTAACTAATAACCAAGTACCGCAAGTTGATTTGAAGGCTTGTCATTCTCCAGAGATTCGTCAAAAGAAAATCCAACAAGCAAAAGAGGAATTCTTGCGTTCAAATCCTGCACCTATTATGCGTAATAACAGTCAGAAAAAGAGCGTCTTCTACCCCACCAGAGACCGATTGAGTCAAATAAGTGTGGAGAGCGAATCGAGTAGCTCGGTGTCAGTTTGTGCAGGGGCTTTGATCAAATCAGCGAGTGTGGGGATGATCAATGTTGATCCAGACACCTACAGACAGATTGATCCAGAGATGCATGGAGGCGGGTACGTGTCATTGCCGCGAAATACGAAGAAGCCCAAAGAAGGACTGTTTAACAATATCACAGCCAAGTTTCGGAAGGTGAAAATGCGAAGAGGGAAGGAAAGAGAATTGTGCAAAATGAACGCAGTTTCCACCCTGTGTAGACAAAGTCTTGTGGTGGACATAAATCGGTCGGATATTAACAGTACAAGTGGATCGATGGAGGCGGCTTCTGGAAGTGTGCAAAGAAGCAAATCGAAGAGTATGTTGTGGATGTTGAGGAAAAATTCTGATAAGAAGTAAAACTAAAAACTCGTGAAACAATTTGTAATTTCTACTAACAATTAACAAAAATTTATACATTGTAAAAAATATTATTTAATATAGAGAATTTTATTAATACGAGGCGGTGTGTTATTTTGTCTAATAGTATAATGGTCGAGGATCTACAACCGCAAACACAAAAAACATTCAATTACAGAAATAGACATAGTATTTCTTTAAATACACACCGGAAGAAATCAGCACGCTACATAATGTGTTTGTGTAATAATTATATTTTATATAAAAAGAAACTGAAAATCAAATTCCCATTTTGAGGTGGCCGGATGGCACCAAAAACTGATCGATGGTGCGGCCCACCTTAACAAAAGATGATTGACGATTTCTTTTCGTATTATTGGAAAGTCGTTGACCGAACACACAAAATCGACAAATAATTACCACTGCGGGGGCTTCTTTTCGGGTGAGCTACTGGATAGACGAACAAGTGGTGGTCAGTTTTGTTGTCTCGTGCCTTTTGCACCCTACTGTTTCGCCCTTATTTTCTTTCAATCACATCCTTTTGTGTTCATTTCAATAAATTTAATTAGAACTACATAGAAGTTATACTTTACTAGCCCCTAGCCGCGGGCAAATTTAAATAATTAAATTCCCATCTTGGTTTCTGACTTCTGTCTATTGGCAACCCTTCAAACATGCTCCCCCTTCCAATGTCAAACATCCAAACCAAAAATTCATTAGCAAAACATCTCTCAAAATTTGTGCAATAGTTATTTTTTATCATTTATCTAATAGCACACTCACAAAATGGCATTACAAACATCTAAACTAACGAAATATCTTCTAAGATCGAAGAATAAGTATGGAAAAATTTAACAATTTTAAACTTAACCTCCAAATTTGAACCTGTTCGTAATTTCTAGATTATGGAGGCCACAAAATTGTTTGTTGAGACAGTTTAGTAATTCAGAAACACCCTCTGCATCGGTTTCTCCATTACCACCGATGAGTGAAGCAGTTCCTGGTCTACCAACACCAATTTATTCTTCATTAAAAGAGGAGCACCAAACCACACAAGTTACAGTACTCCCAAATGGTTTAAGAGTCGCTTCAGAGAATAGATTTGGAGAGTTTTGTACTGTTGGAGGTTGGACAGTTACCGTCTCTCAAAAATCCTTTTAGTAATGTTTGATTTTTTAGTTTTAATTGACTCTGGACCTCGTTATGAAGTTGCTTATCCCAGTGGAATTTCTCACTTCCTGGAGAAGCTCGCCTTTAATGTAAAACCCTCATAATCTGTCTAATAACTGTGAGTAATTGTTTTTTATTCCAGTCTACTAAATTATATCCAAACAAAGACGATATGCTGACAAAACTAGAGTCCCACGGTGGAATTTGGGACAGTCAAGCGTCTCGGGACACATTCATCTATGCAGCAAGTGCATACACTAGTGGATTAAACGACATAATCGAACTCTTAGGCGAAACCATTCTCCGACCTCGAATAACAACCACAGAAATCGACGAAGCACGACAAACAATTAACTTTGAATTGGAAACGTTACAAATGCGCCCCGAACAGGAGACTCTCTTACTAGACATGATCCATGCTGTAAATTACACAAATCATTTAAATCGCACAGTTTTTTAACAACCTTTCTTGTAGGCCGCTTTCAGAGACAACACTCTCGGCCTACCAAAACTCTGTCCACAAGCAAATCTAACAAAAATCGACCGTAACGTTATTTTCACCTACTTAAGCCAACATTTCAGCCCGAAACGGATGGTCCTCGCCGGTGTCGGTGTAGAGCATTCCCGTCTTGTCGAAGCCGCCCAGAAGTTCTTCGTTGACGCCCAACCAATCTGGACAATCGATCCGGAACTCAGTCGACTACCCAAAGTGGAACCAGACCAAAGTGTCGCCCAGTACACTGGCGGAATGGTGCAGGAAGAATGCGATATACCGCAATTTGCATCTGCTGGTCTTCCCGTTCTGTCGCATATTATGATCGGTTTGGAGAGTTGTTCACATCACGATGACGATTTCATTGCAATGTGCGTCCTGAATATGATGATGGGCGGTGGTGGGTCGTTCTCGGCTGGTGGACCTGGCAAAGGAATGTACACACGATTGTATACGAACGTTCTGAATCGACATCATTGGATGTACAGTGCAACGGCTTATAATCATGTGTATGGTGATAGTGGAGTGTTTTGTATACATGCAAGTGCACCGCCAACGCATGTTAGAGACATGGTTGAAGTGATTGTGAGGGAATTAGTTGCAATGCCTACGAATATTTCTGATCAGGAGTTAAGGGTTTGTAGGGGAATGAAAGAAATCGGACACTGGTTTGAATGTGGTTTGTTTTTAGAGGGCGAAAACGCAACTGCAATCGATGCTGTTGATGAATTTGGAGTCGAGGCCAGTTATTTTGGAGGATATTGGAAGGCAAGTGTTGGCAACGGGGCATAGGAAGCGGCCTCATCATTTTATTGATGAAATTGGTTGGTGATTGTTTAAGGTTTTGTTTTTGTTTGATTTTTATTGTTGTGTTTTAGAGAAAATCCAGCGTGAAGATATTATAAAAGTGGCAAAACGATTGTTGAGTTCACAGCCATGTGTGGCGGCTCGTGGGGACCTTAGAAAAATGCCAACGTTGGAGTACATTCAAGCGGGTTTAATTGATAGTGAAGGGAAGATGCCGAGCGGACGAAAGTTGTCGTTATTTAGATAGAAATCAACTTTTGTATGTGTGTAATACAGTATCATTTTCTGTATTTTGATTTTGTTTTAATGTAAAAGATTGGAATGTGTTCAGAAGGGGCAGACGATTGAATTTATTAGTCTGTGACATGAACAATAAGTGCGGATTGGAAAATCATTTTGTTTTGTACTGATAATTTATTGTATATAAGATGTTTTATAAAACCTTTAGATGTTGTACTTTATTTTGAATAAAATTGAAAGAACGCGTCAACAAGTGTGGTTTCTAAGACCTACGTTATGGTTTTTATCTCCTTTCATCACACAGTAAACACATTAAACGTTTGTCTGTTGTTGATTGTGTGAGTTTATGAGGCCCCAGCTGGTTTATAGGTTAGATCAGGGCCCAAAAAACTTGAAATTACACACATTTTAATAGAAAACAATGTCCGCCTCCACTGTTGCTAAAGTAAGTACCTTTTCCTCGATCGAAATTCGTATAAAACTTGCATTTCTAGACTAGTGTGCAAGAATTTACTATACGTGTCCCCAAAAACATCAACAAACGCTACCATGTAATGAGATTCAACGGCAATTTGGACGTGGACTTTGGAAAATGGAGACACGTGAAGATGGAACGTGAAAACAATCTAAAAGAGTACAAGGGAAATGAGGAGGAGCAGCCAAAGTTTGGTGCTGGCTCGGAATTCGGTCGTGAAGCTAAAGAGGAGGCCAGACGTAAGAAATTGGGCATTGTAGCACGGAAGTATCGAGCTGACGATCAGCCGTGGATCCTGAAATCCTCTGGCAGTACAGTGAAGAAGTTTAAAGGGATTCGGGAGGGTGGAGTGTCGGAGAACACCGCTTATTACGTGTTCACACACGCTGAAGATGGGGCCATCGAGGCGTTTCAGTTGCATGAATGGTACAAGTTCCAGCCGATACAGAGATACAAAGCGTTGTCCGCTGAAGAGGCCGAATTGGAGTGGACAAAGCGGAATAAACATTTGAACTATTTTTCGTTGATGTTGAGGAAACGATTGAAGGGCGATGAAGAGAACGATTTGGAAGAGGGTGAAGAGAAACTGAAGAAATCGAACAGTAAAAAAGAGAAAGAGTTGAAGATATCAGAGATGGATGAGTGGATGGACAGTTCGGATGATGAGTCGTCGAATGATGAGGAGAAGAATGAGGATGAAGAGGGTGGGGAGAAGAAAAAGAACAAGAAAAACGATCCGAAGAAGAAAAATACGAAAAAGAAACGCGATACTGATGCGGAGGCAATTGAGGATTCGGATGATGGGGATGCTGAGGGTCGTGAAATGGATTATATTAGTGATAGTAGCGAAAGTGAGCCGGAGAACGCGACTTTGGAGGGTGTGGCGGAAGAGAAGGCGTTAAGAAAGTTATTGACATCTGATGAAGGATCTGATGATGATTCGGACAAGTCGGAGAAGGAGCAAAGTAATGAGGATGAGGAGAATAAAGAGAAAGAAGCAGAAAAAGTGGAAGAGAAAGATGAACAGGATAAGAAGAAGAAACAGAAAAAGAAAACAAAGAAGGATGTTAAAAAGGAGCTGAAGAAGGAGACCAAAAATGGTATAGAACTGTTTGAATTTGTTGAGTGAGTTTGGTAATTATGAGTTTTTGTTGTAGATTCGGATGATTTCAGTTCGGATAGCAGTACAGATGAAGAGGTGCGTAAGAAGAAATCCGATAAGAAAGTGAAGAAGGAAGAAATGGAGACGAATAGTGCGAATAGTTCACGATCTGTAACACCAATTGAAAATAAAAGGAAATTGCCCGTTGATATTACAGCACCGACGTCTAGTAATAAGAAACCGAAACTAGATCTGCCGAATTATATTCCAGGATCAAGGTAAGTGCAACGATTTTTAATCGGAATTAGATTGTTAATTTTTACTGTCGTTTTATAGTGAATCTGGTATTACGGAGGATGCTGTAAGGAAATATTTGATGCGTAAGCCAATGACAACTACGGAATTATTGCAGAAGTTTAAATCCAAGAAAACGGGCTTGTCTAGTGAACAATTAGTAAATATTATGACACAGATATTGAAGAAAATTAATCCTGTCAAGCAAACATTGAAAGGGAAAATGTATTTGTCCATAAAGTCTTAAAATATTTTTACTTTATATCAATATTTATATGTAATTCATTGATAAATAAAAACAATATAAGAGAAATGAACAATAATTTTCCTCTTTAGTCCTCTTTTAAGAATCTAAGACTATTGGATGCGACCGAAGCGTCTATTAATTTTCGCTGGCCAGCTCTTTCTTGAATTCAAATTTAGGGTACATTAGAACTACTCGAATGTCCTTGTGGTTGTTGCCCCTAGGAAAGTAAGGTTATATTTTCGAACATCGTGTTTTTAACGTAAAAATGGGTGATATTTATATAAATAAGGTGAGACAGCAGTTAAAAAATAAAAAAACACCTCCAAAATGTGAAAAGGAAATACAATTGAAGAAAAAACGTGTATTAATAAACAGTGATCAGTACAAATCTGAGAATGTGTTCGTAGAAGAGTCTTTGGTTAAGTGTAACCAACGACAAAAGACTCCTTATTATCCCAGAAAACGTACATTGTCTGATAATACTAATGAAAAACAGTTAAAAGTGAAAAAAACTAGTTTCGGAGAGGTTTCTAATGGATCAACACCAGTAAACGGGTCTTCGAAAACCAAGAAAAGTGACAAGAAAGTTTCTACTGAAAAGTCTTCTACTAAATGTACTCAACGACAGAAGACTCCTTATTACCCTAGGAATCGTACATTGTCTAATAATTGTGGTAAAAAAGTCGAGAAACTCAATTTTGAAGACAGTCCACAAGAAAACAGCCATTCACAAAAGAAGACCAAGGCAATCATTCAAGAAAAGTCTTTAGGTAAATGTAAGCAACGAGAAAAGACTCCATACTTTCCTAGAACACGAACATTATCTGATAATATACACATTAAACCAGTGTCAGTAAAAACAATCAGCTTTGAAGATCCTAAATCGAAGGAGAACGGTTCTTCAGAAAAGAAACCGAAGAAGTACCGAAAATCAACTCCATTCAGACCAAAATGCTCACAAGAAATGGGTTTTAAAGTAGAAAAACTTAGTTTTAATGACACATTTGAGGAAAGCGACGTTGATGTTCCAGCAGCAAAACTACAACGTAAATCAACCCCTTACCCTTTAAAACGTTCACAGTCTTTCGAACAAATTCCTAAAAAACGAAAATTAAGCTTCGAAGAGAGCATCGAACAGAGTTTCAATGAACTCTTCCACTCCAGTTCCATAATAGATGATTATGATGACAGTTTCGAAGATTTATCATGCTTTCCCAGGGACAACTCCCAAATAAAACTAGAAAATGTTAATGTTTTAAGCCACAGTATCACTCTTGAGCCAGAAATCAAATCTGAAGTATTTAATGAGAGTTTTAAACAGTCTGAAGATGAATCTGAAGAAAAGGAGACCAATATAAATGGACATGTCGATGAAGAACACAGCGACAATCCTTCTCCGTCATCAATTTTGCCAGAACCGCAATTCAAACACCACGACACGAAGACTGAAGTTACATTGTACCAAAACACCACACTCCCTGTTCATGGATTATTCAATTTAATAGTCAAAAGTGGAGAAATTGAAGTTCTTGGCTCCCAACTCGCCTCTTCCAACAGAAAATACAAATTCTACTCACCCAAAGGCTCTTCTTTACTAAAAATCACCGCCAAATCAGTTGAAGCATCGATTATCTGTTCGAATTTACAAGAGGACAGTATAAAGTTCACTGAAAAACTCATCCCTCAACAACTCTTCCCTTCAATAGAGAATTCAAATGGTCCACAAGTGAATTTCGAACTCCACAATTTAAACATCTTAAAATACGATGAGGAAACTTGGTGCAAACCCCTGAAAAAACTCAAATCCACAAGCAAATTGATGATTGTGGGTGGAAAAGGAGTTGGAAAGAGCACATACCTTCGATACACCATAAATTGCTTACTAAACAAACATAAAAAGGTTCGAATAATCGATTTGGACCCCGGCCAGTCGGAGTTTACGATTCCTGGCTCCATTTCAGTGTTGACAATAAACACTCCATTATTCGGCCCAAATTACACTCATTTATCGTCTACAGAACAGTCGATTCTAGTCGATATCAACGTTGCCAATAATCCACAGCAATATTTAGAGGCAATAAAAACATTAATGAAAAATATTAATCAAGACAAATGTCCACTAGTTGTCAATACAATGGGTTTTAACACTGGTTTAGGACTGAATTTAATTTGTGCAAGTATTTTCCATGTCCAACCAACGAATTTATTGGAAATAATCAGTAGAAACTCGAAGAAAAACTACCAAGTGGATTTCCAATCAGAAGAAGTGAAAAATCATGCACAATTGTTTATGGATCAGTTTCCAAACGATTTTAAATACAAATATTCAAAAATCCATTCGAAATGCAGTGATCTACCAGGTTGGGAGATGACATCTCGAGAGAAACGTGAAATTTGTACACTTATGTACTTTGGAGTTGCTATGAAAGGCCAAGGGGTGGATTCGTTAAGCTCACATCAACTCCCCATGTTCGAGTAAGTTAGTAATTAAATTCTCAAACCGTTTTATGATCGTTTTTTACAGGATTCAATTATCGGACATAAAAATTGTGAATTTAGAAGGCGATTCTTTACCACTGGCAGCAGTGGTAGCTAATTTAGTCGCTTTATGTTCAAAAGAAGGTGATTTCTTCCATGTACATGGATACGGTAACGATTGTCTTACGATTTCAAGTCGCTTCTCTAATTAATTCCTCATTTTTTAGGTGTGATAAGAGGAGTGGATGTAGTGGAAGGCAAACTGGTCCTAATAACACCCGAAGACGCTTCAGTTTTAGAAAAAGTCCATTTTCTGGTACTAACAAGCGTTCGATTGCCGGCGAGTGCTTATATGAGTCCAGGCAATTATTATTCGGGCTTTGTTCCATACGTTATGTCCGGAGAGCACAGTTCGTTAGGATTACTTACAAAAAGAACGTACATTCCAGCGAATAAAACTTAACATTATTATTTGGCAACAATGAATATATGATATAAATTTGATATGTTGGATTAATTCGTTAATTTCATGTTCATTTCCCAGTCCTGCCAGCCTCCGATGTAATTGAATACCCTGAAAATTGACTGGTTTAATTTAAGGGTGAATTGAAGGCGTGCATTTACCTTTTGTAGCCCAGTTTTTGGACTGTTTCTTGTGCTCTTGCACTTCGTTTGCCAAGAAGACAGTAGAAAATGATGTGAGAGTCTTGGTTCGGTTTGGAACGTCCGAATTTTTCAATAAACTCCATTTCTAGCATATTTTGGAGAGCTTCTTGGACTTGATTTACTTAAAAACAGAATGAATCGTAAGATTTAATTCCATATTCGCTGATCGGATGAGAAAAACTAGCTACGCTTTCGTTTTAAAAGAAAAACAATTAAAATGAATTAAATGCGTGTGGACCATTCCTGCCATCCACCTAAATAATTGCGAACGCTAAAATAATGTATAAAGAGTGAATTAAGCGTTAAGTTTGTGATTTTGTCTTACTTTTGGTAACCCAATTGCTGTAAAATGCCCTGAGCAGAAGCACTTCGTTTTCCCAGCAAACAAGAGCAAATAATAAGCGTATTCTGATCCGGTTTCGGAATACCGTATTGTTTAATAAAATCCTCGTTTGTCGTACTTTGAAATACACGTTCAACGTCCCCTACTTTAAAACGAAATCAAAAGAAAACTTGAAATAATTGCAATACAATTAAATGGTAATCACTTACATGGTATATTTATGCTGTTTGGTATTTGGCCAGTTTGTTTCAATTCCTCCGGCTCTCTAACGTCTATAATAAAAACGTTTTTGTTGTTTGTTGCTTTTTTAACGTCTTCGAAGGACACCACTTGGTTTGGTGCGCTTGTTGAGCAATTCACAATTCGAGTGTGTGGCAGGTATTGGTATTTATTTGAGCATATTTGCGTGTAGCTTCGTTTACAGTTCACGTACACTAATTTCGATGAATAACTCTTTAAAACAGAATTAAAAACCGAGAAAAGCAACTTTCTGTTGACCATTTTTGAGGTTAGATTAGCTGTCAGAAAACAGGGTAGCCACCTGTCGGAACTGAAAGAGTCATCGTTAATTTGTGTTGATTAAAGATAAATTAAGTAAATTTTAATGAAATTTACATGTAAATAGCAAATTACACACTTAGTTTGTTTATAGTAAATTTAGAAATTCCATAAATTCGTCTTTGAAAATTAAATTGTTGAATGACAAAGTAGGAATTACGTCATCAATAAGAATATGAAAAAATGGTGTGGTTTGTTAGTTGAGGCGTTGTAATGGTAAATATTTCTCCTGAATAAATGCCGGCTGTATAAAACCAGTGTGCAATAATCGATTTAATAGTCCAGTGTCTTAAAATAGGGTAAGAGTCAGTCTTATTGATTTTTTAACTATATTTAAGGATAAGTGAGTGTGAGAGAGTCCACCAATAACGGTATACGCACACACCGTTTTTCCCTAGCAGTCTTTGACACTTGTGTGTGAGTCTAATGGTGCACTTTTGGTATTTCGTTGTGCATTTCCACATAAATTCCGGCTACCATTGCTGGATGGACTGAAACACCCATCCAAGTTCAATGTAACCAGCTATAAAAAGCACATTGAGTTATTTTTAAGCTGAATCATCGATTTGTGTGTCCCTGTGTTTGTGCATTGTTGAAAAATCTATACACCCTTGTTGGTGAATCACACGAAAATCTAACATAAAATGGATGTTGCCTTAGATAAAATAAGTAAGCCCACCATGTCGGACCGGAGAGCAGAGTTGGAGAGAAAAAAAGCGAAATTGCAAGCTTTAAGGGAGGAGAAAGACCGTCGAAGACGTGAAAAGGAACTGAAGGATGTGGAGGAGGCGACGAACAGGACCCTGTTGGGAAGTGGTGGTGATACGAAGGAATTAGACGAGATGCTAAGTTCCCTTGGTGTTGCCCCTGTTTCTGATATATTGTCGAGTATTTCTAGTGCAAATTCCGTCACACCGGAACATAGTCGAAATCATACACCCGATACATCGTTGCAGAATCACACATTGTCCAATAAGTAAGAGAAAAATGAGAGGAATTTACGTTAGAATGATGTTTAATGATGGTTATTGTTTTAGTGTTGCTGTTGTTAAGAAACGTTTACCACAACTTAGTGTCGTTGTGGGCCAATCGACGAATATACCACCCAAAGAGCCAGTTACTTACACCAAACAAACACAAACCACCACCACGGGGCCCGAACGTGACGGTAAGTTCCATCCCTTATGTGTAAGAAGATGGTTATTTACATTAGAATTAACGAAGCGTTTAAAATGTATTCGGGAAATTCGGTGCAAATAACCATCTTGTAGCTGTTTAATATGCAAATCAGCTACTTGAATTCATTAAACAATTTTTTTATATTGTATTTTTCAAAGGATTGCGTGTGAGAAACATAATAAAAATATTCTCATATCCGCCCCTCTATTTATAATTGTTAAGTTGCAATTTATTTTATATTAGTTTAGTTTATTTATTATTAATTTCGGTTGGCTTGGGAAGGAAACTTAAAGTTTAGTTTTTTTTTATTTTATTTTTAGGTTGTCTTTAGTTTGGTTGCATTCGCAATTTTAACGCTTTTTATTTTTATTTTTTGGGTTTTACTTCCTTTTCCTGTTTTTATTTTCTTGGTGTTTGATGGGTGAATGGATTTAACGAACCTTTTAAGAGTGTTTTTTATATGTACGAGTACATCTATCAGACATCACTGTTTTCTGTTCTTTAAATTCAATTTATGTTGGAAGTCCATCTTTTTATACGGTTTTCCAACATAAATTTCTCATCTTAAATTAAACATGTGGCATATTGTGTTGATATGTATTGCTAACAAGGATCTTCTTCATCTTCTTCCCCACTTAAAGGCTACATGGAGGACTGGTGGAGGCCGAGGAAAGGTTGGTGTGCACGTTTTTATACAAACATCCAAATTTTGCACTCATTTATTTGAAATAGTTCGATCCAAAATACGTGCATCGATTTAAATTGTTGCTGTTTTTGCGGACAAAAAGCTGCCAAGTGTAAAATGAGCTTGCAGGGGTCCATAAATCCCAATTAACACCACTAATTAATGCCTTTTTTGGACTTGGTCGCTTTCACATGGTTTATTTTTAAGTTTCCTTTCTAAATGTTGTTTTACAATTGTATATTTGTTATTTTTTTTGTTTTGTTTCTCATTGGAAAAGAACGAATTTTAATTAATGATTTTTCTTCATTCCTTTTTTGCCAGCTCATGCGACCGACTATTACGGTAAGTTCATGATTTTATTTAATTTTTGAACAAATAATTCTAAGTGCTTAATGCATTTTATAATTTCATTTCACAAAATATCCCGTTTCCCGTGATGAAAATCGGTTCAAATCAATTCAGTTTCTTCTTTTTGGGGGGCACACAAGCAGAGCTCTTTTTACTATTGTATATAAATTGCTTTCGACAAGAAACTGCTTCACATTTGCGAATCGACTAACAAAATTAATCAAGATTAATCGCATGTTATTTTTTAATGGGTGTTTGGGTATATTCTGCAGCAAAGGAGTTTAAATATGCAACCAAATGTAGACAACCTTTTTATTGTATGAAGGTTTAAAGTTGTTGACTTTAATACAATTTTTTTCATTTTTGTAAAGAACAACACCAAATAATAATATCTCTTAAATTCCTACTGATACAAATTTTCTTTCCTCTCAAGACGAATACAATCTAAATCCGGGTTTAGAATGGGAGGACGAATTTACAGGTAGGTAGTAATTAACATGATTTCCTCGTCCAATTCAATTACATTTTTTATTATTATTTAATTTTCTCTACTTTATTAATTAATTTCACCGTTTTTTATTGGTTGGCGCTTATTTAATGCTGTAGAATATTTTTATTACTAATTTTTACAACAAACCATTCAATTAGCGATTTTTTTATTAAATAACAATAGTTTGTTGTGAAATTGTAGCTTTATTAATTAATTTTGGTTATTAATTTTGGGGCTGTATTTGGGAACTCGCATGATGAACAAAAAATATCCAATTTTCTCTTGGTTTCCATTTTTGGCATGTGGAAGATATAAACAATGATGATACCAATTCCCTTATTTTACTCTATTTGTCATACACACGCTTATTCTCTGCTTAGAATTACAATTAGATTAGAATGTGAATGGAAGAGCATTAAATTGTTGGAGTTTTTCTGTTGTGTTTGGTGCTCTTTTATGTTGAAAAAAAGGAAACATGACTGTGTAAAAGAACCAAAAAAAGTCATTTTTCCGTGTATGAATGTTGAATGTGTGGGCAAAGAGCGAGGCACACCTTATTCACCACAGTTTTGACGTATGACGATGGCCAAGGTGAAGACGAGGAGGGCAGCCTTCCCCATATCGGTGGCTATGGCAGCAAGTTACCCCCTGGTATCTTGCCACATGGATTGCCGCAAGTCAAAGAGGTCCAACCAGCGATGACAGCCGTGGAACAGGAACAAGTCAAGCAAGAGGCAAAAGAGAGTATGTTTTAGTGAATGTTTTCTTTGTTTTTTTTTCGGTACTTATAAGGGATTTTGTTGTTTAGTCCGAGAGTTGAGTGAAGAGGAGAAACAGATGATTATTTTGTCAGAAGACTTTCAGCAGTTTATGGACAGGACTGGAAGGATTATGGAGCGAGCGTTGTGTGAAAGTGTTGATATTTATACGGATTATGCTGGTATTTTAAGTGATGAGGGATTGTAAGTTGATTTGACTGGTTTTAAGATTGTCAAAGATGTAAATTTCTGGTATTTTTTTAAGAGATGAGAAGTCCCATCAACGGATTTCCTTAAATCGTACATTCTATGATGAACGATGGTCACGTAATCGTACTGTAACATCTTTAGACTGGTCCCCCCAATTCCCTGAATTGTTATTAGCTAGTTATAATAATAATGAAGAGTCACCAAATGATCCAGATGGTGTGGTGCTTGTGTGGAATACGAAATTTAAGAAAACAACACCGGAATACATATTTCATTGTCAAAGTGCCGTGTTGTCGACGACATTTGCACGTTTCCATCCGAATTTGATATTAGGCGGAACGTATTCGGGGCAAATTGTGTTGTGGGACAATCGAGTGCAGAAGAGGACACCGATACAAAGGACGCCGTTGTCAGCGTCCGCACATACTGTAATTTTTTTTTAAAAAATAGTTAAATTTGTTAAACTTTCGATAGATGAAAGTTTAAGAAATTTAATGTTTTAAAATTGCAAGGAATTTGCTGTTGTAATTGTGGATTTTTAGCATCCGGTATACTGTATGAGTGTGGTGGGCACACAAAACGCACACAACTTGATCAGTATCTCAACAGATGGCCGTCTATGTTCGTGGTCATTGGATATGTTGGGTCAGCCACAAGAAACGCTCGATTTACACAGACAACAATCGAAACCAGTTGCTGTCACTTGTCTCGATTTCCCACATTCCGATGTGAATAATTTTGTGGTGGGCAGTGAAGAGGGTGTTGGTTATTCGGCTTGTAGGCATGGCACAAAGGCCGGTATTATAGATATCTATGAGGGCCATCAAGGTCCAGTAACTGGAATTAGTGTGAATAGTGTACAAGGTGGCATTGATTTTTCGCATATGTTTTTAACATCATCTATTGATTGGACAATAAAATTGTGGAGTTTGAAAGATACGAAACCGATTTATTCGTTTGAGGATAATGGTGATTATGTGTTGGATGTGAAATGGTCACCAACGCATCCGGCATTGTTTGCTGCTGTTGATGGTAGTGGACGTTTAGATTTATGGAATTTGAATCAGGATACTGAAGTGCCAGCTGCTAGTATTACAGTAGAGAATAATCCAGCATTGAATAAGGTGTCGTGGACGCCGAGTGGATTGCATGTTACTGTTGGTGATAATCAGGGCAAGATTTGGGTTTATGATGTGGCAGAGGTAGGTGTTAAAGGCATTTTAGATAGGGATTTTTATTTAGAGTTGGACAGAGAGCAACGCTGTTTTTGTTTAAATGTTTTATTGAATTTGTTTGTTAATGTTTTTGTTGTTGCAGAGTTTTGCTCATCCCCGAAACGATGAATGGAACAAATTTTTGTATACAACCCAAGAATTACGTAACAATCAAGTGGATGATGAAATAGAAAAATTGAATTTTTCAGTTTCAAGTACACCCTTGTCTAGTATAAGTTCAATTTCTTCAACTCCAATGCGATAAATTTGAGAAAAAAAAGCAAAACCTTAAAGCTAATTTAACTGATATATTTAAGTAGATAATGGAATAATTTATTAAAATGTGAAACACAATTTACTAAAAGGAAATTGGAGGAGTAAAAGTTTTTATATCAGGTTGAAGTGAAATAATATTTTTGATTATTGAAATGGAATATTATTAAAAAAAATTAAACTAGTTAAAAACTGACTGTGCTTTAAAAGTAAAATATACCTATTGTCATCTATAGAATTAATACATTAATAAATATACGAATTCGTTTAATATTCAATATACTCTTCCCTAAGAATAGTTCTGGTCGCACATGATTTTGTTAAAGAATTTATTTGGCAGCATAATTCTAGTTGATTTCGAGCCAAAATTGTGTTGAATTTCTCTTTTTGTTGTAGTTAATTTTTGCTTGTAAATAGCTAATTTATTTTTTTTTTTCAAATCTAACTGTGGTACATTTTATATTAAAAAAAGTAACTATTAAAACTGAAAATACATTTGTTAGAATTATTCTGTACTATATTTTGTGCCGTATGTGTACATATTCTATTATTTTTTATTATTTCTGAATAAAAGCATTTATAAACGAAATTCAATTGCATTTAAATTTCCCGTCCAATAAATTTTAATTTATTAATTGCATATTGAATTTATGTGGACATATAAAAGGCCATAAACAAACACGCGCTTTACAATAACCGCACATTTGGCTTTTGGCAAAGTTTTCATTCACGCATACACAGAGAGACGAGCTTTTGCGACCGCGAAAGTTTTCAGTTTTGGTGCGCTACTCAGTTGTGCCCTGAAAGCTCATGGAAGCGCTCGCCTGAAACGGTCCGCAGGTACCCTCATTTACGTAAACGGTTTTCATAGAAACGTGATTAAAATGCTCTGAATTAGCGCAACTTTTCTAATGATGAGTTGAATAGTTGACGATGCCAAAAGACATGTCTGAATTGGTGGGATTGTTAAAAGTTTGTCTTTTCATTTGTTCAATAATAGTTACCGAAGTTTCAGCGACAGGTTAGTAATACCAATTTGTGTGGAAACTTTTAATTATGACCAGAGTGCATTTGTCTGATAGTGGATGGAATTTCAAATTAATTAACTATTGGCGACTAATTAAAAATGTTCATTTTCGTCGCAAGTTTCGTCGAGTGTTCTGAAAATGGTTACCTATTCAATAAAAGAACAGTTAGGACAAATTTTCAGCTTGAATGCTCCCGTAATTGTCCTCTAGGCCGTTTCACGATGAAATCATAAATAAAAGAGAGAAATTGCAAAAGCAAAATTTCTACTGATTGTTCACCAAAAAGTGAACTCTCCTCTTGTTGCCGCTCACTCATACAATTTTTTTTTCATTCGTTTCGTGTTTATTTTATGTTTTATTGAATGCTTTGTGAAAACATTTTTCAATGCAAAACACAACGAATCATTGTTTTTTCATCTCTTTTACTATAGAAAATGTAATTTTTCAATATTGCACCGAAATTCTACCGCACACAACAGTTTTTCCTCCATCCGAAGTTATAATTGATTTAAAAAGGTTCTTGGCAAGCTTTTCAAATCTGCTCAGTTACCTGAAATCTGATATTTATCCTGATTGCAAGTATCCACCGTTTTCTTCTTATTATTATCATCGAGAAGATCGCTCACTTTCCCCCAAGTTCGTCCCCTTATCTCGGAATATATCGATAATAACAATAATATTAAGTATACATAGTTTCTGTAATTTCTGTTGGAAACTCAATTCGGAATAATAGCCACTTTCCACTTAGATAAAATCAATTTTATATGGTTTTATATATGACGGAACCGGGCATCTTTAGAAAACTGTCACAAACAGAAATTGCGTCTATTGAAAGCGTATTCTATACAAACAAAATCAACCTCTATCATACGATTGTAATAAACAATTACGGAATGTATTAGAGTTTATGATAAGAAGAGACCTAATAAAAATGAAGAAATGAAATAGTATTATTCATGCCGAGGCCGAAAGAGCAGCACTATTGTCTAGCGACAAATTGGCCCATTGAGACCGTATGCTGAAGTATTTATAAAATTTATTCATTATATCAGATTCAAGAAATTACTTGTAAAGCCAAAGCTAATATTAAGTTGTTTAGCTGTATCTATGAGGTATAATGGATGAAGTAGGTAACCACTTTCTGCTATACCGAAAGCAGCTTATTATGAAGAACAGTATAATTGCTTTCTTTTGATCTTCCAAATAGCAGCGAGAATGAAGTAGGTATTACTTAATGATTGTGAATATATCTCTTTATTTCTTCTATATACATACATATTTGATATTCGCAATGATACCAAAAGTTGCTATAGGAATGACATTTGACATTAGTAAAATGAAATTTGACAGTGTAATTGAAGAAGATCAAAGAGAAATCAACAATGTAATTTCCATACTAGAAATATAAATTTTTTTATACCTTAAGTTCGTTTCGAGTCCCATCCAAAACTAGCACCCTCTAAAATACAATTTTTTTTCTAAAGTTGAATCAGTTCACCAAATTTTGTACAAAAACGTGACTGAAATGTTGCCACAGGACATTGGATGTATGAAACAATTTTTTTCACATTTATACAGATTATCTTTCCAGACTGTCCATCTCCATCCCCTCTTTATATATTCCATATAAAATTGTTAATTATTCAGGCAACCACACCGTAAATCCCTTATACTCATCCCACAACTTTTCTGAATTTACAAGTGGACAGATGGCACAAAATATTAAACAGTATCCCGCTGATAATTTTTTACTGAAATCCGATATACGCTCCTTTCATCCTTTAACTACTGAGGAGTGATATAATGTATTACAATATTTTTTCTAGTGAGTGTGAATGAATATGATATGAGGGGAGCGAGAGATTGTTATGTTGTTAAGTAAATAAACCCTTATTTCACACCCTACTTAATGTCACAAACCGGTTCAAATGCAATAAGCACCACCGTCGAGATTCTCTCCCCAAACAAATCGGAAAAATTCCATATAATAAATTTTCCAACTGCTAGGGTAATTATATTATTGTCAATTTGTAATTATGCAGTAAACAAAAGATTGAATTTACACGAACACACATTGTATAACACAAAGAGGACCATTTAAATCAATATTAGTTAATTAATGATGTGTAATCATGAATAAAATCAACAAATACCCGCCTAGGCGCAAAAACTGCGCATGAGGCACTCATCCCACCACCAAACTAATTAAAGAAACGGAAATGGCCAATTTCTACGCATCATCGCTGCGCAGTTCACTTTATGTATTGTTGGTTTCAGGTTCACCACAATATGGAAACGAAGTGGACAATAGTCAGCCGATTTTCCTGTCGCGCGGCAACACATTCCATGTGGTATTAGGTGACACGGTCACCCTACCATGTGAAATTCAGAATTTAGGTAAGCAATGGTGCAATGGAACTATTTAAATATGTTATTTTTCAATCATACTCCTATATTCCCATATCTAATTTAAATTTTTCTCACCGTTTATTCCCCAACGGCAACAGAGCATCGACGATATTGCGAAGAAAAGAAACAGAAATTAACTTTTATATATTCGATAGAAAACATGTCAGTTATTGTTGACTTTTTTAAAATGAACATACAGTCACACAGAATCGAACTCGGGGCTGTACATCGAATATAATATAAAATAGACACAGCAGCAGAATCGCTGAATGATAGAAAGGGGGGCTGTGGGGGGCGGGTGGACACGCGAACAGCACACGAATTTTATTTTTATTTTTACAAGTGGCTGAATTTAATTCTGTATAGGTAGGACTTTTCGACATTTTTCAATTTGCCGTTTATGTAAATTCAGGTGTGGCAAAACGGAATGGAAACAGTCATATGTGCCTTTTCGCAGGAGAGAAGATTTTCCACGGTATGCTTTTTTCTTTTGATTCTCTTGTATCCATAGCCGTATTCGTTGTGTATTGCTGGCGGCCGTAAAACCGGTAAAACGTTATGCATCAGCTCATTCAGCCGGAAACCGTTTAATTTCAAATTTTTATACATGTGTGTGGATGCAAGTTGATTTTTTCCGTCTATTTATGCGCTTTTTCTGTTTTTCACTGTAGCGAACCGTGAATTTCAGTAGAATGTTTTATAACACCAACCCCTTTAGCCCCCGTTTTGATTTGCATACATTCCTCTCGTGTTTTTAAAGAGAAAAATTCGATCAGCACACATCGCCCTATTAGGTAGTTAAAACTTGATTACTCATCAGTAACTAGTCGGTAATAAAGCAAACTGTCTTGTTAACGTTGTGTGTATGTCAAATGTCAACTGACAATTTTTTCCCAGGGCTTTCATTCAATTTCCTCAGCCCGCTTTCGATCATTCGGCACCGGGTGAATTCGCCAACTCAGCATTAAATGGCTGAATTGCAAAAAAAGCGACTTTTATATACCATACAGATAGATATGAAGCGTACACATTTATATGTAGATATTAGGAAAGTTAAAGTAATGTCAGGTGCGTTTATTTCTTATATATTGAATTTATGGCATGACAGCTTGAAAATTCAACATTCACAATTTCGCTTGTGTATATAGCAAGCAACGCGTGTATACCTATACCAACGGCACCCTTTCTTCATCTCTCCTTCTACTTTTGTACTTTCATTTACGGACTTTTTCTTTGATTATTTCTTTTTTTCTAAAATGCGATTATGTTGCAAACAACCTTTTCCCTTGTCTAGATACCCATACCTACCTTTTTATTATTCAAATTCAACACGGCACTTTTAACTTTTGCAACGTGCTAAAAACAGAGATTTTAATTTACAAATCAGCGAATGTAAAACGTTCACAATTCAAGTAATATTCACGTTTGCAGAAAATAAAATAAAAAAACACTAAACTGTCTGTTGCAATGTGCTGCAATAATTACCAACCGAAAAGGAACTAGCACTGTGTATTCGGTATAGCTTTATGAATGTCGTAAAGTTTTTTAATAAACAGAAAAAGGTTTCAATTGATGAACACTGCAGGACGGATGATATTTATAAAGATATACTTTCTGGTGCATTTTTTATTTTTTTTTAACGTTGGTATATATGTGCATTCAGTGTGACGATTCAATTTTCAATTCACTCCCTAACGAGGGTCTCCATTATATTAAATCAAGTTGATTCCACGTTGGATATCGAATCAAACGCTTTTGTGATTTTTGAATCATTAGTGCCATTTTCGTCCATCTCGTTTGTAAAAATAGTCAACTTGGATGTATAAATAATTTTTAACCATCCGTATAGTTTACTTGATAAAAAAAACACGTACTTTGTGGTATAAATATAAATCAATGACTGCTATTAATAAAGGCGATGTAGAACAAAGTTTTCACAGGTGATGTTTTTTATGTCGCACACATATAGGTACGTATATGTATGTATTAGGTTATATACACACTCTTTTACATGTCTATATAAAAAAATATAATGCAGTACAGTGGTGTGGGTGGTTATCAGTGCTCCAGTACTGTGTTGTGTGTGTTGGGATTTAAAACGTGCCACAAGAGACGGAATTGCCAGGCCGTGTCATTTGTCATACCATCATGTGCGGGCCTGGCATTGTGTGGGGGTGGAGAGGGTGGTTTTTCGAAAGGTGTAAGGTGGGGTGCAACATTTCATCCTAGGTGGGATATATAAAAATATAAAAAAATTTATCTCTATTGGCGAACGATTATTGGTCCTGTCTTTGCACCCACCTCACCCTTCTCCAAACCCACTGGAAAATAAGCAACAAAGACGAGGACAAACTATTGATTCGATTTCGTTGTTTTTTTTTTTGATTCGAATGTAAATGCAATGAGCTCTTATTTTCGTTTTATAACTTAAAAAATATGTTTTCTCGTTTAAGCAGGAATTATTAGGCAATTTTGCGTGGATTTTCCTACAACTACCACATAGGGTCATTCATTAAATTACCCCCATTGCATTATTAAGCTATAAATTGCCACGCCAAAGTTTATTATTAGGCGTTTTTAATTAAGTGAGTTTACCTTTACCGAAAAAATTGCGATGGGGTCTGGAAACTGTATGCAAACGTGCTGGCCTCGTCTTAACCCACCGAAATATTGAATTAAAACTTGATTGTTTTTTCCTTAGAAAGGTGAGAAATTATTGTAAAAGGAAATTGAAGTTTCCACGGAGTGTGAGAGACTGTCACGTGACCGAATTTAATTGGAATCTAAACGTGAATCACCTGCAGATGCTTAAAAGATTTCTACAAGATGAGCAATGCATTAATGACAAGAGTAGAGGAACGACGTGTTTTCCCTAATGTTTAATTTTAATTAAACTCTCAGTGGTTCTTGCTTGATTCTTAATTTTCCCGAATTGATTGTGATGAGAATGCATTTCATGTTGAGTAATATATATTATGATTATTTGCGAGTGGGTGTGTGCTCTTTTGATGTCTCTCATCATTCTGTACATTTTAATAAATCAAATAAAACTGTGTGAGAGGGAAAAAGAAAATGCGCGGGAAGAAAAAACATCAAGATCTAAACTTTGAACTACCCACAAAGTGAGTGTGTGTGTTGTGGAAAATCCTTTCGTAGAGGCGCCTTAATGCAATGTAAGAAAATCACATTTTTCTATCTCTGGTCTCTTGTTACAACTGATTGCGTCTGGGAAATTACTCATGTGCATCTCACCGTCTTCTTTCATCTGTCGTCTTTTTTCTTCTACTTTTTAATAGGGAAATTGTGAGGAGTTGCTGGATTGGAATTTTTCACATCATTAAATATAAATATTTATATTGGGGTGAAACGAACTTGCTCAACAGTACGAATGTTGAATAAGGTTTCTGTTTTTTTATTATATATCTTAATATAATCAAATGAAATTATTTGCATAACTGTATTTGAACAGACTTCGGTCAATATTTTAACAAATTTTAATAAAACTTCGACTGTGATAAATCTCTAGATGTTTAGGTATATTAAATAAAACGTTTTAGTTAGCTATCGGGAACTTATCGGAAGATGAAACTTATAGCCTTTAATGGAATTAGTGAGTTACTCTATTACTTTTTGATCTTTTTTAACTCGTTTATTTAACAGAATAACTGCATTAATTTTTTTAAAGATGAAGAAAAAACTTTTTTCCCAACTCAAAATATTTTGTAGGTAAGTACATTTTAGACTACACGCCGAGACGGAAAAGAGCGCATTTTTGTCGAGAGAAAAGTTTGCTCACCGAGTAGATAATAAGCCACCTTTCCATCTCCAAAATGAGTTTTAAAGTCATACATTAGGTACTGACTGATTGTGAATAAAAATAGTTATCAACTATAAGTTTATTTAACTCAAATAGCTCATTTTTAAACATACATCATGTTTTGTGTTTCGTCTTATTTTTATTTTAAACCACTAACATTACACCACCCTGCACCGATTTAATTACAATATGGTCGTGTAAATTTAACTTTCGCATAAATTCCATGCATCCATTTGGCGTGTTTAATAAAAATTGTTATTAAACTAGTACGTATTAATAAACCATAAAATCCAGTATAGAATAACAAACCTGGCCAAGGTATAATATGGAAGTAAAGAATGTGGATTTCAAATAAAATTCCTAATGACTGTGTTATAAAATTTTTATACCTGAGTAATATAAAAGCGGCTATGATATATCAAAATTTAATTGACCATATGTCGATTCGGCGGGATGAAAAACAAATCATCTCATATAGACAGTCGAACAAATGTATTTACAAACAGTTTTATTATAATTTCAGTTAAATTTCTAAACTTGTGACCTCTTATACCACTCATCCGTCCATAATGCAAATAGAATAGGAATTTCTCAACAAGTTGAATTAAATTTTCTCATCTATTCATCTCTCCACATACTTGTAATATATCATATAAGGTTTCGTATTAATTCATTACCGTACAGTATACTCTATAAATGGAAGATAATACTATATAATAGCTAAAAGCTTATTCATTCAGTGCGCTTTACGCTTATACATTTCATATTTGCTGGCACAGTGGAAAATATCGTAGTGGTAGGGTAAAAGCGCATCATGATTAGAAACTAATGCGATTGGGATTTGAAGGGGGAGGGTGGGTGATTTGGTGATGATTGAAAAGTAGCTGAAGAGGTGGAGGGCAGTTCCAATGAGAGCGGGAAAATCCATCCGTATTTATTATAACAAATAGCGCTTGATAATAACACTGAAATACCGTAGGTGATGGTGTCTTCCATTACAATACAACTCCACCGTCGAAAGAATACATTGCGAAACAGTCTGATTACACATACACATCGGGAAGCCGGGCTTGATTACGTCGTAGAGGGATTTAAGTGGATTAATGAAGACGATAGACTGAAGCCGCATTTCACATTTCAGGATCAAATCCGATTATCCCGATTATTCCTCCACCACATATATACATATATAGTGAAATAATAACAGTGGAACTAAAAACAAATTCATGTAGACGGTTCACCCTACATCCAACAAGGGCCAATATCGATGCCACATCAGAGAGTGTCGATTTTGAACCCAGTTTATAGCGAAGTTGTTGGGTTGTTGTTGTTGTTTTGGGAGGATGGGGGTTAGACTGGCATGTTGGTGACTGGTACAGCCACTTGACTGTCTAATGCACGCTATCACAACCTCCACCTATTATTCACCATCGTCAATTGTATGCTTAATTGCGAAGGTAATGAACCGTTGTCGTTTTAATGAAATGCTTTCCAATGCCGCACCAAACTCTCTATAGCCCGATACAGAAATCATTCCCTTTAATAACACCAACATTCCATGTATTATTAATGTTACAAACATTTTGATTGTATTATTGTGTTTGTCCAAGTAAATGGCCCTCTGCAGCAGTAGTGTTGGCTCTTCAACAGTTTCTCTTTGCGTATACATGAAATCTAAATTTAGGAGCATGCGAATGATGACCGTTTGATGTTCTCCTCCAATTTGATATATCACAATGTCCATTGGTGAAGTCCCTAAAGTGGACAATGACAGTGAATAGATGAGTGGTGGGTTGCGTTTGATTAAAGATGTCATACACAATCGTCAACAATTCTGGCAAATATTTGACAATTGACAAACTATATATGTCGAATGTCAATTTGCAGACCAATTGGCGCCTTTTATTGAAGATAATATAAATTAGTTATTGTAGGTACATACTTCCAAAATGAATTATTATTAAATGAGTTTTTATTTTGAACTGTAATGCATTGTTCATTTAATTTATGAAACAAACAATGTGAATAATTTCTCATGGGATATGATGATGTTTCTAAAACAATTTTTTTGTCATTTAAAAACTGCCTTTTTGCAGCTTTTAACTTGACTACGTTCAGTAAACTATTAAACAGAATGTGTCAGTGAAATTTCGAAAGTTGTTGGAAAGTTTGTCTGACATTTATCTTACATCTCAAATAAACACCTCAAAACAACTTATCTGACAGAAAAGATTAATACGAATCAATAATACCAACACGTTTCTCGTGTGACATGTACGAACTTGCAATGCAATGTAATTAATCATGGTACATTTCACTCTTTATTGTTAGAATGTCTCTCATTCTGTTTACACACATATGTTATCAGTAAACGTACTCGTATGTACATTTAACGAAGCTTTCCCCCCCGGAGTAATGTGGAAACTCGAACCTGCTACAAGTTTGCCACTTGCACAAACATATCGGAATTGTGACAATCTCTATACCATTTATAGTAAATATATAGTTAGGAACAAGTTAAATAAAATTTTCGCTAAAGTGAAAAGTTTTACAATGCCATACATTTAAAGGAACTTGGAGTCGCACTGAATATACGTACGAAAGCATATAACCACTAGGCATTTGAAACAATGTCAGTCGCTCTTACAAATTAATATTTATTATACACGTGGCTTTTTTTTCGCTTTGGCTGGGTAATTTTGGTTTTACGTGTGTGTAGTTTTTTTATATGTATATAAGAGTATAAATGCGACCCGCTCTACTCGGCTATTTTATATTATATGCCTTCATTTAAACGTAGAAAATTTGCATACAAATTAAAAGCCGGCCATACATACACAATTCAGTGACTGTACAACATTGGTATACGGCCCGATTCGGCGTATATATGTGTGTTGGGATGGTTGTGATGGTTATTTCCAGCTCACTAAACTTAAAACTGGAAAATGCAAAATTCCCATAAAAATTCAAATACATACATAACACAAACAGTAGCATAGTAATAGGAATAAACTAAATGCGAAAAGCAGTACTATGCAATAGAGGCCATAATTTCGTTGCGAATATAACGCGCTCTGCTTTTTATTACATTTTATAACATTCCATTTTAAATGTGTATGTTAATTCATAAGGAAATTGGTGAAATGTACCCGCATTTTCACGAATAATTCTCAGTAATTTAATAAAGAAGGAACCGCAGTGCTTGCAGAATGATTTGTTGTTGCATAATCACAATTGTGACAATAATTTTTTAGTTTTTAGAGATTAATTTTTGGATTAAGTCTTAGTTGTGATTTTGGGAATGAGATTCTTACTTTTGTTTCTTTTTTTTCTAATGTGATTATTTTTCTTGTTAGATTTTGATTAGATTTTTGAATTATTGTGATCCATTTAACCTATAATGATTACCCAGTGGTCACGTTTTGGTGGTAGTTTGACAGAATGAATTTCATGAATTATTAATATCTACCCATCGCAATATATGATATGTTGGTCAACTTTGAACAAATTCAATAACAGTTTCATAACAAACTAGTTTGAAATTAATTATTATAGATTAATTACATTACCTGTACGATCCGAATATAGGTAACTAAATTAAATTATTGTGTGGAAGTTTTTAAACTACTTAAACTAGAACTTTTCAAAGAAATTGTCCGAAACTGTTTTATTAATGTTATAAACTCATTCATGAACAAAACATTTAACTAAAAATCCAATTCTGATCAACGTATCACGTCCAAAATTTAATAATTACTAAATGGAGTTGTATTAATTACCACTAAAATTTATGCAATTAATTATGCAAATGCACAATGTTTATTATGCATGCACGTATAATAAAATTATGCAAATTAATTGTATAAGCAGACTAAATCACCTAATCTACAAAATTAACTTAAATTTTATTTTGAGCCATTTAAAGCAATGGAGATTTTTTCTTTGCTGAAATGGCTAAACTTCTCTGTTATTCCTTCTAAATTTTCCCCTATTTTCTCACGAAATATAAAAAACCCGCTTTCCACTTGAGAGCCTTTAACAAAAGTAAAAATTGACTACCATATACATAATTTTTATTGTTTTCAAACTTTTATATTTGGACTGAGTGAAAAAGTTGAAAAATTTCGTTTTGAAAACAATAACATTTACGAGTTTCGGAAAGTTTTATTTCCTACTTCTGGATTTTATTAGGTACGTTATTTTTATATTGATCACTCATAGAAAAAAATGCATAGACTTTTAGATCGAATTTAGCAAAAACATATTGACTAATTCGCATACCTTGCATCACTAGCAACAATCACACAAACATGGTACCAGTAATGCAGTGTGAATTTTAATCAAGCTCACGTTTCACATTTGACATATAATTTAATTCGTTCCCGAATTAATTGGTAATCCCATTAAAAAATCCTCTATTATTCGAATGCACAAAGGGCGAAAGCGAGAGAGGGAGTAGAAAGTTAAATGCAAACACGAGCAAATCAAACTAGACATCCTATATGTCCGTTTAATAGTGGGGGTGTATTATGCGCCACCGAAAACATGTAATTTATCTATCAAAACTATCCGAAATCAGAGCAGTCACACACGTGCCTACCGTGAAAAAAACTGCGCTTTTAAAATTGAAATAAAACTCGCTATATCGGAATCAATCAAGATTTAATTGGGAGGATGGAATAAAAAAACACGAAATTTCACTAGCAAGTTAAATGAGGGAGAAAAACGTTTTAAGGGCTTAATAATTTCAGTGATGCTCTCTCCCCCTATTTTAAAGTACCCACGGTTTCACACATAAAATTGTATAATTTTCCCCCAAAGAGCGTTTTGTGTTCGCAATAAATTCCAAAAGACGATTTCTGTTTGTTCCTCACAATGAATTTTAAGGCTATTATACATTGCGGATGACATCTAAAGTGATGGATTTGCGTTAGATTAAATTAACTACACACTTGATACCACACCGGGGTAATGTCAATCAAAGTGCGTTTTTTTCCTTTTTTTTTAGAATGCAATTACCCCGATGATATAGATCTGGCATATATGATGTAACAAATTGTAAAACGTGTCCATGCACACACAATATTCAAAGTTTCATTCAAGAGTGCGCACTCCTCCGACCACTCTTCCATACACACAAATAAGGGGGTAGATATAACGAAAGGATAATAGTGCTTACACGGAAGCAAGGTATACAAACCTCCCATGCAGCGCTTTTGTTTACCTTCAGCCAAACGTTATTACCCCATACCATATCCCCATTTGATACAGCAAACCATTCTATATCAAATACCCTATCATCATTTAAGCAAAATATTATTCTCCGGCGGACTCGAACCAACAACATTCGCATGTGAAATTAGACTGAAAGCGATTCCGTTATTGTAAAAAGCCATTCTGGTCTAGGCACGAGGGCAGCAGCCAATTTCAGCGACTGACATTTAAAATTCGTGCACGGATCTTTTGCAAGTCAACTTTATTGTATTATGAGTGGGGGTTTTTTATCATTTTTCAGCGAATACCAATTCCTTAACGTTTTTTCGTTATGTTGAACATAAAAGGTTAGGTATGAGGTTTATTAAATCCTGTTTATGTACAGTTGAAACTGTTTTATTCTAAATTCAGGGGTTGTTCGCTCACCCCTTTTTAATGACTATTTACTTAATATATTTGCAGTAGTAGTAAGTCAAGCGTTCGGTAAAA
This sequence comes from Silvanus unidentatus, assembly GCA_963930825.1. Taxonomy (NCBI): domain Eukaryota; kingdom Metazoa; phylum Arthropoda; class Insecta; order Coleoptera; family Silvanidae; genus Silvanus; species Silvanus unidentatus. The sequence goes on from OZ005762.1 coordinate 1,123,764, forward strand.
CTAAAAGTTTGTTATGTAAATTTCCAAATCAAACTCCAACGGTTGCTGGTTGAGTCAGCATTTATTTATTTAAGCTACTAGTTTTGCAACTGTTCAAATATATTTATGGAAATACTTACATTGTAACATACGCTGTGATTACCTGCACTTGAAATGATATAATACATGGTACTTACTTTATGTCATTTCGTTAACGGGGGCAGAAATGCGAAACGTTGAGTATATATGTGTGGGATCGCACATATGCGTTCGCAAAGTGCCCCAAAGCACTTTTCTAACAAACTGAAGACTGTAATTTAATGGAAAACCGCATGACGAGAGAGAGAGGATTTCGCTTATTCTTTTTTAAATTCGACTGTTATTCAGTTTCGTGTTTCAATTAAGAAAAATAATCATATTTTTAATTGAAAAGAACGTATGTAAAGCGCCCCCAATGACTGGGACTGGCATTATGGGACAAGGGCGCCCCAATTGTGTGTTTAGAGAAACAAATAAAAACTTAAAGAAAATTATTAATTCCCATTAAAAAGTAATTAAAATTTCACAGATATGGAAAAACAAAAGTAAAATAATAAATCACTTATAATAATGAAGCTGTTTTGAAAATAGCGTTCAAAGTGATTAATTAATGGTAAGAGAGTAGAGAGTTAAATACACTTTCTTAAGAAAAGTTGTCTATTTTTTGAATATTTTTCTATATTCCTGCGGGGTGTCCACAAAGGACACAGCTGGTTTACGCTCCAATTTGGTCCGAACTGAAGTTGCAAAGTTGACGCAGGATCAAGGGATATAAATAACGGCCGTATGCTGTCAGATTAACGATATCCACATACCCTTTAACCCTGAAATCTCTTCTTTATTTATATATTGCTAACTATTTTTTTACCAGTGGTTTTATACATAAAAAACTTCCTCGGAAAAGCAGTCAGAATTAATTAACAGGTTTTTTTCATGAAAACTTGCACGAATAATTTTTCCGATAGAACAAATTTTTGTTTATGGTTGCGGAATAATTGGATCGCACAGGGGGATTTTTAATTTTATTGTGTGTGCAAGAAACAAGAGAATCCTATTCACGATAAAATAATATAAAATGGCTAAACGAGATCGAACCTTTGCCCTTCCACCCATAGATTTCCGATGATGTTTTCCGACCGTCATCAAAACCCCCCATCAGCACCATCTTCTCATCCCCCTTTCACCCCCGCCAATCATCGCAACGACATTTGAATCCGTACACCAATTGTCTCAATCGATGTTTCTTTATTTAGCCTCACATTTAGGCGGACAATTTGATCGATTTAAAATTGTTCTTGTAAAATTTCGGGTAAAAAATGTGTCAGAGCACTGCTCGGTTTATAGTTGACGTTTACAAATATAACGTCGAAAGCGATCTCTCAGAAGGCAAATTACTTTCCATGTTTTCTCTCTTGATGCCAATGTGTTCAGTTCAGTGGTTCAAAATGTAAGCGACAACGATACTCCCACCACACCGTTTCTCGCCACCGATAGAATGTGGATAGTAAAACGGAAATGTTTCCTCTTCTCTTTTAGGAGGATGGTTGTCATTTTTTTTCCACTTCTTTTCTCCTTGTGCACTAAAATGTTTCTCATTTGTTTGCCACTTTACAATTTCTCATATTGTTCCACTTGCTGTGCTGTGCATTACGATTATTGTTATTATTTTTATGATTGTTTCTCTCCGCTTGTGGTTGGGAAAGATACTCATGGATACGGTTATTGTTCAAGAAAACATATCGGGAAAATTGAAATAAACGATCTCATCGCGCTGCTATATAATTAATAAATATTGCTTTATTTTAAAAACTTTTACCCCACAACAAACATAATATATGATCATTTACCAACATGACATGCATAACATGTCAATTTGTCAAAATTACCATTAATAACCGTGTTCCACTCTCGCTTGAAAGGTCGTCATTAATCCATCCCCCAATTTGATTTAGAAAAGTTGCATATTTCATATATGGCGAAAATTCACCAATTACTTCCTTACTGATTTCCTGCTCGTATAGTAGAGTTAATGTTTTTCTTTCGTTACCCCCTTTAAAGCGCGCATTCGAAATGATCCGGCGATAGTGTAAAGGATGTTTGGTGGTGGAGAAGGCGAATGGGGGGCGGTTGGAATGTAGGCATTAATATTTAGGTAGAGTGTACGGTCGGCGATGGCACTGCTGTGCTGTGGTTTCGGTCGTAATTGGAGCACGCTCATTTACATATAAATTGTAAACAAGGCGAGCCACTGTACAGAAGAGGGTTATATTCCAGTATGTACATTGGACACATAGTTCTAAGGGGACCAGATATGTGTGTATTAACCCATTTTAACTGAACTACACAGCTATACAAACATGCCGTTACATTTAGACTGTTGTGGAGCATATAAATTTCTTGGCATGACTTTAGATTATAGCTTTAAAAAAATACACTACATTACAAGCAAATGCAGTTTGTGGTGCCGCGAAAAAAGCATATTAATGTCCGCAAACTGTCCACCCCTCCCCGACAAGATTTATTTCGTATTCAGTTGTTTGGTGGTGCCGTGACCAGGATCGATGTCCGACAATTCGCATTTTATAACGACTTCCAATTGTCCTCTCCAAGTACTTTTCAAATTTGAAATAGAAAAGCACTTTTATCTAATGGCATCCTTTGATACTTTCATCCCTCTTACATATAGAATTTTCCCTTTTTTTTATTGACTGTCAGAAATCGTGAGATAGAGGAAATTTTTTTGCAGGCACATTCGTCGTGGTCTGGAAGAAGGGTCCGACACTTTTAAGTGCTGGTCAACAAAAGATTTCAAGAGACGGCCGCATATCTTTGATTGGATACAATTTGCAATTGAGGGATATTAGGGAGAGTGACCAGGGGGACTATACGTGCCAGTTGGGCGATGGGGCACAAGGCGATCTCATTCATACAATCGAAATATTACGTAAGTAAAAAGTAATTAAAATGTCGGCAAAATTGTAAATTGATTTTTTGCACTCGGGAAAAGAGAATGTTTTCAATATGAGAGTAATACACAAATTGGCTTCTCGATGTCTAAAACACACGCCACTCTCGAAGTTTCGTTGTGGAGTTTTTTTTTTTGTCCAACAATTTTCTATGTCAAATGCAGAGAATGTCATGGTATGTTGTCTTACACGTATTTATTTTCAACGACAATTATTAGTTGAAAAAATTGTTTTGTATATAATACATACTACCAAGAACAATATCCATTTTAATAATTAAAATCTTTGTGAGTATAGCAGATTATTTTCTACAATTAAATTGATACATAATGTAAACGATTCTTTTCTCAGTTCTCCATCATCTACCTTCTTATTTATGTTGTTCTTTTATCTGGCTGTTGCCTTCAGCATAACGGCTCCCTTACCTACCATACTTTCCCATCTATTTGCACGACCAATCTCATAATATGCGCTCGTATTGTTTCCAGCACCGGTCTACACAGACTATTATCACAACAATGTAATTTAGATTGAGTGCTTTTTCAATTTCACTCCATAATGAGAAAGATGGTCTTTTAATTTACATTGTTTTCTTTTAAATAGAGCGAAGGAAAAAAATGTGTTTTATGTTTGCAGACGCGCTCCCTTCATCCGTGATGAATAATAAACCGAAAATTGATGAAGAATTTTTACAATTCTCTATTTTTTTATTTGTTTGGATTTTGTTTGTTCTAGGACCGCCGAGTTTGCTCATATTCCCGCAACATGGCCAAATAACGGCCAGAAAGGGCGGCACCGTTTCATTTGAATGCAAAGCTGCCGGTAATCCGGAGCCGGTCGTTCAGTGGTCGAAAAAGGTATGGACAATTAGTGTAAATCTTGACAATATTACACGGTGGTGTCGTAACTAGGATCTTCTTATTCCATTCACTTTATCCCAGACAATAGGATTAATTAAACAAAAATTGTGTTATCTTAAATGAAGCGTTTCTCTGTTCACAATCTTGTATCAAATTTAATTTACTTTACTTAAAAAAAATGCCAAGACTCTGGAGGAGTCTATAGAATTTTAATAGAAATTCCTAGAGATGTATAAAATAAGAAAAAAATATTCAGAGATTTCCATAGAAAAGTTTACAACTGAATGTATTATGTATTCAAATGTAAATCAAATTTATCCCTATAGGACGGACTTCTACCGTCTGGTCTGCAAGTCGAGTCCGGTTATTTGTTGAACATCAATGAGGTAAGAAGACAGGATGCTGGTGTATATCAATGTACAGCATCGAACGGCATTGGACAGCCGGTTACCGGTGAAATTCGACTTCATGTACTTTGTAATAATTTCCATATATTTGTGAATTTCAAAATACTCCCTTGGAATCTTGTCGTTTTGTTTTCTAGATCCACCAGAGGTGAGCGTTTCACGTTCATGGCTTAATACCGGTGAAGGATTAGAGGCGAAAATGGACTGTATCGTCCATGCTGATCCGCCAGCTGAGGTAAAATAGACTAATTCCATTTTTGGGATGAATTACTGCACACACGAATGATTATTTATACCATTCGGGATGTACAACTCTTAGGGGTACACCGAGACTACTAATACAAACGCCCCTATAAACAAATATTAATTTAACCGGCACAAATTATATTTGCTAATTTGCATATTAGAATTTCAAGTGCCTTTATTGCTGCCTGCATATATATAGAAATTATTTGATTTGGAATTGAGCGTGTACTGTTTGTCTCTCTCTGTGTGTGTGTATATGGTGGTTGGGTCGATATGGCAATGTGGAAATTTTGACATGGGTTCCGAACATGGTACAAGTTATCATGCTGGGAGGATGAATCTGTGCTCATGGTGGAAGTGCTTTAAGCAATACTAAACTACGTACTTGCTTGTAGTCGTAGAAAATACAGTCTAATACTGTTCACCATCGGGATAGAACATTAATATCATTATAAAGTTGGAAATTAGACATTTATAAGGAGATTGGAATGCTAATTGCCTACAGTCTTACTGTCAAGCTTTCAGTATCTGTCGCCCGGATTCCTTTTCTTAAAGTCATTGAACATGTAGAGAGTATTGAAGGTAGATTCGATAGTGGAGTTTAAATTATGTTGGAATTGTATCATTATTGTTCGTGTTTTCTATGTATATGCTATATTAGTGCATGTTAAAAGGAATTGCTCGAGCAAAATGTGCATAACAGCAAATATTATCTTATCGCTTCTGTGTTGGGGGCAAATTTATATTCTTAGTATATAGGGAATTGTGTGTGCTTGTAAACAAGATAGATATACACAGAGCTTTTTAAAAGTTGAATACTGCCAACGGACAAAGTTTCAGGCACACTGTCACAAATTAGGTTGCTTTCTAACGATTTTAGTATGATCTATCTCTTTTTGTTGCACAACTGCGAAAGTACTTTAAATTGGTATTTATGGTATACATCTTACAATTGAGAAATGTTTAAATAAGAATTGAAAATCATTAAAAGCATGTGGATTTTTGAAGAAAATTCTTAATAATGGTGAGGAGTTTTTAGAATTGTCACAAAAACGATTCTTTAAGTTGAATAAATTTAAGACGTGGATTATAAACTTTATAAAATCTTATCACAATTGTAGCAATTTCGATAGAAAAAGGTCTTAGTAAGATTTCTACTGTTTTCTGCAAGTCAATGCAAATTTACTGACAAAGACCAATTACCTATCGTAGCAGAACCTGTTCCATTCGACCCTTTGAAACGAAATTACTGTCCGTAGGTCCTTTGGTATCAAGATTCCTTCCTCATTCAGCCAACAGATAGACGTCTAATGACACACAATGGCCAAACCCACACTCTAACAATACGCAATGTGCACATCCTTGATTTTGGCAATTACAGTTGTATTGTAGCAAATTCCATTGGAAAAGAAAAACGCTACATAGAATTGTCTGGCAAACCTGGACCAGCACGTATTTTAAGTCCGAAAAAGTCGAATCCGCACGACTACGAGCTCACATGGCTGGTACAATCCGTCTTTCCAATACTGGAAGTGCGTATTTTGTACAGAAGAGTGATGGTAAGTTAATGTCATGTGTGAAAATGTGCGTTATTTGCTTGTTTGTGGGCAGGTTAACGTTTCGTACCATCACGCTGGCCAGTGGCACGATTTATTGGTGCAACCGAAGCAAAGCTACAATCCAATGACCACAGAAAGGCGTCAAACTTTCCGCATAACCGAATTGACCGCTGAATCGGTGTACGAGTGTTTAGTGCAAACGAAAAATCAGCACGGTTTTGGCGATTTGTCCGACGTACATCAGTGGTTCACATTGCCAGAAGGCAGTAATGTCGAGAGTAAATGTAATCGAGTTTACATATCTATTTATTTATTTATGATGTTCACTGTTATTTTGCTACGAATATTCCATTAGAATTACTTTTGTTTATAAATAATGTGCCTATTTTGTTGTGATTCCAATTCAATAAAATAATGTATATAAATTATATTATTTTATTTAATTTTTTTTCTAATCAGAATACAAAAATATGATTTTACTGTAATTGTATTGTATAAGATAAAATAAAATAAAATACTTTTATAAAAATGTTTAAACTGAAGTTTATTGTTTTATTTTACAATAGCAAAGTAGTATTATTATTCATTTAAAATAAATGAATGTGGTTTGGGGTAAAATTTACTAGAGTTTGAAAACTTTATCACTTAGAGCATCATTAACGATTATGTAAATTGTAACAATTAGATAGTTTTGACACTTTCAGTCTAGTTAACAGTTGAAATAAACTTTTTACCCAACAATTTTCTGCTATCTCTCATCTCTCTGGTGAAATGGGAAATGTCGGAAAACTCTAGTCTTCTGCCATCTATTAAAGGGTGGTTTAAATTAGTCATGAAAAGCGCAGTCCTTTCTGTATGAAAACAGAAGTTTAGCACCGAAACTGTAAGGGCAAGGACGATGGGGTTAAAGAGGGTTGTAAGGAGTATGTTGAAAAGCCCACAGATGCCCCTGGCTACACCTCGGGCTACACTAAATCACCACTTTAAAAACATTATTAGTTGTTAGGACAGTTAATTGGGCTACTATTAATAAAATTACTGAACAGACAATTCGAAATGGGATCACTATAATTAACTCACTTGTTATCAATAAATGTGAATCCAATGTTAAAAGGAAACAGATAAGATACATTATCACAATTCGAATTCCGTTCAAATGAATAAAACTTGTTATCGATAAATTAAGATTAAGATAATAATCAAAAAACCATACTAAGGTGAACACAGTTAAATGAAATTCTAGTGAAATGTAAAGAATGACAAGAAAACACACTGGAATTTAGGGTAAATACACAAATAAAGGGTAAGCAAATTGTGTGTGTAAAACGTTTGAAATTCAATGTAAGGTAAATATTTACTTATATGATCATAACAACAATTCATAAATGGAATAACATAAAAAGGGGCGAATAATAAGTTCGAAGTGTACAAACGTGACAAAAGCTTTACAATTCCGAAGGTAATACAGAAAGGATTACAAAATATTAATTTCACAGTCTATTTTACTTGTGAAATGGTGAAATTTATATAAATCTATCGACTCGCTTGAGTACACAATGAATGGAAATCTATCAGAAAACTTCTACAAAGCTGTTAAAAGATTTTCCTTTTATAACCCCCAGCGCCAAATTCAAAAGCACTAATACTTGTTCGTATTTTCAGATTAAGATGGAAAGCGACATTGTCCGAGAACGACGCGAAAGTTTCGAACATCGAGGCTTCGTACCAAAACACAAAATTCGCAATTTTCTCTGCACGAACCGAATACGAAATTTAATTTTTCTTGTCTTGTTTGCACTGGTAGTTCCTATTCTTATCTATTACTTAGTTGTCGACCAGGGAGAGTACACAGAGGCAAGTTTAGACACGTGTCTAGTGGAGCCCGGTTACCGGATTAGTTGCGGCTATGTTAATATATCTGAAGTATCTTGCATGAACTTGGACTGTTGTTTCGATGCCGTAAACGGCTCGTGTTACCACTACTTGCCCTCAAAATACGCTTATTTATCGGACAATGACAAGTACTCTCCATCACATGTCAAAACAACGGTGAATACAAGTAGTATTAGTGAGTTATCGATCTCTGTTCGTGGAGGTGATGAACATGTGGTAATAATGTTGCACGATGACACTATCAAGTCCAATACCGCACCTTTATTGCCTGCTACAAAGTATGCCATCAAAACTGGGGGGGATAAGCTCCAAGTGGATGTAGCCCGACAGAGTCCTGATGCCCCAATTTTATTATCAACATCAAGAGGTCCACTAATGGCTTCGGATAAATATTGGGAGTGGAGTCTCTATTTGGGTAGCGATTTGGTGTTCGGCTTGGACGGGGAATCGATCAATTTGAAGGGGAATGAGACGGTGTCGAAGGTGGTTTATAAAAGCGGAAACAATATGGATTTATTGCCGATTTTATGGGCCTACAAGAACAATTCATTCCATGCTATTGAAATACGTCATGATGGACCGTTGGAGGTAATCGTGCTTGCATCAGGGATGATGGTTTTAAGGATGATTGGTGGTCATTGGATGGAAGTTTGGGTTTATATAGGACCAAGTCCGCAAGAGTTACACAAACAACTACTAAATGTGGGAAAGGATATGGATAGTAGTAGTGGCGTGCCGTTTTGGACACTTAAACCGCACATTTGCCGGTAAGACAATCAACAAGTTAAAAGGGAGGACTAGATATAGGTGGTTGTGTGGATGTCTGGTTGTTAATTAATAATCATTTATGGGACGTCATCGCATCATTATCCAGAAATAACAGCAAGCTTATTTAATCTTGTCAAAAGCGGAAGTAATTACTCATTCAATAATTTAATATATACTTCATCAATATTCATGTTTAGATTAAAAATTACTTTTTGATTGGTTGATAAAAGAAAGTGCTATTTTTGAGGATATTAATGGCTGTAGGTAACTAGTTGGAAACGAAATTAAACCTTAACAAAACGGATAACATTACCACTTGAAGAAATTCTCGTTTTCTTTGTAATTAGTTTCTATCGACTGAAACATTTTGGGTGGGACGTTAAAGGATGAGGAAGACGTATTGTTACAGTTACGTTCCATCCCACCTAAGAAAGAAAAGTTTGTAAGGATTATGCTTTATGCTTTTAAGAATAGGGCTTTGATTGACGTTAAAACTTATTTTTACGGTCAGCACAGACGTAACGCTAAAACGGTATGGCATAACTGTAATAAAAAGTGCGTTTCCTCCACAATTTCTGACATTAACTTCGAAGTGCAACTCACCATGTATAACATCACTGCCGATCATTAATTCACATTCTGATTTCCTCCGCAGAAGTGGGTCGTCAATAATTTCTGATACGGATTTGGTCAATTTCGATGGGAATCAACGTTATTTCGAGTCTGATTGCATTCATGAGAACTTGTTTATGTACATTCTAAAGAAGGGTAATTTGGATTTGGTTCAAGAAGCTATACAAAGACTTAAAGCCAATGATAAGAGGTTTATTATGTCAGTGCAGCCACAAGTGAGTATTTAAAGAGTAAAACCGCTTTAAGTGTGGAAAGGTTTCGATCCAGATTAATAAACCAAAAACCTATCACTTCCATGTATGTCTAAGCGTCTGTAAAAGTCGCTTTTCTATAAACTTTCTTTAAAATCAACTAGCAAAGTTTATTATTTACTCCCAACATCACCATAACAAATTTAAGACTAGGCGTCTTTTAAATTTCCATTGCGTCCCTATCGCGTAATTTAATTTATAACGAACCTAAATTAAAGTAAATGGAAGCTCGTGTACGCTAATGAAAACGTTTGATCTTTATTTCCAGTTAAATTAAACCATATTTCTTATGCACCGTTACAGAAACTTAAAATTTTTGCGTTCATTTAAGATACCCTCTTCATCGGATCTAAGTCAGATCGCTGATCAACTGGGGGTGCTGTATAAAAACGATGATGGAATATATGAGGGCAAATTCTTAAAGCAACAAGTTGTTTATCCGGATTATAGAAACGGTTTAATTGGAGATTTTTTGGAGAATGTTAAAAGTTTGTTGAATGCCAGTGTAGGATTGGAGAACATTGATGGGATTAGTTTGATAAAAAATTGGCCTTATAATGAGATAGTGGAGAAGATTAACGAAAAAGATTTCCCTTACTTACCAGATGTGAGTATAAACGGATTTATAAAACCCCTCTAATTAGAATTTTTTAGAACATGGAAGAAGCTTTGTTAAACACTCTTCCTTGGGACTCCTTTACCAACTCCTCTGATTCAAGTACTTATCATATTTTCAATCACAATAAATACGGGGCTTTCCATGCAGAACAGTTTAAAACCAAATTCCCAAATATGCTACTCATGAGTACCTCGACTGAATTTGAACAAAACTTACCGGTACTCCAAGACGACGTGGATATTTCTTGGTCTAACATGAAATCGTACCTTAACAACGTTCTTTTCCAAAGTATTTCTGGGAATCACTTGGTTAGTGTTCCTGTTTGTGGTTCGACAGCAGTATATGACAAAGAACTTCAAGAACAGTTGTGTTTACGATGGTACATCATTGCAGGTACCATGCCGTTGTTAAGAGTAAGTTCTTTACCTGAGTATCGGAATCCAGAAAATTTAAACTCGATTTTCACTGTTGAAATTGTTGGTGATGTGATTTCCAAAAGAAACCAACTTTTGCCTTACTATTACGAGATTTTGACTAGAGGAGAACCTCTGGTACGCCCCATGTGGTACGATTATTACCAAGAGAGCATTACCCTCACATTAGACGAACAGTATATGGTGGGAGAAAGAGTTTTGGTTGCTCATCCATTTACTTCTGGAAGGGATAAATTAAGAGTTTATTTACCGCTAAAAGTGGGGATTTGGTACGAGTTTTGGGGTGGAATGGCCTGGGATGTTCGAGATACTGATGGAATGGTGGATGTTGTTGCATTAAAAACTGATTGGATTAGTTTTGTAGCACAGGGCACTGTGATTCCATTACAGGTAATCGTAATTATTTCGTGGAATGCAGGATTTCCGGACACATTTGATTTGTTTTTTAATTGAAAGAAAAAAGTTTAATCAACGATATTTGGTATTAAATTATTTTTCAATGCAAGTTAGATAAATATATGAATTAATTTGTTTATTATAATAATAATGGAAATATATATACACACAATTTAAATAATTTCACAAAGTTGTTGAAATTGATTGGAAATAGTACATGACTCCATTCATTTTTGGTTAATATGAAATATTCCATGGCGAGTTCAAATCCAATGCAAAAAACGAGGATCGTTAAATTTTAATTATAAAGTGAACATTAATGATACCTCCTCATCAATATATTTATTGCCTCTCCATATAAGCCCATTTGAAAAACTTGAAAAACTTTCTCTCCATTCACAATAAGAAAAAAGCGCGTAGGTTTTTGTGTTGGGAAATTCTGAAATGACTTTAATTAATTGTTATCAAAATTGTTAGACCGTTTCGTATATGAATGTTTTAATGAAAATATTTTTTTCTTTTTCTTTATAAATCACACAGCTCACGTTCGAGTGCCATAATAAATTTTCAAAGGGCAACCGTTATGGCAGCTAATTTTCCCTCAATCTATTTTATGCCCCGTGGAATTTTTTAATAAAACTTGTAAATATTTTCTAAATATGTAACAGTATGCAAAAAACGCCTTTAATACAAATTCCTCTAGAAAACTACATCAAAGACCTGTAATCTTATTAAAAGCATTTGCACATGTGTTCTAGGATGATGATGAATTCAATCTGATAGTGGCGATGGATTGTACTGAGACACCATGTGTGAGTGAAGGACTATACATGGACCAACTTAATAATACGGTTTCATTTCGCATGGAGGGTGATATACTGACAATTAGCGAAGACCTTGGACTTAATCTGAAAAAAATTATGTGGTACAAGCCGAATGAAGCCTTCGTGTGTGTGATAAATGGAACCAACTTGCAACATAAACTCACCATTGACATGTCTAAAGATGATTCAGTCGATTGTTATAAATAAATGATAGATTTTTAGTAAATTAAAGCCTAAATTTGACCTCTTCACAAATCCTTTAATAAATTACTGTTCTGTGGTTACAATCCATTATGTCTATGTGTGTGTACTGCAAAACAATGAAATTCGAACACAAATAGATTATTTTCTACCCAATATATGTTATTTCGGCCGAAACCGCAGATGTATTGGAAATTGATATAAATGTGGACTAATATAAATACATCAGCAAACTTAGAGATAAACAATCGTCAGATGCGGAATAAAAGAAAAACAGCACGTGAAAATTAAATATCTGGAAATGGAGAGCCGACTAGAAATTATGCGATTCCATATACGAGTATTATGTATGTGGTGGGCTTATGGCTAGATAAACGCATATATGAAATGGATTATGAACGATTTTCGTGTACATGCATTTTCAGTTAGTTTCCACGCTATTTTCTCGCCAATAATCCAAAATTAAACCGATAATATTTGTATTTGCAACCAAATCTCCGATGATTATTAAGTATTAATTTGGTGTAAACAAGTATGTACAGTAAATTGTGATTTATATTTCTAGTTTTTTTGCAATACAAAATTATTAATGTATTATAATGCTTAATGCATGAGTCGATGAATTTTATTCCATTTTTAGTATCGATAAACCACTTACATGTTAAAAGGACATTAATACAAATGAATGTAAACAGGTGTTTATTTCCTGTATTTGAATGAGATTATAACCCAGTTTTAATAAAATCTGATTCAATATCAAATTGGAATTAAATGGATATAGCTAACGGATAGGAATTTATTAAAATGCAGTCATAATGAAAGTGTCGTTCTTTTTCACCCCCGAGACGGTTTTTTCAGTAAAAAATAATACTAATGAAAAATATTATCCTGGAGGCAGATTTTATTTGAAAGGATTTTTCTAAGTACTTATTTGAAGAATTGTAATACCTACATTATTAACTTTAGGAAAAAATTTATTTCAAATACACTTGTGAACCTGTAGGCGAATTTTCTTTAATTTAAGACCCTTAAGGGTATCAACCCTACATTTAGATTTAAAGTTTAAACATTGTTTTTTTTTTCTATTATTTGATGCCGAAACCATTTTCGTCTACTCTGGTAGTTTAAGAGACATGTTGAAATGATTCTCCGAAAAGTTCAAAATCAGGTATGATAGTTGCCCAAAAATAGATTCCCAAAAATTATATAGAATTGATAAATTGGATTGAAAAATGTCTCCAAATGGGTTTTACCTACCTTTATGTTGTTAAAAGATTGAACTAGAGGTAATTGTTTAACTCGTTTGTTAAAAAAGTACACACACAAAACAAATTGTTATTGAATAAACGAGCAAATAATTCAATTTATGTAAACTTTACATGATCAAAGCTCTAACTATAATGACCTTTGTCTCATGCATACATGTCTAGTTCAGTTCTAACTTTTCACTTTTCTATAAAATCAAACGCATTGAAACTTTTATATCTCTGAATTAGTACATACCTACCTATTATTTTATGCTTTTTTTGCTTATCCATAGCACAATCCCCAGTGAAATCGTTTTTATTTTAATTAAAATTATTTTTCTTTAATTCCCAATTTCTAAATATTCTATACACAGGATTAAATAAAAGTTTTTCTCACACATACACAGATCAAATTTTAATTAAACCTATGCCTCTTTATTCGGTAGACATGTATACAATATTTTATTTAGAAAATACCTATACCTAGGTATGTACCTCACAAAGTTCACTAACAAAGTGCTCTGCTTACATAAACAAACTTATTAAAACGGAGCGCAATACAATATGAAAGAAAACCTCAAATTCATAACATACACAGTGTGAATGAACTGAGAAAACTGATTTCTAATAACATCCTGTAAGAAAGGGGATATTAAAGAAAACAAATTTCAATATCAAAGGCTTTGAAAAATATCTTCTTATATTTTATCATGCATCTACACTCTGACTTTCTCCGCCACCTTTACATGCTTAACAGGTTCATGCAGGCATTTTCATCACCCAACAACACAACTCTCTATGTGTTTTAATCCAAACTTAATCTTAATACCATTTCGGGCGTTTCGTGATCGTATCCGCTTATCGCACTTAGTGTCCGAAATTGACGTGACATCAAGATCACTTTTCCAACTCAACTTGAGGCAATGTTTAGCCGCTTCATCCGTTCTGAAATAGCTTTAAGTATTAATTACATCAGAGAACAATATGCAACCCTTGACAATAAACTGGCTTTATATTTCTTTTCAGGACATGCAATGAACAATTTAGAAACGTGTGAATATGTGATATTTTCATTACTTATAAAATGAAATTGACGTACTAAAGCGTCTAACCATAAAGGATACCATAAAAACGGTGTTTCCCTGGTAACCCTATAGTTCTATCAGAATTAAGCTTAAACCACGACACACCTGCGATTTAATTAACAACGAGTACTTAGCAATATGTATTAGGTACCTAATATCCAAAGTTACGTTTATAGTTGCAAATTAGTTTGAAATATGGAATGTATCATGTGGTTATGAGGAATATCTATAGTAAAAAGTAAAAAGTGAGTTGTGCCATGCAAGTTTAATTAGAAGCACACTGTGGCCGATTCAAAGAGACGCCACATTTAATATTTCTGTAAGTTGGTGTACGTGAGAAGAGCAGTTGGACCATGAGTCGGTAGGTAGGTATTATCTTTGTAAAACTAAAATTTAAATATCTATGGCTTAGGCTCGGGTTAGGTGGATTAGTAAGTTGGTCAAATATTTAACAAGATAGGTCAATGGTGCGGTTTTTCGCATTGCGCTTTGCTCAGTTAATGTTTAAAGGATGCTGGGGGCGCTCTTCTGAATCCCAAACACGACAGAGATCACCTTTAAAACTACAACACTGACACATAGGAATGTGATATGAATATATTTACGTTGAAGTAGGTACATAGTCTGTGGAGAGTTGCATTATATTATTAATCAAGGGAGAGTAAAGTTTGTTCATCAACGACTATAACAGGGAATGGTATCAAGATGGCAAAATTGCGACGACACAGGGAAAGTCCTGCTTTGTCTTTTACAATTCGACGTTACAAACGCATATTTCAACGTTTGTTCTAGAAAGAAAATCGCAACGATAAATTCTCGTGAATTTATGCAAACAGTATTAATGCAGTCGCGAATAAAGAGATATATCTGTTGGCTTATAGGAATATTCGTGGTATTATTCTAAAGTGCTGTAATTCTTTTCATATTCTACACGAGTAGAAAGTTGCATTCAAAACAGTCAAACACACTACATATCAATTTTAACGACTCATTACACTTTTTTGATGCAATCAATCCGCAATGGAAATTGGCAAATTCAATTTAGGTTGATTAATTATCATTAACGTTGTTGGTAATTTCGAAATGATATTCAGTTCATGTTTTGTTCATAATTTATTGTAGACTGAATTGTGAAAAGGCATACACGTCGTCCCATTAAAAAAACCAAAGTGAAAAAAATAAACTGAATCTCAAACTGTTTATCCTGAGCCGATTATTTTTCATATAGTTTTTGTTTCAGAAATTTTCAAGTTGACTCTCATGAAATTGTGCTTTTTAGTATCCGGCTATTTACACAAATACTTGATATCAGTAGGAATACTTCAGATGTTGACATTGTAATGTTGTTACCAAGAAATTGATCATCTTATATATCCATCTCTGTCTCTAGTCTGTGGGACTGTAGAAATGGAACATTTACATTTCGGTGAACAATCAAATCACTCACAAGAGGGATAATTTCTCTCTCTGTATCAGTCTAATTCCTTTTGTTTGTTTACTCAAAAGAAACCAAAACGGGATCGTTATATATGGGTACAGTGCAACGCAAGTTATAGCACTTATTCAACCTTTATACCGCGGAAATATTCAGGGGATTGCATGAGCATCATATTGAAATAGTTATATAGTTGGCAGAAAAAGAATACTACAATCTAAGCTACTCTTTTATACATACCTGGAATTACTGTCTGCCTTCCACAACAGAGAACATAGTATATAAAAGCAGAATATTTTCTTCCTTGCAAATGTATACATTTTGTTTGATAAACAAGCTAATATTAGAATAATTCTATAATTTATTTGCTTTTGAATGCGGAATTTTCACTGTAAGGGGTCGTTTTAATAAGGGAAATGCGACTTATGTATTGAATTAACCTTATTATTATGCAAAGTAAACATTTAATTAACAATACTATGTATTGAAGCTGAGGCCTTAGTTGTAATTTCACTTGACAAAAAGTACGAAGTTTGAATTTTATTAACACAATTCCACTTGTGATGAAATTAATTCGTTCAGCATGTGGGTGTAACTCGCCAAAGTGTGTGGGCATCATAAATTGCACTTGATTAGAATGTAATGCGTCGACAATAGTTTACTTTTCGCCCGGATCACTCGCTAAATTATAACTGTCGCAAGTTGAATTCAGTGCCGTGACCAGGATCGAACACTGCCATTAAAAATGTTCCATTGCGTGACCGAAATTATAAAACGCACAATAATAGAGGAACGGAAAAGTTTCAAAACAAAAACTTAATAAGAATCGCAAGTACAACAAAGCATGCATTAATTAAATTTGCTATAAATGTAAAAGAGATGATGCCGTGACAGCGGGGGATAGAATCCTCCTTTGAATATCGTAGTAAATTATGAATTTGTTGTCTACTCTGCTTAATGTATCTAATTAGCGTTGAAATTTCAAGCCAAGGGAAGGTAATGCGTTGAGCGGGAAAAACGTGCATCTCTAGTTTACCGAAAATGACAATAGGCATTAAAAAGTCATATTAAAAAGCACACACGTGTTCATCTACGAGACACATAATTAGCATAATTAAATTAAACTTGTTTTGCTAATAATTTTGGTTATTTACTAGCAGATGCGATAATAAACATTATTATTCATTATGTTGAATTTTTCCACGTGTATAATGAAAGTGGCCCAGTTCACTTATGAACGCTACAAACCCAACTACAATGCCGATCAGCCATATCTTGAACGAACCATCCAGTATCTTCATCGACAATGGAATATGTTCGCCGAAAAGATTTCTTTTGTTGGAAAAAATCCGCTTCACATTAATCAATATTTTGTTTTTGTTGCGAATGTATAAACCGTTTTCCATTAAATTAAACAAGACTGAGTTAATCCGGTCTAAAAACGGAGAGCCCCGACTCACAATGTACACCACCGGGGTGGGTACTACAGTTTCTTCCAGCAGATTATAGCAGGACTCTCCTTTTGTGCTGCCCGTATCATCTATAACTAAACCGAGTGAGGCGAGATTGTTTGTGGTAAGCACTGCTTGTGTCCCACAGGCGCTTATAATCCCATGTATATAGAAGTCAGGGAACGTGTTCATTCTTTTCTCGACTAATTGTTGTCGTAGTTTCGGTTCCAGTGTTGCATTTAACACTTTCGTATAAACCTCCACCGATGTTATATTCAAATTGGAGTCAATCAGATCTTGGATAGTTTTCATTTGTTTGATTTCATCTGGTGCTGTCAAGATTGCAGCTAATTTCGATTGAAAAGCGGACACCATTACAACACTGAAGAGTCCGTAGATAAGAAACATGTATTTGGAGTTAGGGACGTTGACCACTGACGGAGACATGCCAAACATCATTTGATATACAGACAAAGGGAGTTTCGGGCGTGTTTGTTTATCAGCCATAATATACAAATATAAATAAAACAGTAAGTAAACAGCGCAAATCGTTACATACATTGTTGGTTTTGCTAAACTTTGCAAATTCTTAAAAGGACGCAGTTTGTTTCTGGGTACTAAGATGACTAAATCGTTTCTGTCGTGTGGATAAGTCGTCTCAACTTTATCGTCAGTTAATAAATCCATTTTCAATTCACGCGAATTGAAACATATGTGTGATCGTTTATGTTGGATCTCCCATAAGCTCTTCTGAGTACTTGCAATGCTTAATGTTAGACCAAATTTGAGATATCGGATTATTCTAGTTGCATGGAGGGCTTGGACCAATGTCTCGCCTACGTAACCGTCAATTCCCGTATATGTACCATTTCCTTTTCCATTAACAAGGAATACATCGTGATACATGATGAGAAAAAGTTGGTAACCATGCAGTGTTTTGGTTTTATCGGCAAACATATCGATGTGATCGTCAATTTTTTGCAGAAAATTCCCTAGGAAACCGTTGTAGGAGTATTTCTGGGTGGTCTCATTTACTGGAATAACAACTCCTACGTTGATGATTAACTGACTGAAGCACTCTTTAAAAAACCTTTCGATTTTCTCAGTGATACGTTCGTCTACAGATTTAATAACCAGTAGAGTATGGTCTCTCGTCTTAAAGAGCGGTTGTTGAGTTACGATGTTCATTAAATCTTGAGGAAACTTTGACAAAATCATCACAAACAACTTACTTTCTCGGGAGAATTCGTAGTTGAAACCATCATTCAATCTCCGTTTCATATCAAAGTTATAAATTGGCAAAGAGAGGCTATAAAAAAACGTGTCAATCTCATCGGAACCAACTTCATGGCTTAACACCAGCGACCTGTAGCGATGATACTTGAGAGTGTTTAAACTGTTCCAACGTGATGACAAAGCGGAAAGTTGTAAGTTTATTAAGATCAGCAATAGAACACTCTGCGTAAACATTGTGAACACAATGTGAATATGTAGGTACGTAATTTTATTGTGGTTTTATAGGTGTCATTTGGATGCACTCAGAATTTCAATGGAAAACATTACAAGAGATCCATCAAGCGTAATTTCTGGTAAAAGTAAGAAAATTATCTCATAAATCACACACTGTTGAAAAATTCATGCCTTTGAAAAGTTACAACGTGAATTCTCTTCAATATTTAACTTACAGGGCTTTTAAATACTTTTAGGTAATCATATATCCAACAATTTCTCAAAGTGTGTAGAGTTTGTGAAATAATAATAAACAATGCTGAAGTAGATAATGAAGGTTTGTTAATTCTTCCTAATCAATTGATCGAATTTTCAATCATGCATATACCCTTTGATGTTCTCCATATGATCCGCTGATATATTCATACAGTTTAAATAATGAATAGTATTATAATTAGATGAGCGCTAGATGTGTTTGTAGATATTATAGAGATGACTTATTCTAAAATGTAAAATGTAATTGTATGCATAAACTTCGGCTTTGAAAATTAGATTCTTGATAACAAAGTTTGGAATTACATTACAATTTGCACAGTGGGTTATGTGTAATTATAACTCAATATGTTCAGATTATTTAGAATAACATTTACAAGTTGCCTATAGGATTGATATTATTCATGTAAGGAAAATGGACACAAATCAATCTGTGATTCGGAGCAAAACTCAAAATAACAAATCAAATAGCATTATGAAAGATGATGTGACCGGAAGGAGGTAACTGGAACAAGCTTACGTACCTTGTTTGCTGGAATATCAATGCTTACAATTTCAGGAAGCAAATTTATGTAAGTGGGTAGAGTAATCAATCGCGTTTTGTGACAAATAGAAAAAGTAATATAGAGTAGTGCACATATAGGGCTTCTATAATCTGAAGTCAGAAATTCAATAGATTGAAAATTAGAATTTCATATTGTGAATTATACAGTTTTTTTTCTGTATAAAAAATATCGATTTTCAATTATTACCGTATAATTCAATTACAGATACGACTAGGAATTCACTCCGACTCTCAATCATTTCAAATTTTAGGTTGATATTAATTGAGAGAAAGCTTAATAGCTCTCCTAGCTGTCATGGTAAATATCAGACCCAATTGGAAAGAGAATAAATATGGAAAAATGTAATATTTTTTTGTATCGTATATCAAATTTCGGAATATTTGCTTTGTTTAAAACTCATTGTATCAATAAAACAACAGGTTATTAAAAATTAGGTTTAAAGTTTGTACTTATCTTGACTGGATGTGTGGAAAACTACTCCAACCTCCAACGGCTCCTACTTTCAACGAGACGATGAAAATTTATCTGAAGAATATTGCATAGCGATTAGACAGTTATTGAACCACAGAAAATGCTGTACAGTTAAACCCATCTGTCGTTCTTTAATTACTTGCTGATTTTCCACTTTACATTTTCCCATTTCCTTTTTTTAATAAACCCTATCATAGACTTGATTGAAGGTTAATGATGAATATTGTATGTGAAAATACTTTCAAACAATAATTAAATAACGTTGTTTATGTGAAGCAATCAACTAAATTTCCTTTTGTTCTTTTTGTCATCATACATACGAGTAAGCGGTAACACAATTTTCCTGGTATTTGTTTATATTCTTTCATAAAAACAAATCCTTTCACAACAAACAAACAAACTTTTTGGACCAACTCTGTGTTGTTTTTATTAAATTAGATCAACATAAAAGAAACACGTACGTGGGTATACGATCATCATTTTCCATAAAAAAATGAGTGGCTGAAAGTTCGCGGGTATAGATACATCAGGTATTACACGTGTTAAACTCCTCCATCACACAAAGCGGATTGGGGAAAGTAAAATAAAGGACAAAGAAATGCGTATGTATAGACAGAGATCGGATAGATTCAGCGGATTGAAGATCCTGCACTAGAATTCATAAATAAATATCAGTTGAAATTGAAGCGAACTGTTTTTTCCGATTTGGAAATGAAAATCGTACGTTATGAGGGTGCGACGGAAGGTGAAGGGCATCAGGAATCCTCCGCTAAAGGTCATATCTTTTAATTTTAGCGGCAACAGTAAACAGTAAACAATTTAAACTGCTATAAATATTATAGATATCGATTTTGATTTTAAAGGTTTATTAAGTGTGAATACTTTTTATTAAATCTTCCCATTTTTCATTCAATTTTCTCTCACTTGATTTCATATTTACGTGCTCTTTGTGAATATTACATATTTTGATTGATGCTTCATAATCCCATTATACCGTCAAATTAACTATGTTTATGGATAATAGGGAATTCATTTGCGATATAATATTCACCAAGACTTTGTCTGCGCTAGTTAGTGTCTTGTTTTTATTAAAGTCGCTGAGCACCTCTAATTACCTATTTGGTGTACCTAAGTTCGATCATAAAAAAGTTTTTGTATTACAAATGAGCTGAAAATCGCACTTGTTTGTGAACTTTAAATTTCTTTTGTAAATATCTGTTTTAACTCTGTTTGAACAGTTATTTAAATTTTCGACTCAAAAGTCAGTTTAATACTTTTTTGTTGAATTTTTAACATTTATTTGCTAAATTTTTGCACATTAATTATTCACTTTTAAAGAGTAACAAATTTACATTTCACATTTAGCATATGTACATATATAAACAAGGGAAAGTAAATGATTTATTATGATTTAAATGAGATTAACTGGAATTGTGTAGTTATTTGAAAAGTGCTGGGATCAAAATACTATAAAACGATTAAAAAACATTTATTAATACATGATTATTTAGTCAATCACAGCCAATATGTATAAAATATATACAACAGGTGAAAATTTCACATTGATATACATTTATTAATTTAATACCAGCGGTTATATCAAGGAGAACACTGTTAAAAACGAATACAATACATTTTGAAGCAAACGCGAAATGCCAATATTAATTTTAATATTTCAGGTATTAGAGTGTTTATATTCTGCAAATTCAATGTTTTTTTTACCATTTCAATTGTCCATTCGTTGGAAAACAGTTGTTAAATTTGCATTTATTCCGCATATTCATCAATAATCATTGAAATTGTCTTCTATATCTGCAGTCGAATAAAACAAAAAAAAAAACAAATTAAAAACACGATTAAACAAATAAACAAATTTTAGAAATTTTATTATTTAATAAACGTGATAACTGAGGCTGTCCATTTACCAAAAATTGACAACTTGTCATTTCAATTACAAATCAAAAGCACATTAATAATACCTACCGAACTGTTATGCTCTCATTTTCCATAAAAAACATTCCATAATTTACCGTCAACACATGTACTCCCTTATTAGTTTGTCTCCAAACAGATTACACTATATATTACGAATAGATCGAGTTCGTTCACTATTATCATAATAAACCTCTGCCTCATTAATATTCATTTTCACCGTACAGGTTTGCGGTGAAGGCTGTGCCATGTTCGGTTCTGAATTAGTGGCCAACGCGCCTCCAGACTCAGTTGTTGTCGTCGTCGCCAATGCGTAATGATGGTGATGATGATGGTGTTGTAGTGCTTGTATTGCGAATTTATTGCTATACTGATCCATGCAGGTGGCATAGGTGGGACAGCATGGTTCGCTATGGAACGAAGTACGATAACCGCGACCACTGCTACTGGTCGGCGATTGTTCGCTTAAAAAGTACGGTTCATGGTGTTGGTGGCGGTTGTTACGGCCGCTTTGTGGGGGCGGTAAAGTTTTCTGGAAAAAAGGCACGCTTTTAAAACATGTTGGAAACATATCGGATCAGTAGTGTGCAAATAAATGTGTTCAAAAGAGCTTATTGAAAACAGTTTTATTGAAAATTTCGTTTTGGTACCGTGACCAGGATACTGTTAGTTATGCTTATGATTAAATCGTTTTATGGCCTACCTTTGATCCCAACATAAACTTATTATATCTATATGAGTGGGTGAAACTATGCCATTGTTTATTCATAATTAATACAATGGTGTACAATAATATTGTTGTAATTCAATAAAAACAAACTTCGGAGTGCAGACACCCAATATTGTTATTACCCTTTCTATTTAAAAACAGTTTTATTTATTTTTTCAATCAAGTATAAATTCATAATTTAATTCGAATTTAATTAATGTAATTATTAAGTTTGAACTTGGATAGGAGTTTTGTTACTTTAATAAAATATTGAATATGTAAGTGGGTTGAGCGGGAACATCTTTGAAAACAATTTCACTGACAGAATACCCTACATATAAATCTCAGATTACTTGTAGAATAATACATACATAGACCCGAAATGTTTCAATTTACTTTCTTTCATCTAAGCTTGATATTTATTTGAACCGAGAGTTAGGAATCTTTGGTGTTCTCCAACAACATATTTATTGTATGATATAAATCCAGAATTAGTTTGTCACAAACAGATGTGACTGACTATTTACGATGCTCTATTTACGTATCTGGAGATTTTTAACGGCAATACCTAACATCTAAAAAAATCTCTATATTATATAATTTTGTGACATTTTAAGCCTCTAGCAAAAATTGTTGGATCATTTTTAATAAAGCCACTGTGTAAGCATAGGTGCAAACTTCAAGGTCCTGTTAGTAAACTCGTATATATGTATTTATATCAAATGTTATTAACTTTTCGTCTGTTCATCAAGCCGGGTTTTAAAAGAGGATTTAATATCTGCTTTTTTTTGTTTGCATTTTTTCACATCCCCAGGCAAGTCGAATTAATTAATTGGTAGAAATAAATGTATTTGAAATTTATGTGTATATGAAGTAATATAAATATGTTCAATATTCAAAATTATTACCTTTGGCAAAAAAGTGATCTTCGATGTGAGTTTTGTTGTAGTCGGGGGTGTAATCATATTAGCATGTAACATTCCAGTGCTTCTTGTAGCTCCAGATCCAACTGCAATAGAAAATGTGGGGTGAATGGATGAATCTTTACGATTGGATAAATCACGACATCGATTTAAAATTAATACAATTACATTTGTTGGATTTTCCTAAATTTATTTATTGGATGGTTATTATTTTCTACAAAAATAATGATGAATTTTTTTTGGTTGCATTATAAACCAATATCTGAATTTAAAATTGAACATATAAAGCAAATTTTTATATAGAAAATGTTACGTCCGAATAAATTTCCATAACACAACCACTAACAAGATTTAATTTTAAATTTTGAAGTGTACACCAACTAATAATATTAATATATATGCTTTACCTACTGTTCTCTTGTAGTATCAATTTAAGGTCTTTCAGAATAGTACGAATAATGTTTTAGAACTTAGTTTCCTTTTCATGTAATAATCGACACTAATCCACTTTTAGAAATGCACATTTCTATCTTTTCCTTCTCTTCTACAATTGAATCTTGAATCATTTTATTTGGCAGAAATTCTTTCAAAACTTTTTAATCGAAGGCCTCTTTTGTAAACGTGATGATTCTTTCTTAAAAGTCAATTTCACCGTTTTTTTACTCGCTTTATTTGTGTGTGTGTGGGCGGTGATAAGTTAAATCCATGAAAAAAGAATTTAGAGACAGAATACAAAAAATTACAAGGAAAAATATACTCGGTTCGATTAGTTTGCCTTTCATGAATAAATTATCTGCCTTTCTCATATTTTTTTCTTTCTTTTCCATTTCAATACTTTATACAATATAAGAATTATGTAGTTATTATTAGACCCCTCATCGAATTCTTGTACAGATCTGCTGTAGGTGCCATATATCAAATTTTATTGTGGGTGTTTTTTTAGAATCCTTTTAAAAGGTTTGTTTCATTCATACAAATAAGTCTCAATTTGTAAGTGACATTGATAAACAAATATATTTCACAATATATACATATATATATATTGATGCTAGACGATAAAAAAGTGACATGCTGGCTTGAATTGCGACCCATCCAATGCATGCCAAATTGCCAAGAGAAAGAAAGTGAAAATTTTTTTTTCAAGGGAACTTAATTTTATATGCTTTAGGCAGGAAAGTTTCTGTAATATTGGTACAATTTTTGTGCCAAAAAAGAAGTGATATTATTGGTTGGAAAAGATCCAAAACAGGGAATTGCCATCTAGCACGAATACTCGAAGCCTCTATAGATTTTAAATGATAATTTTATAACGGAATCTAATTTTAAAAAAACATATTTTCTTGATTCAATCTTTCAAGAATCCTAAATGTTAATCAAATTCCCAATGATCAGAAAAGTTACAGATTTGTATAAAATTCCAACAATTTTTTGGTCAAGTGGAGCCTCAACTAGAGATTTCGTTCGATATTGAGCAAAGTTTTTGATCAAGCACAACAATAGAATTTCAAAAACTCTCAATTCTCGTTATATACTTGTTGCTGCAACTATCAAAAGGGAATTAAAAACCAAATCAACAAGTTGCTTTTGGATCCGAACAAAACTTACCTTTTTGTAAGCTGTAAACACATTTAATAACTGTCCTAGCTAATCTTCCGCCACCACCCTGTCCAACGACTGGCATTTGCGCCACCACCTTTTCCCCATCTGAAATCCACATAAATATATCAATGGGGTTTGTTTTCTGTTACAAATAAAACATGTCAAATGAATTGTTTAATGGCACAAATGACAGCCGATTAAGTGTATGGCACACCCTGTATAAGTAATTAATTTACAGACACTTGTTTAACATGTACTATATGGAACTTCACTAAATTCCTAATTCTCTTGGGAAATGTAGCTCTTCACAAACAATAATAACTTAATTTCTACACGTGTTACAAAGGGAAACCGACTTAGAGGGGTGAGGCCAGATTTTATGTGCTGTAGTAACGGGACTTGTGCCTCTTCAGGGAAATTAATTCCATCACGTGCACTTATACATTATAAAGCCATGAATTTTTTTCATTAATTACATATGTGTTACATTTTTACAGACTTCCTCTATTACACGAATTATTAAACTCCATTAAACATGCTCATCTTTTTTATTCATTTTATCCAAAAAATTAAAAGCTTTACCTATGCTCTCTGTCCACGGTTTTTAATTATGATCGATTAGCTATCATCAACCCCCTACTCTCATCCCACTTCACTATTGCACCCTACCGCCCTATTCCAACAATATTCAGAATCAGCGATTTTTGCGACATAAACAAGCCCGAACATGTAACTTGACTCAGAAGGGGACAAGAATGTAGCTGGAGGTTAATTTATTGATTAAATACTTGGGACAAAATGTTAACAATTCGGCCACTTCCAAATTCCACCAAGTTTCAATATCACAGCTTTAGGCGAAAATATTGAAATATGAGCACATAATGAATTTGGTACTAGGAAAACTACAATTATATACATGTGCAAAGTGGAAAAGTGAATAAATTTCCCTTTATCCTGTTAAACTTCACTTCTCCCATTACAGAGTGAGAAAAGTGCGAGAAATCTATTACCCGAATTCCAATATCAAGAATATTGGAACTTATTCACTTCGTACTTTGTGATCGATCGTTCTTTAACTACTCTTCCAAGAAATTTCCACTTACTGTTCAATGTTGTATCACTGGAACTTCGTTTACAGCAGCATCGAAAGTATCTGCAACTAATTCGATTGAAATTCATCACGTAACTGCCGTACACAATCGGATTCATGCAGCTATTTGACACAACCATCATGAAAAAGGTGTCTTGCAGCCAGACTGGAAGTTCAGCAGCACTTGCTGGATCAAACATGTACCTGCAGATGGAAAAAAGAGTGAAAGCTGTTCGGGGGTGCGGGTGGCAGTCCCTTACCAGAGGGTAATAATCACGTAAGGGGTGCAGCACCATATGTAAACAGCTACAATTGTAATAGTCATCCGTAGGGTTCGGCTACGAGCTCTTTCGATATTGCTGATATCAGAGCGTCGTAAACGCATGCGACCATTTGAAGAGCAGTACGATTCACCTGTAAAAAAAACAACATAAAACGCTCGTTATTGTGACAATAAAAAGGGAATTGGTCCTTCCATAGTGAAACTTTTTTCTTTATTCCAGTATTTTGCATATTAATTAAAATTATTTTGGGAATTCTCACAAAAGTGTCCAATTTACAAGTTCAACTGTTTTTAGTAGAAATGTGAATGTATAATGTATGTAAAGAGCCGAATTTAAAAGAAAACATTATTCAACCCACAATGTGAAAAAAGAGTAATTAAAAATTTCTACATTTATTTTTCATTTATATGTGTTGTTGTACCGTGAACGCAATTGCGAATGTTTAGT
The DNA here is from genome assembly GCA_963930825.1 of Silvanus unidentatus. Classification (NCBI taxonomy): domain Eukaryota; kingdom Metazoa; phylum Arthropoda; class Insecta; order Coleoptera; family Silvanidae; genus Silvanus; species Silvanus unidentatus. Next base: position 1,150,800 of record OZ005762.1, read on the forward strand.
TAAAAATAAACACGAAAAATCTTTATGTACACAACCTGAAAAGGCTTTTCTGAAGCTCATTAATTTGTAATCTGAATGCCTCTCAATGGAATTAGGGGTCCTTGACATTTATTTTCACTTTGCACCATGTTAACAGCATGCCAATTTAAGGTTAGAATATTCACCTTTTGTATCTTTGGAATTCTTCGATATTTCACACATAATCGCCGTGTATGCACTAATGATCACAAACAGCGGGATAAAGTACATGAACATCACACATAACAGATTGTAGGCCACTTCAGCTGTTCGAGATGTGAAAAATCCGAAGGAAACACACTGTGTATAGTGTGGATCATTTGGATGGGGTTGTACGCGAAATACGAAACTCTGTAACAAGGAGAATGGTCGTAATTAATGTTATAGTTGGAAATGAAAGCAGTTTCATAACAATATCCATCATCAAGTTTTAGATAGAGAAATTTGTAGCAGCTTTAATACTGAGAAAGGGAAGAATAGGGCCACTTTGTCACAGTATTTTCTACATTTCTAAAACATAAGTTTTAGTAGGTATGTAAGTTTATGAGTTTATGTGCCCAGAGAGAAGCTTGAATTTTGTTATTGTTTAAAAAGTCCAATTTTCTTGGTGACATTCTCAATCTCAGATGAAAATTTCAGCCACAATTTATTGACGAAACGGAATTACCATTTGAGCAAGCGGTCTACACGCTTTTTTACTATTCTACTAAATATTTCATTAGATTGCCAGGAATGGTAATAAACTATGTACATAATTATAGGGTTGTCTAGAACTCGATTTCGGCTGTGAGCTGTAAATGGAATTAAACTCATATTATCTAATTACTAGATAATTTATTTAAATGGCAATTATCATTTGGGTTGAATTAAAGTCAAATAAGACGTTGTTTATATCACATTCTCTTTCATTCTGCAAGATTTTCAAAAGTGTCAACAGCATTACTTGTTAAAAATGTTTGACCTCATGTCAAAATTTTACTTTTACCGACAGAAATAATCCACTAAAAAGTGCATTGAAGTCCGAGTATAGTGCATTTTCGGTATATCACACATACAAATGTAAAGAGTTTAATATATATTTTGTGTTTAAAGTTTAAAACGTTATTTTGAAAGAAGCTTTGATATAGCATATCAAGTCACAAATAAGATGGTTAATTTTGATTTTTCCTTTGCTGTCGTCACCAAAGTACTGAGTGTTTTGTGAAAAAATCATTTATATTTTTTTTTGGGTCATGTCAAAAACTCAATTTACCCAAAGAAATATGAAGAAGCTAAGAAACTGAACTGAAGTGTGAAAAGAATGTACAGCATTTGACGTAATATATTCGCATGCAGACTGTATACTTGATTTTGATTCAGAACGTGAGTTTAAGTGAAACTAATCAATTCAGTTGTACGTATAGTCAATATATGTTATAAAGATAGTTTTTTGATCTTTGCTTTAAAGACTCAATATGTCAAATCATTCCCTTCTACCATAAAACATTCCCCTCTATTAACAAGATAAAAAACGACCGCTAGAAAATTCATTTGAGTGTAAGAAAATGCATATTGAGTATTGAAGTGTAAATCGTATTCAAATAGAAGAAAAGTAATTTTATATCCCAAACGAGGATCCGGAGTGAAACATTAGAATGAATTGCTGTTGAATGCTTGACGCTCCCTTATATTAAATAACTCGACAATTTGTGATTTGTTTTAAACTACCACATTTACTGATAGATTTTCGCCAGCATTTTATTTAACGTGATGTCGAGGCTTATCTTTAAACAGTATAAAAAGTTTACGTGGGCGTTAGAAGCCGCCGTTCATGTGCTTAATGGGCAGTTTTCATTTTTATACCGTAAATACTCCCATTCCACCAATCGTAATAATTTTATATTCAAAGTGACAAATTGAAATTGTGTTGTAATTATTTTCGGCCCACATAGTGGGAAAAATAGAATTGTGGATTTAATGGCTCAGTAAAACTTCCCACACAAAACGTTATAAATTAGTAGATTTTCCACCTAAAATACAACACAATATTTTGCAGGTGCGTGGGAAAGTTTAGTTTTGCACTTTATAAATTGGTGGATAATGCATTACTTTGCAATGACAAGTTTTATAAGTCGAATTTATCATTGTAATTGACGGTGAATGCTATTAAAACTTAAAAAAGTAGCCTTAAACGATTTTTTATCTTTTCATTAATTAAGAGGTCGTGTATAAGGTCTATGTAAAAGAAGATGTAAGACAGTGATTTTTAAATACCACTTACAGATTAGGTGTCTGGCAATTAGGCATTAATATTCATAAAATTTAAAAACTTCTGAGAGAATTCTTGAAAAGCACCCGACCTAAATATTGAAGGTGCTCTTTATTAGCGCAATTAAAATTAATATAAATATTTATTATATAATTAATGGAGTAGGGGTATAAGTTGTTGTTGTGGGAAAATTGAAGAATTAATTTTTAGAAAACAGGAAATAGTATTAGATTATACCTACATACCGAGGCGGAAAGGGCAGCATTACAGTCGAGAGAAAAGTTTGAAGGAATGCCCTTTCGCCGAGGTTTGTATGCAATTGTATTCACTATCAGACACAATTAATTAAAAAAATGTGTCTTTTGAATGTTTTTCAGAAAAAATTGTAGTAGCCAGGATAATGGGAAGCCAGGAAAGTGACTACTTTCCTCCCTAGAGAGGAAAATAAATATTACTCGCTTGAATATAACAATTGGTCACTTTCCATTTTTATAAAACATCGGAAATGACTCATTACATACTGATTGTGAATAAAAACTATTTCCTGTGCCAATTTATTGAGGAATTATGTAAAGCTCTCAAAAACACAACACATATACGAAAAGGGAAATACATATTCATTTAAAATGCATATATACATCATATATATGTATATGAAAAACAAACAAATATACTTTAGGTATAGTGGCTTAGGCTATAGTCCCACGAAATTCTAATAATGATAATCCATACTTTTTTGTTCCCACAAAAACCTTTTAGTCCATCGAAATTTATTTTCTCTCTATTTTCATTTAACAAAGAAAACTTTATAAAGTATATATTTCTTAACTAAAGTAATCCGTTAGTCCGGAAATGGGGCAACACCAAATGAATTTCCAATAGCAAAGCGTATAAGTAATTCTTGGTAATTAAACCCTTGTTTCACCCATAATGTACCCCTTAAGGTAATTAATTTAAATTGATGTGAAACGCACCCTTCAATTAAATAATTCTTTATTGCATTAGTTATTAAAACCTTTTTTGCTCTTCTTTCTAGAAAAACTCCTGACTAGACGGCTTTCATATCTTTTATTAACCTAAGCACTTGTGAAAATTAATCTGAGATTCCCGATTCTGAAAAAAAACTCGTTAACAATCGGTATTTTCGGGCGTTGCTGGGTCAATCGAACTGTGAAATTCTAATTTAATCAACCCCTCAAAAAAAACATAGAAAAGAATGAGTTTTCGTACCTGTGGTATGCAGTAGATAAAAGAAGTGCCCCAAGCAAATGCTAATAAAACTTTACCTCTTCGCCGAGCATCGTTCACTTTCAGCGGATGCAAAACCGCAAAATAACGATCCAACGACACACATACCAGTACGTTACTGCTTAAATATGGCCCAAAAGCCCGCAGAAATAAAAACACTTTACACGCTAAATTGCCAGCTATCCATTGTCCAGTCATCCTCCAGCCAACCTGTAAAATCCAACCGAAAACCATTAGTATTTCAATTAAATGAGTGATGTACGTTTTTGTTCATAGTGAAAAAACGTAATGAAAAACTTGATTGTGAACCATTTCATTGAAAATGCTGCGGATTAAACTGTCATCCACACATACCCACCTCGATTGGTATCATAATGAAGGTGACAATCAAATCGGCGATGGCCAAATGGCAAATCATTAGACTGATCCGCGACTTGCGGTGTCTAGAACGCAGCAACGATATGAAAACCGTCAAGTTACCAATCGCTGCGACCACAAACAGAGCACTATAGACAAAAATCACTGTGTAATTTTGTTGAATTATCAACGATCCCTCCACAGACACTTCCACTCTAGACCCATTAGGTCCACTGCAATTTTCCACACATTTCACACATTCCAAAGTGCAATTAATTACACTCATTTTTAAACACACATTAGTGCATTTTCCGCAATTTGGAAAAGGAATTCAAATGTGCGACGACCACTTTTGCGCTCCAATAGATTATGCATTAAACAAAGCGCGCGCTTTACTGAATGAGAATACTTCTTTATACGTTTCCACCCCTATCATGTAACACTGCGAAGAAGGTGACATGCGCTAATAGTTTTTCAACCCGTAATCCGTTACAGGGAGTTCATTCATGATTTACAAGTGGATGTTGTACGCGGTGGCTATTTTTTGTATTGTTTCCAATTGGTATTTGTTTTCTGACGCTCGATTTTAAACGAGCAGGAGTATTGTGATCTAATCAGAAGCTTCAATTTCCAGTGCGCAAATTTCTGATTATGTTCGGCAATTAAGTTAATAATAATTACGTACTTTTCGGAACGCATCCAACCATCATGTACTTAGGAGCTTGTTTGTTTATTGCTTACACACCTGACTGTCTTTTCTTTACAGTACAATTAAAGACCTTAAGTAGTGAAAAATATAAAGCGATATAATAAAATTGAAATTATTTATTTAAAAAATAATAATATTATACAAGCATTCTTCGTTTTTAAATCTTAAAATAACTACAGAAAAAAATATAGAAATTATTAAAAATCGAGCACAATCTCTAGTGGGATAAAGGAATGAAATGGATGCTCGAATTTTTTTACACTAACAAAAATTCTATGTATAAATATCAAAACCTTCAATATAATCGATATACCTAACTAATAATCAGTACTTTTTACAAAAAAAATTATTATAATAGACAAAATAAAAACTGGTCAAAAAAACTTGATAAATATGTATGTATATAAAAATAAAAATAATTAATAAAAAAACTGGAAACGATAATCTAATTAATATAGATTCTTTTGGCAAAAATTCATTAAAATAGTTGTTATCGTTTCAGTTTGTACATGTTCTGCTCGAAAAAAATGTACAAATTAAAAATTATTGAATACAAAACGTGATGCTGAAAAATATTTCTACAAATTATAAATTACGATAAACATAATATAATACACAATGAATATTTTTTTGTTTGTTTTATAACAAATTTCCATTAAAATTAGGGGAAAGACCGCGTTATATGGAATGGGTGCGTGTTATTTAATATCACTTATTTAATATAATTTGTATTCTCTTTTTTTTGCTTCCTAGAATGAATTATTGTCAAAAAACAGATACGTTTACGTATGAATCACAGACTTTAAGCTAAGGATAATTTCTTTCTATAAATTATAAAGCATTCTACTGGGCAAAATTTCCATTAATGTACAAAACATATTAATAAAATTCTTCCTGTCATGACATTGAGAGATTTATTGATTTTAGAAAAATTTTGATCGAAATAATCCGTTCCAACCTTAAACAACTAAAATTTGATATGTACACAATCATTAAAAATATTACAATAAAAAAACACTAGATTTCTCTAAAAAAGAAAACTGAATTTATAACAATTTCTCATATTTAAAGAGCAGATTTACCAACTGTCTTTAGACTTTCTTACCAAGGCACATTAAAAAAGTTTTACACACTATACACGTAAGGGCACTATTTTTTCACATACACGTCCTTACATACATTAATGAGACCATTTAAAACCGTTTCCCTTCGTAAAAGAAAACTCAGTAATTGCACCAAAAATAAAATAAAAACAAACAGCAAATTCAAACTAAATATAAATGGCATCTGAACCTTTATTAGTTTGATGTCCACCATTCGACGTATATGTTACATTATTCGGACTGGCAATGTTTTCCGACCAGTCGGAATTACAGGAACGCGGCGAACTTGAACTCCAATGTCCGGGACTTTCCGGACTAGGCGTTGGAAAATTATCGGGCAATAAATGGTCGGAATGTTGTGACGGTGGTGTTAGATAATAATTTTGCTGTTGGTATTGTTGCGGTGGCATTGAAACGGCGGGCGTTGCTGTCGAATAAGCGAGCGGCAATTCCAGGCCGGTTTGACTGAAATCGAAGCCCATCGGCAGATTTTGCGTTTGTGGCACGCCGCCGTGTTTTTGTTGCGTGGCCGCTCGCATAGCGGCTATATGCGTTGGACTTGTGGGTAAAGAAGGGCGATTTTTCGCCGGCGATGGGGAACCGTTGTAGCCTTGAGGCGACAGCGACATGTTCGATTGCACCGAATGCGGTGGCGATTGATTCGAGTACGGCGGACTTAATGTGTTCGGTTGTTGGTGTTGACGTTGTTGCAATAAAATCTGATCCTGGAACAATGTGGTGAAAGCACCGTAATTGCCGTCCATTTGGAAATTTTGCATTGCAACATGTGCAGCCGTTTTCACCACGTCTTCATAACTTGGTGGCTGTTTGTTATTGTTCACCGGATTCGATGTAGTGTTAGCTGGATTTTGGGTGTTGTTAGCATTCATTAGACTCTCTAAGCCAGGTCCTAGGCCCATATTTGAGTAAATTGATGTGGTGTCGTAAGGGCTTGGAAGATTTGTCATTGGGGATTCGACGGGGCTTAAAGTGGATGTAATGGAATCGACACTGGGCACCACTTCGTTATTGTTATGGGACTGCTGTTGTTGTTTCTTTGTGTTCGTCTTTTTAACGCTCGCTTTACGACGTATACTGCCAACTGTATTCTCGTTGTCTGGACTGTTCGGGTCGATGGATGTGTTGTTGTTGTTACTTTTCGAGGGCCGTTTGGATTTTTGACGTTTTGGTACAATAACTGTTGGTTGTTGGAGCATGTGACCTGTTGGTGACGCTGTAACAAAAAATTTACGTACATTCATTTAATTAACGGAGCAATTTAACAAGTGTAAGAAAGTTTTGGAGGACTTTGTAAAAGTTTGCAATGCAATTAAAATTACAGGGAAGTGAAAATGATTTCATTAAATTTCAGTTTGTTTTCAGGGTAAATAATTAATTTTTTTACAATTACAAAGAATAAAAAATAGTGTGTTTTCGTTCATAAACTTTTCGTTATTCTGACTATGCATTTTAATTTGTTATTAAACACTTTTTACAATTTTTCCGTATTTTCACACGAAACAAATAAAAAAAGAACTTCTAGGATGAAAAATAAGCTGTTTTTATATAATTTTATATGATAAAGCATCCGTGTACCTTCTGGTAGAATTTTATTATTTTCTACTAGATTAACTATACTCCCATAATAAAAACAAAAAGCGTATATTTTTTTCAAAACATTTTTCACAGCAAAATGAATACTTACTCATCATGGAATTATTTGGTATAACATTAGCCATTTGTGGACTCCGTGGAACATGCTCATCCAACAATCTCACAATATCGTGATGTAAGCGTTCACTGGCGACATCGCGCGGCAGCCGATCCATGTGGTCGGTGATTTCCCGATTCGCGTACGCTTCCAATAACGCTTTACAAGCTTGATAGGACCCTTCTCGCGCCGCCAAGAACAACGGTGTCTCGTCTTTATCGTCTTGTGCATCTCGATTTGCCCCATGTGCTAACAGTATGTTCACTGCTTCCACATTATTCACAGCAGCCGCCCAATGTAACGCCGTTTTACCGGAATTGTCGGCAGCGTTGATATCCGCTTCAGCACTGATCAAGTCTTGGACCATTCCTGCAAAAAACAAACATTAAATCACAATCCTCAACTGTAAAATAATTTCCAATGTACCTTCGATGGCTAAACGTGCTGCTAAAATCAACGGTGTCGTGCCCTCATGCATTCTTGCATTCAAATTCGTCGCCCGATTCCTCAACAAAATCTGAAACACTCCCAATGCATCTGCTGCCACAGCAGCATGTAACGGAGTCCGTCCAGTGTTATCCTGTGCATTCGCATCCGCTCCCGCATCCAATAGACGTTTAGCTGCATCGGCACGTGCATATCTGGCCGCCAAATGCAACGACGTCTCGCCAGTCTTGTCCATAGTGGCATTCAATTCGGCCCCTTGTGCCACCAAGTCTTGTATTACAACACCAGCCACATCATCCTCATCATCCTCCCCGGTATCCATTCCTCCACCACGCACAGCCGCCACCATAATCGGCGTCATGCCGCACGGTCCACGAGCATTAATATCATTACATTCGTTGCCTTGTGGCGGTGTCAGCATGGCAGGCGGTCGAATATCGGCCGCTTCCAGATGCTGTTGTGTCCAACGTGGTTCCGCCTCCTCGTAATCGGTGATTGCCGTATGATCGCTCGCATAGCCCGCTTCCATGCCACGGAATCGTTTGATTTGTGGCATATCACTGTCATCGTCACTCCATTGCGATGCATGATTGCCATGCTGATGGATTTCCAAGCCTGGTATGGTTTGATTTCGTCCCAAGTTCCGTAGTTCTTGACCTTCCGGTCCACGACGACGGGAACGTCGACGTGTACTCGAATTTCTCGGTAAGAAACCTTCAGGAAACCATGTTATGCCACTGGCACGTTTACGTTGTGTGGTCACAATACCGAAGAGTAATGCACAAATAACCAAAACGCCAAGAATTCCGATAAGAACGTACTTGGAATTGACTTGTTCATAACCAGAATCACCGTCATCATCAACACCCGGTGACCCGTTCACTTGGTAAATTGGAAACGATCGTGATAGTGTATGTTTCGAGGCTTTGGCTGCTAAAAATTCAGCAGCTGCAATTGCTGTTTGGAAACAGTATTCGGAATTGTATTGAACCGAATCATCTGACCTTTCGGCACATTTCCGATTATCTATCTCCAAATAGACTTTAACGCCGGACTGTGTTTGTTCGGTGAAGACAATGTGATGGTTATGTGCAAAGAATTCGTCATTGAATGGACGCGGTGTGGTGCCCATCCATGGATAGATCATATCGTTGCCCATTGCGTCCTTTTTCACTCGCAATGTCGTCTCCAATTGATGACTTGTGTCTCGTAAGAAAGCGACTAAATTCTTTTTGAAATCTTGCATGTCCATCAACACCACCATCGATATAACACCGTCAGCCAGCATTGGTGGCTCCTTTTCACAATCCAATCCATCCCAATTACATTCGGCATTATTACATCCGTTATCACAATGTCCGTTTGCATAGTACTTTTGGCAGTACGCATCAAAGATCGGATTGCATGGTTGTAAAGTCTTTTCGCAATCACGACCATCGAACAAACATTGTGGATTGTTACAGTCCTCGTCACATTTACCATTCCCGAATACTTCCCAACATTTGATCGGTGCTGTACAATTCGCCCACGGATTTATGCCCAAAGAACAATCATTCCCATCGAAATCGCATGCATACGTATTACATTCTTCATCACAACGTCGATTACCTCTCTTAGATGGACAGTTATGTTGGATACATTGTTGCCGTTGTCGTTCTAAATCCTTAGCAAGGAAATTCACATCGGTTGTAAAACCGGGAATGAATTTTCTGCCAGGTGCTTTGGAATCATACGTATCACAATTTTTACCCGTCCATTTCGGTGGACAATAACAAATATAATCGCCCAATTTATCTTGACAAACTGCATCATGTTCACATGGATTCGAGGCACATTCATCAATAATATCCAATTCACAATTGGTACCAGAAGTGCCAGTTGGACAATCGCACATGTACCCGCTACCAACCTCTTTACTTCGACACACGCCGCCATTCTGGCATGGATTCGAATCACATTCGTATCCACTAAACTCACAATTCTCCCCAACAAATCCATCTTGGCATGTGCATTTATGTCCATTATGCAATGTGGTACAAACGCCGCCATTGTGACATGGCGATGCAGCACAGAAATTCACTTTACGTTCACAATGTCGTCCATTGTAACCAGCTCGACAATTGCAATGGTAATCGTTGATTAATTGAACACAGTCCAACGTACCTACATTCGAGCAGGGATTCGATAAGCACTCATTAATGTCACCCTCACACCGCGGTCCAACGAAACCCGGTGGACATTTACATTCAAAACCGCCCACCTTATCAATACATGTTCCGTTATTATGGCAGGAATCCGGCCGGCAATCGTCGATGTTAATTTCGCACACGTAACCAAGTGTACCGGGCGGACAAGAGCACAGGAAACTGTCGATCAAATCGTGACAAGTGCCACCATTCTGACATGGGTTCGGAGTGCAATCGTCCACATTCAATTCACAATTCTGCCCCTGGAAGCCTTTATCACAGATGCACTGATATGCACCGACTAAATCTTTACATGTGGCCCCATTTTGGCATGGTGCCGATTCACATTCATTGATCTCCTTCTGACAATAGGATCCAGTGTAACCGTCAAGACAATGGCATCGGTGCGAGTTTCCGATATTCTCACAAGTACCATTATTGCATAGTAAACGGCTCAGTACTCCTTTCCGTAAGGCTGCATCATTGCAGCTCACCATTTCAACATCACACACTTTACCTGTCCATCCAGGACCACAAAGACATTGATATTGATTTTTCATTTGGCGACAAGTGGCTTGATTCTCACATGGATTTGTGGCACACCAGTCTACGTACTCTCCACAATCTTTGCCCGTATAGCCATACGGACAATGGCAAGTGTAGTGAGTGGTGTGATCTTGGCATGTGGCTCCATTCAAACACGGTGCACTGTCACACAAGTTAATGCGATTTTGGCAATTGGAACCAGTGAATCTGGAGCAAAAAAACAATAATAAAAACCAATATTTCAAAGAGAATTGCTGTTAACTTACCCTGGTTTGCAAACACAAGTGTACGAATTAATTCCATCAATACAGGTTCCTCCATACATGCAACTGCTGTCTGTACAATCTTCGTCGTTCGTCTGACAATTGATTCCCGAAAAGCCCAACGGACATGTACAAGTATACGAATCTACATACTGATTACATGTTGCACCATTTTGGCATGGATTCGACAAACATTCATCAATATCAATATCACATTGTTTACCCTCGAAACCGTTCACACAAAGGCACATATAGTCTCCAATATCATCCAAACAGGTGCCTCCATTCTGACATGGAACTAAAACATTTCGAAAGTTAGTACTCTTCTAATAACAAACCTTTAACTACTGCCTTACATGTTGCACAATCATCTGTATTTATAGAACAGTCTTTGCCTTCGTAGCCGCGAGCACATTTGCAATGGTACGATCCGTTAGTGTTCATACAAGTAGCACCATTTCTGCATGGCTTCGAAACAGTACATTCATCAACATCAATTTCGCACAATCTTCCCGTATAGCCCGCAGCACAAGTACAAGCAAACTCCAAATAGTTCGAGCTTGGCTTACATTTCGCATTGTGTTTACAGATGTTTGACGAGCATGGATCTAATTTATCTGTACATTGCCGACCAGTGAACGGTAATTCACAAACACATTTGTAATCGTTCACTAAATCAATGCAAGAGCCGCCGTTTTTGCATGGATTTACGGCACAATCGTCAATGTTCGTCTCGCAATTAATGCCAGCATATCCGGCTAAACATTCGCATGTATAAGATGCCAAATGATCATGACATAATCCACCATGTTGACAAGGATTTGAAACGCATTCATCTATGTTCATCTCGCATTGTTTACCACCGTAGCCCGGTAAACAGTGGCATATGAACTGATTTACACCATCTTCACAACTGCCACCGTGTTTGCATGGATTCGATTTACATTCGTCTACATCGCTTAGACAACGGGCGTCATAGTATCCTTTTGGACACTCACAACGGAATCCGTTCACTAAATCAATGCAAACGCCTCCGTTAGCGCAAGGATTCGAGGTGCATTCGTCGATATCGATTTCACAGTGACGACCTGTGTAGCCTGGGATGCATTCGCATGTGTAACTAGAATTGAAATTGGAACATTAATGTTTTGTTTATTAACGGAAAAAGGTGGGTTGTTAGTAAGACGATGAACAGAAGCATCTGGCGACAATAAAGCACAAGAACCAACAAAACCCAAACAAAAACCAATAACAGTTCATTAACAAATCCACGAGACTAGGAAAATGTTAACGAAAAAAACCGCTGGCACCATGCAAACGAAACCCAAGAGAAAAAAATCCCATAAACGAAGCACTTACGTTTGTTAACGAAAATCGTTAATTTGATGGATAAAACATAATAAAAAAAGCAAACGACACATTAAACTGCACGTTGAATTTATACCTGCATGCAATTGAAAACGAATATAAACGAACATTGAAAAACTGTTGACTTCACATCATGCAAAAAATTTAAACGCACTTACGCAAAAAACGGATATAACTTGCTGGAAAGGTCATGAAAAAAAGAAATTATTAACTCATTTCTCCCACTACACCATTGGGTTAGTATAAAATTTGCAAAAGAAAAACTAAACAACTCTTACCTGTTGATCCCATCCACACATTTGGCATTGTTCCTACACGGATTACTGTAGCATTCGTTAACATTGATCTCGCAATTAGGTCCAGATGTTCCAGCTTTACAAATGCATTGATAACTATTAACTAAATCATGACAACTTCCTCCATACTGGCACGGATTCGATTCGCATTCGTTGATTTGCGTTTGACACACGTATCCCGTGTATCCCGGATGACAAGTGCAAGTGAAACTGTTCTCCCCATCGATACATTCACCGTGCACACAGGGCGATGATTGGCAATCATTAATGTTTGTCTCACAAGAAGAACCAGTGAATCCCGGCAAACATTCGCACGTATAACCAGCAATGGAATCAAGACAAGTGCCACCATTCCGGCACGGATCCGATATACAATCATCAATATTGATTTGGCAACGGGATCCGGTGAATCCGTTCGCACATGTACATTTAAATGAATTGATTAAATCATGACAAATACCACCATTTATGCACGGTTTATCTTTGCATTCGTCTATATCAATTTCGCATTGTGTACCAGTGAATCCTGCGAGAAACAAACACAATTAATCACAATGTAATTGAAATTAATCAAATAAATATAGATTGTGGAGCTCTCTCATCTCTCGGTGCGGTAGAAACAATTTTAATTGATCTGAAAGTGACCTGAAGCGGCGAACAGGTCAACGGGAACCTCACATATAACTTGTAAATCCAAGTGGGACAACATGTTTTTAATCTAGAACTGTACAGACAGTTTCCTCTATGCGTTACTTTGAAAAATTTATTGCAAGAAATGCGATATTAAAGACAAATTTATTAAAGAGGAAAAAATAAAAAGACATTTCTATTTCACTTTGATTTATAACCAATTTAAATTATTTCCCTGTAGCCGACAAACGATTTCATATTAAAATGACGCTATATATTTTTTTCTATTAATTTGTATTGACAAAACGCACTTCACACATTTCATTGTTCAAATAGTTTCCAATAAAAACTGTATGAAGGTTTTGTATCATCAATAGAAAAATTTTGAATGCTCACATAACTGTAAAAGAATGTAAATCACAATTTGTTCTATCGCATTAATTCTAACCGTTTGGATTTTTGTTAAATCAAATCAATTGTATTACTGTCTTCCATTTTTTTAACCCATTTTTTATAAAAACATTTCGTAATGTATCTTTTATATGCACTGCATTCATTTCACTAAAGCTTTTTGAATAGTTCTAAACATGTAAATAATGATAATGGTTGTTTAACGGTTCCATGCAAATGTTGCATTTATATTACATATGTATTAGTTGTACTCCTTTGGCTCTCTCTCTACTCATTTCTATTTTCTAATAGGTCTCCTCTCTACGAAATATGTAATCGTGCACATATTCTTTGTTGTTGTTGTTTCAACCACGCCTATTACTTCTTTTACTTAAACCACCTGCCATTATATTCACTCCCACAATAAACAATCATAGCAACAATATTGCCTCATATGAGTATAAATACAGAAAGTTCCCAAACAACACACGGGTGGATTTATATAAAGTCCCCTTAGGAGTCCATTATTCACAACATAATGTAAATGGATGTCCATGTCCTATGGATCATCCATATACAAAATTGAAATTTCACATATGCGTAATAACAATAATTTCTTCTTCTTTTTTGCATGTTTCCTTAAGGCTGCAAATTCCTACACTATACCTGCCAAAGTTAATATTTATTTTATTCAGTCAGTAATGTATTACTTTCAAACACGATTTGGAGAGAGAAGGTGGCTTATTGTTCTTAAAAATTTTTCCTTGCTCCTTTCCTCCTACTAACAAGTTGGTTACCGGACTTTCCGCCCGGTGATAAGTTTATAAAGTTGCAGCTAGTAGCATATTTAGATTGTCATTTGATGATTAACAAAAAATTGTCAAAATTTTGTTTGATTGTGAATAAAATAGTATACCACTCCTTAGCGAAAAGAGCACTTTTGTCTCGAAAAATTGCTCACTTCGGCCAAAACTTCCCGAAAATGGTAACGGTATGCCACAATCACTATCACGATCAATCGGCCTCCCTTTGCAAAATTCTTATGAAAACATTACAAAAGAATGAAGTCACTAATTAAGGTGTCCATACAAGTAAAAGCTTTTCAATATTATCATATCATAGATCAAAATATATTTAAAAAATAAAGATAAGTGCTGATTGAATTTTTAATACTGCCACACGGTAATGAAGTCGGCATTCTACCTAATTAAATCAGGGAAAATATGAGCTGATTCCTTGATTTGTATCGACTTGTGTCGGCTATAACCCGATTTGGTAATATCGATTTAATCAAGTTTTTTTCCACCAACTGCTAATTAGATAAAATGAATATTATTTTTACTGTCTACCATTAATCTCTTATAATTCAATAAAAACACTAAAAAAATTGTCTACAAATGAAAAGCACTGACCCATTTTCTGTTTATTTAACCGTAAAACGGCAAGCCGGTAATTTTCAAATCAAAAAAAAATCGCTAAAAGAAGCAAGCACTCTTTTCATGGTGGCAAGTATTTGGATGCGCTTGACTTAGGTGCGAATGCTGTGCTTCCATTTCCACAAACAGAAAAATCACACAATAATAACCGAATGCTGATGTGTTATTCGGCTTAGCGCCTTTCACCATCACAAAACCATTCTCGCCAAACACACACACCTAAACAGTGCGCTTTTTGCTAAATCAACTGTGATCCTTGAAGACAAACCACTTAAATGTGCGAACTGCACTTAATTTCACACAAAACGACCTCCGGCACCATATTTCTCCTCTTACCTGGCATGCAAACACATCGAAACGTTCCCGGATCATCTAGACATGAGCCGTCATTGTGGCAAGGATGCGATTCGCACTCATTTACATTCGTCTCGCATCTAGGACCGGTGAATCCCTGGGTACAATTGCATGCAAAACTGCCCGGTGTGTTCACACAGATGCCATCATGTTCACATGGTGATCCTGTAAACAAAAAAAAATAAAAAAATAAAATCGCTTCTTTGACTTCCCGAAATGAAATTATTGCGTGCATATAAAATATAAGAAAAAAGCAGCGTTAACTCCAAAGTCTTTTATAAGGCATCTAATATTTGTCTCACGATTATAATCTTGTCAATGACCGTGATTTTTCCGTTAATCTCCTCTCTATGTAAATAATAGGCCAACACAAGTATAACAAAGACAGAGAGAAAAGAAGAGAATAGAACAGATTATAATCATCATCGGTGTGGACGACAACGAAGACTTAAAGAAAACAAGTTATGCAAGAAATATGGACGCTTTACTCTTTGTAAAAAGTCCAACGAAGAGAGTGCCTACTTATGTTCTCTCTGCTTCTGGTTGTCAGAAGCGACAACGCTTTTTTTTGCTCTTTCATTTTAGAAAAGGATTGCCACCTTGTCCGAGGCACGTCCACGCGAATTAATGTCAACTAATTTCGTATTGAACGATTTGTGCAGAGAAATGCATAATTATTCATTGTGGTATCAATGAAGACAGTCGAAATTCACGTTACGTATGAATGATCAGAGCGTTTTTCAGTCAGAACTTGTAACCCAAATTGCAAAAATGGAATTCTAGATGGGAGAGATAATTGTTAATTAAAAAAAAAAGAAACAAACAATCATTAATTAGATAATTATAGAGAAGATAGATATGAAAATAAAAGACAGTTGGATCATATATAATAATTAGAATTTATGTGATGAAGAACAAATTAAGGCCATATAGAAGTTTGACGGAACGATACAACAGTATTGACAAGTTTTTATAAAAAATGATTTTATGAAAACGTTATTAATCTTAATTTAAAGTAATTTTTTATGTAATGTCTCTATAGTTGTTGTATATATATCTAAAAAGAGAATGGTGTATTTTTTATTACATATGCATGGGTAATAAATAATGAGAAAGGAAATTTGAATAATATTCTCGTAAAATATTAAAAGTGATTTTCTCA
This sequence comes from Silvanus unidentatus, assembly GCA_963930825.1. NCBI lineage: Eukaryota > Metazoa > Arthropoda > Insecta > Coleoptera > Silvanidae > Silvanus > Silvanus unidentatus. The sequence goes on from OZ005762.1 coordinate 1,167,272, forward strand.
TCTACATCCATCTCTCTCCCACTATTTCACTTATGTTTCATATACATATTTATACACATATATTCAGATATTTTTCAATTAATTCCCAACAAGGATATACATAACAAAAACTAGTTTTCATCATAGCTAGAAGAGAGACCAATTAATTGGTCCAGTTTATTTTCAGCATTAATAAAAGAGCGATAGATGTAAGTGTGAGAGAAAGAGATGAGAACTTGGAAAAATACATATTGAATGTAGCATTAGTTTTATTATCAGATATGTATATCTAATAGGTAAATTATTACATACATAAATATTGAAAAATCTAATAACCGTAAAATTATATATTTATTCATCAATAAATTTGATATTCTAATAACTCAGGTTCAAGGGAACATATACAATTGACTTTTTGAATTGCATGCCTAGAACAAAGTTCAAACATGTATTACAATTGATTAAACATTAATTTAAGTACAATAACGAAATATACAAAGAGTGGAGCGAAGTTGTGTTGTATTGCCGGCCTCCTTTTTATTCAATGCACAATAGGAAGCCTGATGGATGGGTTAAAAAACGCACATTCCCAATGGCCAACCATTAACAATTTTCGAAATCCATCATAATATATATAATGAAAATAATGTTTAATTGTACCGACCGAAATACCACAGAATGAACAAGATATACAACAGAAGAAGAAAAAAAACATACCATAAACTATAACGAATCATTCAGTATGATAGAAAATAAATAGGCGGGAAAAAAATGGAAAAATTTTATTGTCCAAACAATTTCGATATGCTTTAATGTGTGTTGAATTGGAAGGCGCAAAAAAGAGCTTGTGCTCGGTGCAACGACCCTAAACACTCGCCAGAGTACTCTAAATGAACACACAGGACCTTACCTTGTTCGCATTCGTCAATGTCCTCGGAACAATCCACTCCCTTATAACCACTGGCACAACTGCATGTGTAGGATCCATTTATGGGACTTGTGTCGCATATGGCATCTGCATGGCATGGATTACTGGTACACGCATCATCCAAATGACATAGTAGACCTGCCGAAGAAAAATTAACACTTTTTAAGAGAAACTATTAATAAACAAATCCAATTTTTCACGCAATCTCTTGTCGTGAAAGTCAACGTTCGTTTTTTTTTATGCTGTACCGCATCTTATATAAAAATATTAGATCGAATTAATTCTTGTTAAAAGTTTCTTTTCCTCAATTAGATGGGAATTTTTTAATCGAAGAAACTGGTTTATTGCCAAAATTAATTTTATTGGGCGGAGCATATTTTATTCAGAAATTTCGATTTTTCCACAAAAAAGTTTTAATTCGTTGCTTCCGGGGATTATGGTGCAATTTTACACACTTGTTTACTTAGAATTCGTTTCTATGGAAACACTTGATGAATTTAATATCGTTCAGTGGATCCCCAGACGATTAATAAACTCCGTCTTTGTCAAACAGCAAACAAATGCACATTTTATGTCGATATAGTTCTGTTCACGAATGTTTGTGATTGTGTGCAACAATCAAAAATATTGTTGAAGCAATGATTTAATTGTATGAAAACTGTTTAGAAGTATGCCCGATGTGTATCGAATGGAAGAGTTTTATTAAAAAATTACGAGTAGGTAGCTATTTATCTATATTACAAAATCAAATAACAAGTAAGAGCAAGTCAAACAACAGGGGGAAGAGCAATATTAAATAAATATAATCCGTCCGCGTGCAATTACATTCAATGTAGTTGTAAATAAAAAAAAAATAAAGTAGTTATAATTCTTCTCTCACTTAACTTTAACATACCCGTATAATTGCTTACTTTGCATAACCAGTAAAAGCAATCAAAATAATAAATAAAGCCCATTTGCAACTTCTTGCACTTATTTATAATATTTAGTCGGTTACAGTGGCATTAACTTCAAATAAATGACAACATTAATGTAGAGTTAATTATTTTCAAAACTCTCCCTAATAGAGAGAAAAAACCGAGCGAATTTCAGAATTAACGATGATATGTTATCAAAGTGGTATATAAAAGTAATTACATGGATTAAAACAGCATTTGTGCATATAATTTCCAACATTCCAATATACACTGCATCAGAACACCACGCAACAGTTGAGAAACAAAGTAGAAAATATGCATTAAAAAAAAAGAGTTCTTTTCGCCTTTAGGCCAAATGTATTATTAATATATAATATTTCGCCAGTGAATCATGGCAAAAGATGGCTAGGAAACTAGATTGAGAACAAGTTAACATTTTCGCATCAAAAACTCTTCGTCTACCATTGACCTCAACATGTAATTACATGTAATTGTGCAAAAGATGCACTTGTACACGCGAGATTTTCAGCGTCTCTTCCACACGGGGGCCCCGTCTCCGTTTTTCTTACCTGTTTTCCCCGGCGTACAGCGACAATAGAAACTGCCGACACGGTCGATGCACGTGGCCCCATTGAAACAGGCCGCTCCTGCACAATCGTCAATATTCACTGAACAGTCCGGTCCCGTCCATCCATTGACGCATATGCAACTGTAGCCACCGATGCTGTTGGTGCATGTCGCCCCATTTTGACATAGGGACGGTCGCAACGAGCATTCGTCCACGTCCTGTTCGCAATGTTGTCCTGAATACGTGGCTGGACATTGGCATGTGTACGAATTGATGCCATCGATGCAACTGCCGCCGTTCTGGCACAAGTGGCCAGGGCAATCGTCGATGTTCTCTTCGCAGTTTTGGCCTCGAAATCCTGGAAAAAATTTAATTCAGAATGTCAAATGTCATCTATCAAATGTTATGATAACGTCAAATGTCAACTGTCTTTTATGATTACGTCATTTAATTGCATTTTATCAAATTAGTTAAATTTCTAAATTATGATTGTATGCAAATATGTATGATTTTTTCCCTCAGTACAATGGCAACAATCACTTTATTAATACACAGTTTTCACCAGTGAAGAAATTAGAACGAAAAATTGCATAGATGTGAAACAAGTTCTCACAGGTCGAAAAGTTTATCATTTCAAGTAAATATAGGAATAGAGAAAAAATTTATGTAAACTTTCAGTGATTAAATTTATGATTCCTATAACTTGTAACATCTGTATTTATTTTCGATAAAATTTACTTAATACAAATAGATATTGATAAATATGTACAGAGTACTTGTTGAAAAACGGTTAAAACAACAAACAATAACTGGTCATTTTATTGATGATGAAATCATATCATCATGTTGGCGCTAGGCTTTTTAGTCAACCACTTGAAAAGAAGCATATGTTCCATGTCTTACATCCATACTATATCATTCT